>OX411306.1:69009104-69400786 GCA_948150685.1 Rhaphigaster nebulosa | reverse complement strand
AAGCAAACACGAATACACTTTCACGGTTATCACACTTACAGACTAGACTCACAAACCCTCGCACAAGGAGGCGTCGCACTTCTGGTGCGTTCTGACGTCCCCTCTAAACTTATAAACAACAACACACTCAATGACGAAAAACACACAGCCGTCACTGTACAAGTAAACTTAAACACACATACAAAATCACATGTATATACAGAAGACCGGGAGCACAACTCGACACTTTCAAAACACTCTTACGGGAAACCGAAACAGACAGACAACACATCATCGTAGGGGACCTAAACGCTAAACATCACACTTGGAACTGCACAAAGCTAAATGCACTAGGTACTCACCTCACTAAAACAAAATACACAGTCATACACCCCAACGCCTACACATACAGACATCACTCAAATCCAGCGTACACATCTACACTAGATCTGTTACTCACACAACAATCACACAGATTCACAGATTGCACAACAATAGAATTCAGTGACAACGACCACATCCCCGTTATCTATCACCTCGGCTGTGACACAACAAGAATCCCACCAACAGAACACAATACAACTTTACACAGGCAGACTGGAAACTATACAAGAACACAGTCTACAGTAACACGCCCAACATCACACCTCTCACAAACACTCAAGACATAAACAATGCCATAAACACCCTCCAAAACATCATACGCGATGCCGCATACACCTCGATACCCACGTTTAACCCCACTCCCATTCACCTACGCCAGCCACCTAAACACATACTCGCACTAATTAAACGGAGAAACAACATAAAAAACTGCTGGTATAGGACTAAAGACCAACGTACAGAACTATCATAAACAGTCTCACCAGACAAATCACCTCTCTAATGTCGCAGTGGAAAACATCCCTTTGGCACGATCAATTACGCCGGACCCATTACGACCCCAAAAACTTCTGGAAACTAGCCAGAAGCCATAAGACCAAATCAAAATCGGTGAGAATACAACGAGGCGATGAGCTTCTCACTCCCGCAGATCAGGCTACCATACTTGCTGACTACTACGTCGATAGAGACTCAGCACGTATCACTACCATATACAACCACAGTCCACTGACTGATACAACCCAAACTATTTTTTCCTCCTATAAAGAACTGACTGCAACTCTGAGAAACACGAGGGGAAACAAAACAAACAGGAGAGGACTGTATACCCTATGTCCTACTCAAACAACTCCCCAGGAAAGCCGATATATTTCTCCTCAATATTTTCAACTCATGCTCACGCCTGAGATACTACCTACTCAGTGGAAACATGCTATAGTTGTTCCACTTCTCAAACCCAAAAAACGAGGAGCGGCACCGAAGAATACCGGCCCATCAGTCTCCTCAACCACATCTCAAAAATATATGAGAAACTTATTCTTATCCACATCCGAAAACACTGCGACACACATGACATCATCCCCCCGGAACAAACCGGGTTCTCTCGCGGCGTTAGCTGCTGTCATCACGTAGCAAAACTACAGTATGATACAGCTAAAAACCTCAATAAAAATCTTGCTACAGCAATGATCTCATTAGATTGCACACAGGCATTTGATTCTGTATCCCACTCCACCTTAATTGATCAACTCCGGCTTCACCGATTCCCGGACCAACTGGTCGACATTATTGGCTCCTACGTCAGTGGCCGGACATTTTCTGTCCGTGTCAAAACTGAGATCTCTACCCCGCGCCCAGTTACCTGTGGTGTTCCCCAGGGCTCGGTCCTTGCGCCAGTCCTTTTCAACATATACACAGCCCATATAGTAGGGCAAAAGATTGATGATGTACAAATCGCTGCATATGCTGATGACATTGCTATATATACAGCAAGCATGAATGAAGATCACGCCATGCGCAAGGCCGAAACAGTAGCCCAAAAACTCACAGACCAACTTAAAAACATTAATATCCACATAAACACACAAAAAACTGATGCAATCACATTTTCATACAAGAAAACACTCAAACTACAGCCAAAACTGAATGGACAAACCATACAGAATAAAAGACAGCTAACATACCTCGGTATGAAATTGGAATCACACCTATCATTTACAGCTCACACAAAACACAGGATACAGATAGCCAAAGCCACTACACACCAACTAAATCACTTACTCTATTCACCAGGGCTGTCACTCAGACTCAAGATCCTGATTTACAAAGCCATCCTTAGGCCTACACTGCTTCACGGTGCCCCCATCCTGCACTACCTATACCCCTCAGCCCTGAAGTCTCTCCAAACATACCAAAACAGCGTCCTACAAAAAATCACAAAACGAACATCTCTCGAAAGACGGAACATGGCACACATTCACAATGAACTACAACTCGACACTGTTCAACAGCACATCACAAGGAGACACATAAAGTTCTTTGACAACATCCCTGCCTCATTTAACCCACTCTTCCGGGCTATCACCCCATCCTCCCTTCCTGCCAGATGGCAGGGCCGAAAGGGACCACTCAACCCGGTCAACACCATACTTTAATCCGCTTCTAAAGCACCCCCACTCCCAATATCCTATCCCATCGCCCCGTCCTGCCTACTTCCTAGTCCCACCCCAGCACTACTCTCTTATATCCATCCTTTGTAAATATAACCATGTAAATATTGTAAATATTATCATTATTAATCTTGTATATAGTTTTAGTAGTAGGTATTTTTAAATTCCCTGACTGGAAAATATCATTCCAATTGTAAATAGTCATCAGACCTTCAAATACCAACAGGTAGTAAAAGGTAAAGTACATCAAGTTTATAATTTATCTAATCATTTGTTTTATTAATGTTCTTTTTTGTTTGAGGGATTGGAAAAAAAAAAAAGAAAAAAAAAAAAAAAAGGACAAAGCAGAACACCTCCGGGTCGAAGCTTAGCAAGACCTAGTGTGGCTGACCGCCAGTGTTCTCTTTTCCACCCTTACCTACCTACCTACCTCTCTCTCTCTCTCTCTCTCTCTCTCTCTCTCTCTCTCTCTCTCTCTCTCTCTCTCTCTCTCTCTCTCTCTCTCTTCCTTTCTCTTTCTCTTACCTTGTCCCTTCCTGTGCTTGATTAGTTAGCGCCTTCAGCTGCCGAGGTCCATGCTTATCCCTTGGAACTAACCCCGGCAGCCACCCTAACCCAGGGTAAAGGCAGCGTTGTACTATCAAGCTCTCCTTCTTCCTCGAGATTGTCGGGCTAGCACCCCGGCACTCGGTACCTCTACCTTCCTTCCTCCTTGAGTGGTCGGGCTCGTATCCCGGTCCTCAGGGTCCCTCGAGATTGTCGGGCTCGTACCCCGGCACTCGGCCTCCTTTCTCTCCTTCCTTCCTTCCTCGAGATTGTCGGGCTAGCACCCCGGCACTCGGCACCTCTACCTTCCTTCCTCCTTGAGTGGTCGGGCTCGTACCCCGGCACTCGGCCTCCTTTCTCTCCTTCCTTCCTTCCTCGAGATTGTCGGGCTAGCACCCCGGCACTCGGCACCTCTACCTTCCTTCCTCCTTGAGTGGTCGGGCTCGTACCCCGGTCCTCAGGGTCCTTCGAGATTGTCGGGCTCGTACCCCGGCACTCGGCCTCCCTTCTTTCCTTCCCTCCCCCCCTCGGGTAGTCGGGCTCGAACCCCGGCTCCCGGGCTTCCTTGCTTGCTTAGTTAGCGCCTACAGCTGCCGAGGTCCATACTTATCCCTTGGGACTAACCCCGGCAGCCACCCAACTGGGTAAGGGCAGCGTCGCACTGGCAAGCTACCCCCTTTCCAACCCTCTTATCTCTTCACCCCTCTTATAAATACTTCAGGACCGAGGAGAGTAGTGGCAGGTAGGCAGATTATTTGACCGAGAGTGATCCCTCTCACAACTAAGGTAACCTTACGGAGTGTCTAAGGTAAAAGACAGCTAGAGAAGCGACCGACAACCAAAGGGCGCATCTGAGGTGACCGTATTATAAATACTACTTTTGGCATCCCTTGTGGGGACCGTTAAAAATACTACAATATATATATATATATATATATATATATATATATATATATAAAATATATATATCATATTAAAATTTCAGTTATACTAAAATGGTTTGAAAATATATTTTTTAATAACTAAAATAGTGTCTGGCACGAATTGAGCAACGACATGACTGGCAATCTAAACATATATGTGCACATCCCCACCAGCAATATATATATATATATATATATATATATATATATATATATATATATATATATATATATATATATATATATATATATATATATCGCTATGCTATAAAAGAACCTAAATAAATTTGCCAGACATAAATTCAGTTTGATAACGGATAGAACGATTTCATTGGCAATCATAAACGGCAAGCCGTAGAACACAGGTACCTCCGGTCTTGTAGGCTACAGGCTATATCCCTATTCCAGTCAACATAGGCATAAAACATGATCCGACCGTGCAATTGGTGAAGTAGTTCTATTGTTTGTTTTTTTTGTGCCTAATAGCTTAAAAACAAATTTGCTACTTCGAAAGTTTTGTGCGAACTGCGTAGCAGTCAAAATACACCCAACTTTTGGCACTATTTAGAGTTATACATCTATGTTACACTGTCATCAGCTACATTAAAACCCATATCTCGGTTGCTTTCGATGGTTATCCAGAGGATACTGTTAATAAGATCACCAAAAGTGCTCAACGAAAAAATCCTGATACATAAAAATCAATAGACAGTTATTTATATAACGAAAATGAACAGAACATCATATTTTCTATAATTTACTTCTGTTTTGTTTGCTCCTAGCAATTTTCTTTAAATATTTAATTTTTTTTTCTTTATATTTAATGAAACTATTACTTAATTACTTTAATAAATAAAAGTTAGACTTTTATAATAAATCTTGGGTACAACTACAGAGGAACGGAGGAGAGAGTGAATCGAGTGTCGTCTCACTAGCGATCTCTGGATCCATTCTTGTTAACTACCTGCCTCCTTTTTCTTATAAATTTGGTTTTATGCTCACCGCTTAAAGCTGTTTTTTTACAAGCAATTTTTCGATTGCTATGAAAATTCGTATTTAGTAGTTTTGGGGGGTGCAAAAAAAGAATATCAACTTTGTCTCTCCCTAAAAAAAATATTTTACCCCGCTTTGTTACGTCGCACAAATTTTATTCCGAGTTGCTACACCCATTGTGATTTAATTTTGTTAGATTCTAGTTTGCATACTATTCTATTTATGATAGTTAATGGTTAATTTCATGTTTTTTAATTATGAACTTAATCATTTATAATCATAATGGATAATATTAACAGTATTTATTTCTGTAGAAAATTAAATTAATTATTTAAAAAATTCAATTGCGATAGTAAAGTGGTAATTTTAGGGGTTTTAATTATGAACATATTTATTTACCTTATTTTTAGATAATTAAATTAGAACTAAATTAATTAAATTAATTATTACAAATGCTTATTAATCATGGCCTTGAATTATGAAGATCATTTAAAAAAACATTACTTGATTAATTATTATTTAATTGTATAAAAATAAGTGAAATACTTATATTCTTATGTGAAAAAGGGAAAGATGTTAAGTACATTAAAATAAAAATAACTTTTTTCTTTAAAAAAACAAACAAACAGTTATATCCAAATAAGAATCAATTTGCAAACTGTGAAACAGCTATAAGCGATGAGCATAAAACCAATTTATAAGAAAATGCTGAAAAAGGAGGCACGTAGTTAACAAGAATGGACCCAGAGATCGCTAGTGAGACGACATTCGATTCAGTCTCTAGGCTCTTCTGATAGTGCGCCGCTCCTCTGTAGTTGTACCAAATCTTGAACTTTATTACATAACAAAAAATTCTTTTAAAGTTAGTTTTTAAGTTTACTTATAGGCCATGTTGGACAAATATTATTCAGAAAAAAATGAATAAATAATGGATAAATTTATAATTTTATTCAAGGATAATAAATAGTTCATTTTTTCCTATTATTAGTGAATAAATGTATTCATAATTCAAATAAAAAAATAATTATTCGAATAAAACAAAAAATCGATTAAAAGAATTATTTGAATAAAAAGGAATATTCGAATAAAAAATAAATTGTAAGGATTTTTTCACTATTTTGTCTCTAAGTCACAATAAAACTCAAACTAAATAACCAAAGGGAAGCAACATCCTGGACATACAAGGGCTAACAATGGCGGCGATTTGGCTTTAGCTGAAAGCTACCACTGCTTCCTCTATGCTATTATCACCTCCCTGGCTTAAACAATGAAATTGATAAAATGAGATTTGGCCAGGTTTCTTCAAAAATTCTTTTCACTCGGTGGTCAAGTTCCATTACAAGTTACCTCAGCAAATCACAAGACCTTGAATCAACCTTATTTTACTTTTTAGGGTATTTAAACGATCAAAAATTGAAACTTTGTTGTTCAATCCTTAATAAATAGATGATTTGCCATGGCTGTATAAGTTTTTTTTTTTTTTAAAGTTATAGTCGGCGAAATAAAAATAAAAAATCAAATTGATCAATTAAATTTTGTCATCGAAAATAGTTATTGGCTATTCTATTTATTATAGTGTAATTATTGAATCAGCAAAATTTTATTTATTTATTTAAAAGTTTAATTTTTTTAGCCGTTTTTAAATAAACAAGCTAATAAATTTCGCATGAATTTTGTCGCCAAAAAAAAATCTTACAAAAGTCGGTGAGGTTTAGCCTTAAAGATAGAGTAACATAATCATATGTAATTATCGTATGCGGGGAAGAAAAATAAAACAATAAGGATATAGAAACAATTAAGAGAGAATTAACAAAATGGAGAGGAAAGGAGAAAAAATACCTGATAACAAGGAAAAGCATACCTGAATGGCATATAGTCAAGCGCCAACTGAAGACGCCAGAACATGATCTTTAAAAACAAAACAATGTTGCCAACGTATTGGTTTTTACGGATACTAAGATTAAAATACAATACTGGATTAAAAAGTAAAACTATTGATTTAAAATTCCGGTTAAACATACTGGTAAACGTAGAAGTTAAAGGTTAAAAAAAGATTAATTAAATAATAATGAAATTAAAATAAACCGAAGGTGACGGGTTAAAAATCATAGCATAGTGGTATAATGAAAATAGGCGGGGATTGTATATAGTTATTTAATTTGATACAGAAATCTTGTACATATAAGGTGTTTTTAGAAAAAAAAAAAGGATAAATAAATAAAAATCACATTAAATGTGTAACTGAATTAGAAAATAAATAAATAAAAATATAATAATAGACTAACATATTATAATAATCATCAGAATAAATAAATAATTCATAAAATAACGGAGATGATAAAAGGAAATTAGGAATGTGAAGGTAGATAATAAAAAATTAATTGTTTTTTTATAAATGGAATATATAAAATAGGCTAAGGATAAGTTTTGTTTGTCAGTCTTTTGATTTATGGGAAGAGATTCTAGCTGGATAGATATAAATACACATTCTGTGATGAGACGTTTCTCGTGATAAGAGACAGTGCCGAGGATAGAAGTTTTGTCGAAATCGAACAATGTTTAACGGTAAGGGATGTTCGGAGAGTTTGGGGCAGTAGAGTTACGTGAGGAAACGGAATATTTATATGTTGGGTGATGCGATCTTTGAGGAGATTTTTGGTTATTGGGCTGTACATATTAGAGGATTGATTTACTACTTGAGCCTTTTGGGAAGATGGATTCCTTTAAAACATCAAAAATAATCTTTACCGAAAATAAAAGCTTTTAATATTGAAGAAAGGTTTAAAAAAACATTTTTACCTCTTGCTGAAATTCTTTATCCTTTCCTGTTAAGCTCAAATGTAGAAGCTCGGTTTGCACTTTAGTCCCCACCTGAAATAGTAATCGACATTGCTTCTTTAACTATATTATACAAATATTATTAACAAACAGTTCATTTTTGTTTTCATAAAATATGTTGAGATAACGTTTAATTAAACACCGAAGGGATTGTGATTGAATTTATTTTTTCCATTATCGAGAATATTTATAATCAATTGCACGTTAAATATTGAAAATATGTTGCTGTTGTAGAAACTAAAAATGCGTGAGTTTAATTTCAGGTGGTAAAGCTAAAATAAAGTTTCTGACAAGCACATCGAATAAATCAGGTTGGTTAGAAAATGTTGCTGTTTATAAAGAGAACTACCTTTTAAAATGTTAAATATTTAATATTTAAGGTATGCACTAATTCATTTTAAGATTAAATAATATGGAAGGCCGAGATCGCTCTTTGATTACTCATTTTTACATTTCTAGGTCTCAAAAAAGTGTTTAAAAACAAATAATTTACTTGTTCCTGTTGCTAAGGTCGTGTGACATTAAAAATACTTCAATAAAAGTACACTTCTCTTAAATAATTAAAAACCTGCACTATCATACTCGATGAAGGGGCCTTGGATGTAGTACTTAAATATACTTAAGAAAATACCAGTTTTTGAATAAATACAGAACTAACAGTTTTACGCAAAACTGACAAACTTTCCTCAAATCCATTAAAGGAACATGTCCTCGGCGCAAAAAGCGATATCTGTGTCTGGCTAATAAAACGAAAAAAAAATAATACAATTAGGGGGAAAAGGCGCCAGCAGTTGACAGTGCACCAGTGGTTGACACAAGTTATAGATAATAACATAAAAGTCTAGAAAAACAATTTAATTTGCTAATATGAACAAAACAAAGCCTGTACACTCATCTTCGATGTTTATGTAGTTTTAATTACAAAATCAAGATATTAGTGGAAGCATAAGAAAGTAAGTTTTCTATCTCACTGTATTCTTAAAGTTAGTATTCAATTAAATAAGGTTAACTGACTAGGTTTACTTTGATTTTCTTGATCTAAAAGCAGTAGTTGACAGGAGTGTCAACTTTTAGATTTGAACATTCAATTCAAGAGCTGGTGTAAATTTCATTTATATTTAATTAGAATTTCTTTCGGTAATACCTAGAGTAGTAGAACCTTTCCCATTATCTTACAATTCTATATATCATTCACTATAAAAAATAAAAATTGAGGCAAAAGAATGAAATAAATAGAGAGAAGTGGATAAAATCGAACCAGAAAATCCGAAATCTTAACTTAACTCCAGAATCTTAACCTAAGAGGACTAGGAGAAGAAATACTCTTCACTTTCAGAACGGAGTAATATTTGCTCGGTGCTGATTTCGATGAGCTGAACAATAAAAATGAGGTCTAATTATTTGTGAATATTGTTTTGAAATATTAGCAGATTCAAGTTATATTATTATATTATAATGTATTATATATAATATTATTTTCATTACCTGCTATATAAATACATTCTAAAATTTTTCTTTTTTGATCCCAATTTTATTTATGTAGAATAGTTGTTTTTTCAAAATCAATTATATTTTGAATGATTAGATAGGGCTATATTAGTTTTGGAGTTCGATTTTAAATTGTTTTTATGATTGCATATTCGGGACTTAATGTTGGTGGAAATAACACTAATGTATGATTTATCACAATCTTTGCACGGAATTTTGTGTATTAAATTACGCTGATTTTGTAGCGGTATCTGATTTAAAAAAAATATATTTTAGACGAGATTCAAAAAATGAATCAATAGGTACAAGGTAATAAGCTAAGATTTATTTTTGAGAAGTGTATCTATCTAATGATTTTTATCTTCTCGAGGTGTGCGAATTTTAGAAAAATCTGGTGCAAAATGCCGAAAGCTACTGTTAATTAGAAAATAAAAAATGAGACTGATATGATGGTTTATTTCCTTTAATTATAAACTATATAAAACATGATAAAAAATGAGACTGATATGATGGTTTATTTCCTTTAATTATAAACTATATAATTTTTATTATATAATATTTTATATAATATTAATATAAATATAAATATTATATAATATTATATAATATTTTATTATATAATTAATCATTATACAGTCTACCCATTACAATATGAATTACAGATTTGAAAATATGCCCTTAGACCAGTTTTTACAGATTAATGAAAGAATTAAACCAGTAGGTAGCCAAATCTCATTTTACCAACTTTTAAATAATCTAATGGCAATAGTGTTAAAATTCACCATGTATGACCAAGAATGCATCCATTATACAAATGTATCTGTATTTTACAATGGTGTGTACAAATTATGTACCTGAGAAAGTTAAAAGGTAAGTGAGATAAAATTTGGCTTCGCGGTCATCTAATGAATAATCTTTTGGTTGAATTTGTTACAGGTGTCAGTGCATTGAATTCCAAACTCAATATCGATTCGGTTTTATTGGGTATTTAAGGAACTTCTAAATCCTGGTGTTCAGTAATTCATAAATGACTATGAGTACATGATTGCGTAATTCCAAGAAACTTTTAATATCTTATGAATAATACCTCTACATTTCAGTTGAGCTAATAGGTAAATTTATTCACAAATAAAAAATTATAAATATATCTATAATTATTACGGATTTGATTCGTTATACATAAGAACATATGCAAAAAAAAAATAAAAATAAAGATTAGATAATAAATCGGTGTTTGTTGATGTATCAATAGTGATCATATGTTTTTATAGAATCATGTGTTTTCTAAATATATGACAATTGAGTTTACGAAACATTACGATACGTTGTTAATAAAAGTTTCACTTTTCAAAAGTAATTTTTTTTAATATTCTTATCCAAAACAGTGTTTATCCAGAAAATTGGGTTGCTTTAGCTAGATTTATTATAATAGAGATAAGTTTCACAATGGGCCGATAGAGGTATTGTAATGTGAGAGCCATCTGTTGGTGAAGGTTTGAACTAATAATCAGACCAGTGTCTTAGTTCATTTTACTTTTTATGTTAAATTTCATATATGAATGATAATGGCATACAAATTAAATTCAAACAATTTCAGTTATAATTATATATATTTATATCAGATTCAGTTCATGGAATAAATAGAAAAAAAAAAAAAGTGATAACTTATAATACAACAGATTAGAATTTATGGGTAATGGCTGAGTGCAATGGCATAATAAATATATTTATACAGATGTGGATCAGTCAATGTAAGTTAGAATAAAAATATCTGATGTGGACAACACATGACTTCCTTGTACGCCTATTAAACTATAAATCCGTGGCTCAAAAAGCTATCCTGAATTTGATTACGAGTTTCCGAAGATTGCAGTATCTCAAAAACGACACTCGGCGTCGCGACATCCATCTTTTGACACACACACACAAATAGGGAGGAAAACCACTATTTTACACTCAATTTTAACACTTAAAACAAGTAATAAAAATGAAAGTAATAAAAAGGATTGGAAACCAAATTGCGTTTGTAACCTTTATTAACGAAACATATGATTTATGTATTTAATTTAAATATAATTTTTGATGTAAGCTAATTATGATCTTCAAGTAAAGTACCCTTTTCGGCTCACCAATTTTAACCAAAATATAGTAAATACATTCATGTCGAAATAAAAGTCCTATTTACCAAATTTGAGAAGTTTTACATTATATTTTTTATATTTTAATTTTTGATGAAAGTCTAATATGACCTTGAAGTAAAGTACCGCTTCCGGTTTTCCAATTTAGACCAAAATCTAGTATGTTATTTAAATCAATATATAAGTTATAAATACCAAATTTGAGAAGTTTTGTTAAGTATTTTAATATAATTTTGATGGAAATCAATTATGACCTTCAAGTAAAGTACCACTTCCGGTGATTAAGCAGTGACCAAAAAGGGAGGTTCACAACTAGATATTACAGCAATCCTAAATACAAAATGACAACTTTCTACAGGTAACCGTTTTTGAGTTATGCGAGATACGAACGTACGTACGAATGTACGAACGAACGTACGTACGAATGTACGAACGAACGTACGTACAGACGCCACGACGAAACTAGTCAAAATGGTTCAGGGATGGTCAAAATGGATATTTCTGTCGAAATCTGAAATCCGAAAATTTTCGCGATTAAGTAAATTTTCGCGAAGAAAGTAAAAACAATTTAAAAAAAAAAATTATATTATGTTTCAACCAAACCATACAGTGTGGGTTTCAACAAAGACATGAAACAAATAATTACGATGAAATGAATAATTATTGATTTAACTTTGTAAGTATTTTTTAAATTTTGTTTTGTTTTCTTCATGGATATCTTCTCGTTTATGCTAACAACATTTAGTTTTCATTAAATAGTTAGAAATTATTACCAACAACAATCACTTAAATTTATTTGTTTTTCATCTCTCTTCATTACCTTCTACGGTATTATATGTATACATATTATTTTTTCTACAATATTTAGCTTTCTATTTCTTAGCTGTATATTACTACTCTTATTACCGAAAATTTGTTTTCAACGTGTGAAATATATATATATATATATATATATATATATATATATATATATATATATATATATATATATATTTATATATATATATATATATATATATATATATATATATATATATATATATATATATATATATATATATATATATATATTTTTTTTTTTTTTTTTCATACGTTGAAAACAAATTTTCGGTAATAAAAGTAGTAATATACAATGTATGCACAATATACCGCAGAAAGATAAATATTGTAGAAGTTAGTTAGTTAATTATCTTACCTTACCTTTAGTTAATCATCAAATTCCTTCATAGTTTATATTTATCCATTTTTTTTATTAATAATAACAATGAGAGACGGTTAATTATTTCAAATAAACAAAATTAATGGTGCATTAGAGGAAACTATTTTGACACTTCGGCATTTAACCCCAGTCAGATTATTTCAATGGCGATAAGACATAGCTGATATTAAAGAGCATTTAATTGTGCATGCTCTTTAATAGTTTGATTTAACTACAAAAATTTGATCAAAATCATTAAAGCTGTATCGGATAGCTACGCAACTACCGAACTCTGACTCTTCAGCAGCTGGTTCAGGCGCCCATTATGCACGAATAACCACGAAGTCACTTGTCATTTAAAAGAAGACGACCTTGTAATTAATAGCATTGTTATTTTCTAAAATTGTATATTTTATTATAAATATGCACATATATTGTGTTTTCTAATGATAAAGCTATGTTACAGAGGTGTACTGGTCTAAGCCAAAACAATAATAAATTGTAATAACTCTCGATAATAAGATGACATAAATAGTCCAGAGCTTCGCCGATTCAGTCAAGTTTCCCTCGCACTTTCCGAAGATGAGACCGCTGTCAGATACATCTGCCTCGAGCGCCCTCTGTGCAAATCTGAAACCATCTGATTCCCCAGGTGGCGGATAGGAGAGTGTTCGCTAGATATAGAGAGTAGGAGGGAAATGAAATACCTTCCATGGACCAAACAGACCTAGGGAAGGAACCCCCAATAATAAACCAAATATGGCGAGTTAGCATATGACGAACCTTACGATGCAGGGGATCGGATCCCCAGCACCGGCGTCTGTCAGGAGCGAGAAAGCGAGCTACGAGACGTCGTTATCCAGCGTCCGTAGTGCTGCAGTAGTGGATAACTTAGCAATTGTAGCATCTAATACTTCAAGTGAAGAAAGAAGAAGAGAATTGTGGGAACTGCTAGGGGAAAATTAGAAATCTTCACAAGTTTGTCAAGCAGTGCCGAAATGTCCATAACCAGGTAAAAGTATACGCGAGTTCAATCCATATGCTGTATGAACAGATTAGTGGAATAGACGAAAACCCAGCACAGTCATTAGCTGTAAACAGTTGCGGAACTCAGACCAAATCGAGTTCGCATGCGGATTCTCATTGCGGAGATCACATGTAAGAGAGATTCTATCATCAAGAACAGTGATGAATTTACCGTGGCTCAAGAAGTACTCAAAGCGCTTCAAAATCAAATCTATGGGGCAGAAAACATTGATATTTCCGTTGTGAAATCTCTTCGAAAGACTTACGGCGGTCCACCGACAACAGTGGAAGTACTGCCTACTGACCTGGGGAGAAAAGCTATGGTAATAGGGAGAATTTGGATTGGCTGGATAAGTAGCTAGGTGAGAGAAAATTTTTTCCCCCAGTGATGTTTCCGATGCTTCGCCTAGAGTCACTCGAGTCAAAGGACTCGACAGAATAAAAATCTATTTGCGATGTGGTGAAGAAGGCCATGCAGCAAAATGGTGTATTGCCTTATATGCGCTGAAGGAACTCGACGGGTAGCTTCAGTTGCCCAGTCTACCAGCGAGCAGTAGACGAAGCGCGGGGTTTTGATGTGGTTTTTACAGCTGAACCTTAATCATTGGGAAGTTGTCCAATCCCAATCAACAATCACTGAAAAGAGCATTGACGTTGCTGTGCTATGTGACTTGTATAGACATGTAAACGGGTCCTGTTGCTGGATGAGGGACAATACTGGACGATCTGCAATTTTCGTCTGAAAATACGACTTCATTCAGGAGGATCAACCAACTCGTAAAAAACGATTTGTATGGATCAAATTTGGAGATATGTACAATAGTAGTGTTACGCATCATCGAGCGCATCTCGAGAAGAATTTGAGCAACTACTGGACAGTATTGTGCTGGAATTGCGAGGTTGTTATCTCCTCGTCATCGCAGGCGATTTTAATGCTCGGGCTACTGCCTGAGGTAGAAGGGAGACGAACAGGAGAAATCGATCCTTCGACAGAGATTCCTTTGTTACTACGATCGAGGAAAGAGTTGACTTATTAGGATCAGTTGATGAGAGTGTTACATAACTGATGCAGTATATTACTTCTGTCTGTGATGCGTCAATGACGAGTACTTCTAGAAGAAATCTGCAAATGACATTGTACTGCTGGAGGGAGGAGTTAGCTGTTGTACGATGAACATGTCTTCGTACTAGAACTCTGCACATAGTTCGCAGTAATGCAGAGCGAGTGACTAATACACTGGCTCGGATTATGCCAAATATCGGTGGACATAAGAAAAGTTGGATGAGGCTTCTGGCTAGTGTAGCCAGTTCAACGCTTTTGTACGCAGCACCGACATAGAAGAAAACCACCCTAGGGTAATCATATATCTGTAAGGTTATATGTATGTGCAACGAAAATGTGACCTACGAGTCGCTAAAGCATTTCGCACTGTGTCCTAGGACGCAGTGACATGACGTCTCGACTGACAGGTACATCTATCAGATACAAACTGCCCCAACTGAGTATGTAGCCCGGCTGAGATAGAAGCATTGATTTTCTGAAGATTTGTTTGGTCCTGATTCACATCGTGTTTGGTGGAACAACTGAAGTTCCCCAGGCTGGATCTAGATAAGACTTGTTTTAATGCTACGATTTTGAGCATAGATTATCTCTCATATATAAAGGAATATTTTTAGTTTTCTACAAAACTTACATCGACAGTGTTAATGTTTACTACTAATAGTAACACTAGAATTTTTAATGACCTGATTTTATGACAAAATAAATAATAAAAATGGTTTTGCGAAGATCTGCATCGGATAATTACATTTTCGCAAGTTTGAAATTGATCGGAAAAAATCAATGTGGTTTTAAATAGATGAAGAAAAATATTTTTTTTTACATTGGTCTTTTATAGAATAGACTCACCAGTTTCTTTTCAGTAACTACAGTGATCGTTACCATATAATATACGATAAATAAATATATATATATAGATTACTGAAACATTTATTTTATTTACAAATTATAAAACAATGGTTATATGTTTGTATGAACGTATGATAACTGAATCTCGTATTAATAATAACTAACGATCACTCACTGTAGTCACTGAAAAGCAACTGGTGTTCCTATTCTAAAAAAGACTCCAAAAAACTTTATTGGAAGCAGATAAAAAACAACAATTACAAACATCTAAATCTTATTAATCTTTATATTCTTACTATTAATCTATCCTTACTGTATCAGTAACTTACAGAAGAAGTGCATCTGTGACCGAACTCACAAAGAAAGATCAACATAGAGGAGCTTATAATTAAAAAGAAAATCCCTGATTTGATCATCTCGATTTGATTGATAGTATTATCTGTCACAATACCGTCGAGAAGATAAATTAAGGAGTAAGCGGTAATGATAATCATGACACTGCCCAATAATAGCCATTCCATCATGGTCGGTCCTAGAACATTTCCTAGTTCAGTGGTCAAGTGTGCGAGCTTAATCCATAATTTTCTGCATACAACTATCTCTTGAGTTTGTCGACTGTCCTTTATATGCTTGATCAGGCAGGCTGATGTAGATTGACTAAATAAGCCTGAAAATAACACTAGTAATAAGGTAAGGGAAGTGTTAGCTTGGATGATTATAACAACGGGCAATTGGATTATTCCTCCATAGGCATTTGTTTCCAAATAAGACACTGACAGCACGTAAATGAAGCACGCCAGCATGAGGCCATAAGTCCATTTCTTAAGTCTGATGTCCAAAACAATACTGTAGGCATTGAGATCTTCCTGCAATATAAAATAAATCTGAAATGTAAAAAACAACAACACAATTTTAAAAGATTTAGGCAGCATTTTGGACGAAAATAGACTAATTGTAAGCATACATGTATGTAATCATATATATATATATATATATATATATATATATATATATATATATATATATATATATATATATATATATGTATATGATAATGAACTTACACGTGATATAATATGAAACCGCAAAAAAAAGTCGAGTATACCCAAAAAAATATCAAATATTGTAAGTATGTACTATTGTTGGAGATAATAGAGAGACGAACTTCTCAATGAACAGCAAATCACTCGCGATGATTACAATAGTTTAGTTTACAGAAACGTTTCTGTTGAAAAAAAAAATACATCGAAACGGCATACAAGAACCAATCCAAATAAATAAATAAAAACTTTAAAAAAATAAATAACCGACTTCAAACCTGTACACAAGAACCACTAAAAAGATGGAAATAATTTTTGTTACAAAAGTAAATTATTAAGTAAGATTAGTACCTGTTCCAAATCAACCTGAACCTGTTAATATTTTTTGATATCGGCGCGAATTTTTACAAGAAGAACAAAATAACTGAGTATTTAAAATGAGTTGTGCTCCATTCTTGTTTGTTTGGCACCGACGTAAAAAAATGTAGTGTTCAGATTGATTTGGAACAGTTACTAATGTTACTTAATTATTTACTATTGCAAGAAACATTATTTCCAACTCTTTAGTGGTTCTTGACAGTTCTGAAGTCGGTTATTTATTTTTATGTTTTTCTAATTGAGGATGTTGATGTCATTTGTAAGTTAATGATCATATGGTAATAAATTATAAATAGCCAACGTAACGTTGAAATAAAATTTAATTTAATAAAAAAAAAACACCGACGACGGAAATAACTTTTATATCTTACAGCCCTGTTCATCCTAAGGGACGGAATGTTCTTACATATCTACTAAAGCGCATTAGAGGATTGTTAGTGAAGCTGACGACCATGAATAATGAACCTTGGTGTAGAAGTCGGGTGCCTTTCACTAAACGTTACGGCTCCTTGCAATTACACCCCTTTCTTTTCATCTGTGTATGAAAACATACCAGAAATAAATGAATGTATTGAATAAAGAAGAGTCTTAATTTCGTTTGGATGTTGAAAGCACCGAACTTTCAATATTCATGGGCGTCAACTTCACTAACAGCGGGCCAAAGCGCTAAATTAAATATTATGATGGCTAACGACAGTGAAATAAATTTTTACCTTTATTTTATACATGATAAGCTACTGAATAATAATAGATAGAATAAGTTTATTCATGAATAACTAAATTGAATAAGTATTTTATCTTTCGCATTCGTGCTGTTTAAGATTTATGATGACTTACCTGAAAAGAATGCCATTTGGAGAAGTACTTGACGATGCCTTTCACTTCAAACCAAAGTGTTATGAGACCACAAGCTTGAAAAATGTTGATTAAGACGTTAGTTTGGGAACGAAGTTTGGCGTCAAAGATATTTCTATCATCTTTGTATAATTCCAGTGTACGTAAATATAACAAGATTATTTCGACTGTTATAAACATTATTGAATACAAAGTCCACCAAGAAAACAGTTGGAAATGCGGAGTTCCTATAACGAAAAAAAATGTTTAAACTATACAGGCTCCATATCATGTAGAAACGATATATAACTAATGAAGAACAATGAGATATTTAATTAAGTTGTAATTCATTATGGAATAAAGCTTTCAGTAAGTTAATAATCCCAAAATTGTTCTTCAAAGTCATTATATCAACGTCATTTTTTGAAAAAGGCTTAAGTGCCAAAAATTTGAAATTTAGATTTCAATTGATTATGGGGTGTAAACACCACCTCTACCGATTTCCGCTCAAAATATATCGAAAAATTGGAAATTGGACGGCTCTCAGTTGTCACTCTGACCTTAACCAATGCTAGAAGATTTAAAAATATGTTGTAATTATAAAGGTTTCGCCAGATTAATAAACTCCTTCTGCATACAATAAAGAGTAAAATTTTAAAAAAAATATATTGTTATTTGGGGAAAAATCGTTTCCTGTAAAGTTTGCTGAATGGGGCTTACGACTTTTCCAAAAAACGACATCGATATATGTTTCATGATCGTCATTTCTGTTAATCACAATTAACATTTGTATTTAAAAAAATAACCATACCACAATTCGGATTAGGTATCGAAGCCTATTGTTTTCTAACCAATCTAATCTTGATCTTTATTAACTGGAAGAAAGGATTAGGAGTTTATTTTGGACTTAAAATGTGTTAAACAATGATTGTCAATATTTATCTTTTTATGAATACGGATCAGTAGCGTATCAGTTTTCTTGTGGTACTTATGGAAACATTTTTGAAAATGCAAAATTTAAGGATTTACGTAAAAAAAAAACGAAAAATAAAAAATTGTCTATCTGTAAATGGTTTTGGTTTCGACTTTTAGACCTTTGGAATCGACCAAGGAAACAATTTTTGTAACTCTCCCTCAAAATTTGAGGTTTTACGTTTCAACATACGTAGAATCCAAATATCGAAAAAAAAAATTCCGTTAGTCCGCCGTCCGCGTCTTTTCTTCAAGACTACTGGATCGATTTTCTTGAGATTCCACGCATCGGACTAACCGGAAGTTCTAATTATATCATGGATTTTATAATTTTTTACAATTTTCTCATAAACGGCTTAGATAATTTTGATGAAACTTGACCAATAATTTCTCCTTAAAGCTCTTTAATTTTTCATGTAAATTGTATATCAACGAGAAAATGCAGGGGAAAATGTTGTAGCGAAAAGGTAAGTTTATTTGCGCATAACTCAAAAAGTGAGACGAATGTGACCGAACCTCCTCCCACCAAGCCACCAACCTGTTGTCAATAAAACGCTCTGTAACAATGTATTGTAATAACATTAAAGTAGAAATTAACTTAATTATTTCTACTTTTATATTATTTAATAGAAACTAAATGATTCCATGGAAACTAAATGGAATGGAAATTTTCATGAAAACCGAACCGAACCTTTTAAAATATATTTTCAGCTTGACAAACTGGACAGTGTACAGAATTGTAATACTAAAGTTATTTAAAAACTAATTTATTATACTATTCTGAGAAAAGACCTGAAAAAGTGCATTCTGCTTAGTTTATTTCGAGTAGTGTTTATGTGAACTCTTTAAAATAATTTTAAAGATTATTATTATAGATTGGTAAGGGAAAGTTGTGTGATGCGCGAGCCGCATCAGATTTTTTTTATTGTATGTAACTGTATAATGTGTACTTAGTATACTCACTCTTAGAGTATCTCTCTTGGTATCAACTGCTTACTGTACGTCTCTAGTTCATCTCATTGTTTTAATAGTTATTAGTGGAAAAATCAAAATTATCATTGATTCAGAATATTTTCACAGTTAATCCTGTAGAAAAATATAGTGGCCCTAGAGACTGTGAAGAAATGAGAAAATATTACGAAATTCTGAACAAATTACCTGGTCATTTTTCCTGAACTGATGTACTGGGGATAGTCTGTTTATCAAGCCTGATCCCATCAGTGTTTCCACATAAAGGAAAGGTACAATATTATAAATTTTGTTTAAATTTTTTTTTTCATTAATTTAAATTTATCAAAACAAAATGGTTAACTGCAAAATTTGTAATAAGTCTGTTAGTCGAGAATACAAAATGAAAATTGTATGTATGGCCTGTCAAAATTTCTTCCATATTAAATGTGTTAAGTACGATATTACAGAACCAGAAATTAATAAAAAATGGTCATGCCCGGAATGTGAATTAGCGGGCAAAGGTAATGATCCTGGCA
Organism: Rhaphigaster nebulosa; assembly: GCA_948150685.1. Lineage (NCBI taxonomy): Eukaryota > Metazoa > Arthropoda > Insecta > Hemiptera > Pentatomidae > Rhaphigaster > Rhaphigaster nebulosa. The sequence goes on along the minus strand of OX411306.1, from coordinate 69,380,485 downwards.
TAATGTTAGAGCTACTGAGGGGGCTCGTGGAAGAGATCAAGGAGATGAAGAGTAAGGTATAGGGCATAGAAGAGCTGAAAGAAATAAAAGACACTCTCCAAAAGCAGTCCGAAATTCTCTTTTGAAAACATGGAAAGACTACGCAAAATCGAAAACCTCTTGGAGCAGCAAAAGAGCCAAAAGAAGGCAATAGCCAAAATTAAATAAGTATGGTTTTCTGGAGGTAGAGTCAGGTTCAGATGGTCTGATGGCCTGAGTCCGATTGTTACCCAGCAGTGGTCATAAGTAAGCCAAGCGACCTGGTCTTATTCAGTTGAACCCGTTATGCAAATCACCTCGGTATTGTAATTTTTATGTATCAAAAATATTTTAGTTTTTTGTAACAAAGACATTTCTTTTTAGACTTGTATCTTTTTACCATTTTGCTACAAATGAGAGTTTATTTTATTATAATACCTATCTTTATCTATTTATTTATTTTAATTTTATTCAGAGTTATTTTTACTTTTTCTTATCTTGTAATCTAATCTTTTATGAACATTTATTTTGAAACTTGTATCAAATTACTTTAATAATATTAATAACTTTATTAATATACTTAATTCAATTTTTATTTTATGTTTACATTCCATGCTATCTTAAAACGGAATATTACATAAAAAGTTGTCACAACCCATTCCTGTACCTCGATCCTTTTTCCTGAAATTCCACATCTAAACCACCCAATCATGACTGATATCCTGAACTCCTGTCACGTCAATATTGTCTCGACAATTTTTATAATTTAATAGCTGTATCTGAAACCTGGTTAAAACCTTTCATTCCTACTTCCTAAGTATCCCTTACCAATTCCTCTTTCCTACGCCATGATATACCTGATCGAACAGGAGCTGGTGTCGGACTATATATCCATGAAACATTAAATCGGCCAAAATCCACCTTCAATTCCCTTCCATTGACGTTCCTCAATCAGAATATACTCGTATGTTTACTGAATATTCAATCATCTCCTCCCCTGTGTTATATGCTGTAGTGCACCGACGTCTTCGTATTCCATTTGACAACTTCTTCGAATCCACTATTATTCAACTGGTCTCCATTGATTCCAATGTTCTTATACCTGGTGATTTTAACATTAACATACTTTCTGAATCCAGTGATAAATCCTGTGTTTTCCCTCAATCTTTATCTTGTTCCTTATTTTCCTACTCACCACATGGTTAGACCTTCACATCCTCACATGATACATGACTCTCATATGAAAATCCTTTCCTCTTCTCAGCACCCCGTTCCCTTTCTTTCGTTACACGATCTTATCCAGATCACCTACGACCTTCCCGTCAAATCATATACTCCCAAAGTGGTATCATCTCGTAGCCTGGACCTCCTCTCCTATGAATCCCTCAACCTAATCTGGACTCTGTCCTTTGGGACATCATATACTCCTATACCTTCATTGATCCTATGGTTTCCATCCTCACCTCAAATCTGTAATCCATATTAGACATTTATACCCTTAAAATCCAAACCTTACGCCGCACAGTGTGGTCGATTGTGTATCTAGCGAGATAAACGTCCAAAAACAACGTTTGAGATTATGATGAAATATCTATTTGTACCATTAGGTAGGATGTTAAAATACAAGAATAATCCAAGAATGCCAATACAGTACTTGGGAAAACAATTAACTTATATCTTTTTAATTATTTCATAGTTAGGAGATAAGTTAGTTCTTCAGTCTCTTACCAGTAACCAATCTAAGGATGCTGTAGTAATTTTTTTTTTTACTATTTCACGATGGAATGCAATGAAAGAAGTAAATACTAATGCTGTGTTTTTTGTTTCTATTTTAGCCAATCAACAACGTTAGCCTATACAGAAAACTGCTTTACGTTTTAGTTTGTAACTTTTTATGTACATGAGTATGCGACTTAAATTGTGATTCATTTTGTCCAGCACCATGTAATATTGTTAGACAAAATATTGTAATATCGAGTTTTTGAAACGAGATTGAAGGCAGCAGGTGATGATCAACAATTCTCTTTAAGAATTTTAACAATTCTCTTGAAGAAAAATGTTAATAGATTGAGCTGATAAAACCAAGATTTAGTGGGGAGGCTCAAAATGTTTTGAGAGAAAAATTAGATTTTTTATTCTAAATATTCAGGGCTCGGTTAACATGATTTTTTATTGTAAAAGCCAAAGTTTTGACCCAAAAACGTGCGGCATCATCAGGGCTGAAATTAAATTAGAGATACAAGAATTTTAATGTGAACAGTAAAAAGACAGGTAAATAACATGAGAATAATAATGATTATTATTTATCAAATTATTTATTTAGCTAATTATTTAAAACGAATTAAATGTGGGACTAAGTGATAATCATATGAAGAGAATTAGAAGATAGTATAGCGGAAAACTGACAGAGAACCTACAGTTTATTGTTCTAGAAATGACCAGTTTTTCCTCTCACGTCCTGAGTGTCTGTGGGCTGTATATGCTCTCACTCAATCTAAACTGGCTTTCAATACCAGTGACACGGCTGGGTGAGAATAGCCCGACTTTACTATCCACAGGTGGGGGGAAAACCTTGATTTGGAGTTCCCTAGGCAGGTTGTAAATATTGTATATAGGTATGAATGTGTTTAAGATGATATATTTTATTTTTACTTGACTTAATTTTTCTTTATCTTGGTTGTACACTTATTTTCCTATGATTTAATTTGTCTATATGTTTTCATTTATGATGTACGTATTTTTATTTATTATTTTTTTATATGATATTTTATAACGTTTTATTTAAATATACTTTCTGTTTTTTTTTTTTTTTTTCATTTTGTATATATGTTATTCTTGATTCTTATACCGTAATACTTATTTCCCTTGTGTGTGGAGCCTTGTATTATTTTTCTATAAAAACTTTTTTCTTTTTAGGAAATGTACAAGTGTAAAATAGATGAAAAAAGAAGATGAGGTAAACAAAGAAAGACTCAAAATAGAGAAATGGAGAATATATGATGCGATGAGGCCTACGAGAGGACCGGGTCGTGGTTAGAGTAAGCTGGAAGAAGCCCATACAAAATACAAATTAGTTTATGAAAAAATCTTAGCTTTCGTGAAAAAATCCTTAAAAAATCTTTTATTTATAATAATAATCGTTATAAGATTACGTTTGGTTGGTCGTGTGACCAGAATGGGAACCAGCGAAGACGGAGAGGAAGGCATCGATAGTCTGATGGCATGCGAACTATGCTCGAACTATGCTTGGCATCAGGAACTGGATGGTGGCCGCCAGAGACAGAGACGTTTGGAGGAAGATTTATGAGGAGGCGAGGGCTTGACTTCGAGTGGTAGCTCTCAACTAATAAACTAATTTATAATTCTTTTAAATAATGTTTGATGCTTCCTTCATCAACGAGCATTTGGACAAAGGGTTAAAATTATTAAGAATGTGAGCTTCATATATTTATACCAATTATTTCTTAAGGTCAACAAGCACAAAGATATATCCTGTAAATAATGTACCTTTAAGTTCAAAATAAGGGAAAACACCAATCAGCCGTAAGCAATATATTATCGGTTTAATAACTTTGAAGAAGGATGGTTTTCCAGGACGCTCCATTTTCTTTTGCAATGTTGTTCTCCTCCATTTGTTATATTCCTTCGTTATTCCTGCAACAATAAAAATATTCTAATGACGAAGAGATGTCTGACTCACCATGAAGTGTAATCATCAGTAGCGTAGCCAGGATTTCGATTCGAAAGGGAGGGAGGCTTCATCCAAGGATCTACTTTAAAGAAACCCAACCGTGGATGTAAGGGAGCCCTCTCTCTAGGTAATATTTTCTGTGCCTAGGTATATTATTTATAAAATAAAATTCCAATAGGTTTATACAATTTTTGTTTACAGATAAGAATAAGTAACAGTATTTTGTAATTTCGGCGGGGAAGGGGAGGGAGGAGGAGTCCGATCGTCCCGGACTCCCTTTCTGGCTGAGCCACTGATTATCATAAACACATGAGGGAAGAAATCCCTATTTCGGGTCCTTTTTTAACTTCGTCGTGTGTCAGGAAGGTCACGTGTTGATAGTTACTGGATTATATTTGCCTTGAAATCGTTTATATAATACAATTTTTGTTTTTTGTGGGTATGGAGTATCTAAGTCTTAGGATACGTTCTTGTTACTGATTTAGTACATTTGATTGAAATTGTCGTATTCCAGTTAGCGGTAATTTCTATTGTTTATTTAAAATAAAATAATTTGAGCTGTAAAGTGAATGTTTGTTTTATTAATTTGAGGTGGTGGAGTCTAGGTTACACTTACCCAGCGCCAATCCAAGATAATATTCGAAGCGCAATAAAGACACTGATATTCACTAAGTCAACTAGCAATAGGTGGATGAAAGAGGCTAGGTTTAGAATTAGTGAACCGATTGTCAAAGGAAGGCTTGCAAGCGGGTATTCAACCACTGTCTAGTTGGTAACGAGCGAGATAGGGAGGACAGGCAGGTAAGGCAGCGAAGGGAGTCCAACAGACAAAGATTGCCCAAGTATCGAAGGCCATCAAGGAGAAAAGTGTTGGAATTTGTCCCTAATAGAGAAAATACCTCCTGATCTACCGAGGAACGATTTTATAGCTGACTAGCAACTTTGCACTTCTTCTAAGCTCACCTCTATAAAATAAATATTAATTAGGGAGGAAAATTTATACTGCTTGAGCTCTCGGTACGACCTACACTAGAACGAAACTTTCGATTCTCTGGGCATGAGTCTCACTTCTTTATGTGTGGTTATTAGCTACAAATAAAGTGAATCCTTACATAGAACCATATTTATATGAGTACATAGAATAGAATAGAAAGAAAACATTATTCTGAGACGAAGTCTCCTAAGAATAACTAAGTTGTACAAACAAAAAAATATTGAAATAAAAAAATAAGAATCATAAATAATAAAAGAATCCTTGTGAAGCATTATAGGCGAATCCTAATAAAAATAAGAAAGAGAGTGAGGGCTCCCCTCTCTCACCCCTTCTGGCAGATTTATTTATGGACAAATTAGAACAAACAATTCTCAACTAGCTCAACATATCATATACTGATATCGGTCTGTAGATGACATTATATGCCTATGTTCTAGTACGACAAGACAAATAAATATATTTTTTAAAGGAAATAAACGAAATTCGATTAAATTCACAGTATAACTGGGAAAAAAACATAAACTTTTTAGATTTAGAAATCTCAGTAAAAAACAACTCTCGGCGGAACCTGACCGCTAGGGAGCGCGTCCCCAGGTGGCGGATGGGGGATCCCTCCTAGGAGGGGTAGTCTGAATATAAAGAATAAAGACCCGTGGACCAACAGGTACCCAGTGCTGGGAGGGGGGAGGGGGGCAAAGCCCGGTCACCCTTTCTCCTGAGGGGACACAAATGTTCAGGAGGTCAGTTGTCCCGAGGATACGGGGTCGCTAGCATCGGGCCAATCACCCATCTAGAGTAAATTGATTCAAAAAAACATAAGCAGCCTCGGATCCGGACAGTCAAATGGTTACAGACGCGGCAGGAAAAATTACTTACGATTTGCTTATTGGAATATAACGTCATTTACGGGTAAAGAGAGGGAACTAGTGGAGGAACTTTGAAGATGTAAGTTGGATATTATCGGTCTAACTGAAGTAAAGAAGAAAGGGAATGGATTGTTAAAACTCTCAGAAGGGTATAGTATGATATATTCAGGAATTAATATAGGATAAACAGCAAGAGAAGGTGTCGGATTTGTCCTGAAGGATGAATTATTTGATAGAGTAGAAGCCTGGGATTATCATCTAGGATTATTAACATGGGCATCGGTGCTCTCAATCGGAAAAGTCTCCATGATACAGTGTTAAATTTTTAACTATTATGCCCTTTGTTGTGTGTCGATTCTCTAGCTTCTTTTATACTGGACACACCGCAAAGTTTCTTGCATTAGTGAGAGGGATCACTTTCGGTCTTCTCTCAGTCTATCTGCTCTCCTGGGTAAAACTTATTGAGAGGGATGAAAAGATAGAATGGTGGTAGGGGAATAGCTTGTCAGTGCGATGCTGCACTTACCCAATTGAGTGGCTGCCGGGGTTAGTTCCAAGGGATAACCATGGACCTTGGCAGCTAAAGGCGCTAACTAAGCAAGTAAAGGAAGGCCGAGTGCCGGGGGACTAGCCCGCCCACCGAAGGAAGGAAGGAAGGAAAGAAACCCGAGAGTAAGGGTACGAGCCCGACTACCCGAGGAAGCCTGAGGACGAGGGTACGAGCCCGACCACTCAGGAAGGAAGGAAGGAAAGAAAGCCGAGAGCCAGAGTACGAGCCCGACTACCCGAGGAAGCCCGAGGACCAGGGTACGAGCCCGACCACTCAAGAAGGAAGGAAGGAGATAAAGCCGAGGCCAGTGTACGAGCCCGACTACCTTAGGAAGCCTGAGGACCAGGGTACGAGCCCGACCACTCAGGAAGGAGAGAAATCCGAGAGCCAGGGTACGAGCCCGAATACCCGTGGAAGCCTGGGGACCAGGGTACGAGGCCGACCACTCAGGAAGGAAGGGTAAGCTCGCCAGTGTAATGCTGCCTTAACCCAGTCGGGTGGCTGTCGGGTTAGTTCCAAGGGACAAGCATGAACCTCGGGAGCTAAAGGCGCTTTCTAAACAAGCAAAGGAAGTTGTACAAGGAGAACAAGAGAGACAGGTAATAGGTAGGAGGAGTAAATGAGAACACTACCGGTCAGCCTGACAGGATCTTAATCTATCTCGACCCCAAGGTGTTCTGATTAGGCCAGTAAAACGGAGCTCTATTTATACTAGTGGGCAATGACTGCTGGGCAATCTCTATTGTGAGAGGTTTAACATATATATAATTTTCTTGGCCATATCAGCACACCTTTTAGTCTTATTTTTATAATTACAATATATATCACAGTACATTTTAAAAACATTAAATGCTGATAATTATATAACATATAATTTAGTTGTTGATAAAAAAGGCAGGTATGCCGAATTTCAGTGAATTAGTTCGCCTGGTGGGACCTAGATGGCGTCGCCAACTGACTCCCGCGGTCCACAGCCTTTGTCATTTCTATACCGGTCTTCGATCAAGGAGGTTCTCCCTAACGCTGGCTCGCCTAGTTCGCCTGGTTGGACCTAGATGGCGCTGCCAACCGACTCCCGCGGTCCACAGCCCTTGTCATTTTTATACTGGCCTTCGATCAAGGAGATTCTTCCTAGCGCTGGCTCGCCTTACAGCTGTTCCGCGTGTTTTAATAATTTTTTTAATTACATTGATTTACATTATCTAATTAAAATAACGTGTTTTTTTAAAAGATATCTTGTATTAATAGCTAATGACATAAAAAGAAGGGACTTTTTGAAGGTATTATACAATAAAAGAGAAGGGCCCTTTTTTAGGATCTTACAACAGGTATATGCCCCTACTATACCCTATATTCTGTCACGGTAGATAAAGACCAGTTTTATGAAGACCTGCAGAGAACAGTAAACAACGCAAGGAATCGGAATAGAATGATCAGAGGGTCCGGATATTTAAATGCAAGAACAGACCGGGATCATCAAACAGTCTTCGGAACGATGGGTATAGGGGGAGGTGAAGAGTGCATTAATAACAATGGAATCAGACTAATTGAGTTCTGCATGGAAAATAATATGCTCATTGGAAACACTTTGTATAATCATAAGACGACCCATAAAATCACATTTGAAAGAGGCATGGAAGAGTTACCAGAAATAGCATCATTGATTATTTTATCATCGATAGGGAACTTAGACAGTATTTTCTGACATTAAAGTTATACGAGGAGCAGAATTGAATACGGACCATCAGATACGGAATTGAAACAGGCTATTAGTTGCTGACTCCAAGATACTAAAACCGCCGAAAAAGATCGCCCAGTCATATAATAGGATAGCTGTCAACAAGCTAAGTGAAGAGGAAATAGAGCAGGCTTATTCAAGTCGCCTTCAAGTCCAACTTCTAGAAGTTAATGGGGACGCAGATCTTGACACTATGTGGGCGCAAATCAAATACAGTATACTCAAGGCAGCCGAGAAAGTATGTGGTTTACAGCAAATAAGACCTACTACTAAGAAAACTAGGTGGTGGAGCGAGGAAGTGAAAAGGATCATATCTGCAAAGAAAGAGGCCTGAAAACAGTACTGTGGAAGCAAGTCGCCAGGAGACTGGGTATTGTACATAGAGAAAAGGAACGAGTCTAAGAGAATAGTTAAGGAAGCTAAGAGCAAAACATGTGATGGATAAAAACTGTAAATAAAATATAAGGAAATTTTTGCACATCACAAGAGCATTAAGGAACAAAAAAGCAAAGCCTGTGAGAAGTGTAAAAGATGAGCATGGCATACTGGTGACAGAAGACAAGGACATACTGGAGGTTTGGAGGAAATACTTTTAAGAAAAATTCAGAATGGAAAAAAGGCGGCGGAATTTTCGAGATTGTCGTAGAAGAGGTAGAATAACTGAACCAGAAGTCCCCGATATGGATGACACCATATAAGAGGAGGAAGTCAAAGCAGCCATTGCTAAAGTAAAGATGGGAAAAGCGGTTGGCCAGATGGGATTGTACCCGAATTTATAAGATATGGGGGAAATTAATTAGTCAAGAGTCTCCAAACACTATTCCAAAAGGTTTGGGATCTCAAAAGGATACCAATAGAATGGGAAAATAACCCAATCTATAAGAAGGGAAGCCAAAATGTATGCAATAATTACCGCCCCATATGTCTTTCATCGGTGGTATACAAACCATACACACATCCTGGAACAAAGATTAAGGAAATTGGTGGAAGAGAATCTGCAAGAGGAACAGGCAGGTTTTAAGCCCGATTGCCAGACACAGGATCATATCTTCTCCCTGAGAATGATTGTAGAGAAGGGAGGGGATAGAGGTAAAGCATACCTAGCTTTCTTAGATTTACGGACGGCTTTCGACCATGTTCCTAGACAGGAAGTATGGGATGCATTGGAAGATAGGAGATTCCCACAAAATCTTATAAGTGCAATTAAGTCAGTTTACCAAGACACAAAGGGAATAATAAGGCTAGCCGGCACTGAGTCCAGGTCGTTCGTAGGGGAGTTAATCAGGGCGATAGCCTGAGCTCCCTACTGTTCATAATTTTCATGGATGCCATTTGAAAATTTTGTAAAAGGAGGACACCCAGAGGAATAGTGAGATACTGGAAGATGACCCCAGTGTTGGCACAGGCATTGCTGTACGCAGATGATCTGGTATTGGTGGCGCATACTGCTGAATCTCTCCAGGTCGCAGTGGATGAGTGGCAAGAAGAACTACTGTTGGGTGGAGGAGCCTTTCGTAATCGAAAGGCTATTCTCTTCCCCGGTGAAGTTGCCGGTTCTAACTAGACTAATTAGGAACGAATAAAAATAATAATAATAAGGAAAATGAAAAATATTGCATTAAAAATAATGATATAAAATAAAGCTTTAATATGAAATTAAAATATTAACCAGAAAAAATAATCAATATCCTTTACCAGTGATTTACACAAATATGTTGTACTAATAAAAACAAACAAAAAAGGCATTGAAATTTTCTATAAATAAGAATAGAGTTGTAGTGAGAAAATAAGAAAAAAAGTCTTAACAACAAATTGTCCTTAAATTAATAATTTAATCTACTTTAATAAACAAAAAATTAAGCACTTATCCATTAAAAGGTTAATTAAAGAAGCAAAAAAAAAATATATAGATATTAGATAGACTATTACATCTAACGGGCATAAGAGTGGCACTGTGTCTGCCGGTTTAACAACAAAACCTTGTTGTGAGCAGGTACTACTTCCAACGAGGTTACCTTAATGGTGAGCTCACAGATGTTTGGCGGTGGATATGCGCATATCGGTTTTCACTCATTCAGGCTGTCCAGCAGTCAGCTGCAATCTTCAAAATGGCGTCGAGCCGGTGAGTTGGTGGAGACGTACGGTGGGTGAGGGCAGTGGATAGTAGTAGCATACGTCCGCTGTCCCAGAAATCTCGCTCCAGACTGACCAGTGAGCCTTATCAGATTGTTTGGGTTGCGCTTTAATCCTTTCAAAGCAGACGAAAATATCGCGCTAATAGTGCCTTTTATCAACATTACAACTACATATAGATACATTTGTTAGCTGAAAACAATTAAAAAATTTAACTCCTAATCCTTTATCACTGGTAGAGGGTGGTAATAAAAAATGTAATTTATCCGGGCGTGAACAACTACAACTAAGAAGCATGCAGATCAATGCCTCCAAAAGCAAGGTTATGTGTGTTGGACGAAGGAACGAGGATTTTAGAATCACCTGCAATGGAGAGGCCATTGAGCAAACCGATACCTACTACTACCTGGGAACAATGATATGCAAGGATGAAAGAATAGATCAGGGGTCATGAATAGAGTCCAAAAAGCCAATGGAATATTCTAACAAATATCCATGATACTCATTGGAAAGCAGGAGTTGAGCAGGAAAGCAGAGATTCTGCTATTCAAATCAGTTTTTCTACCAGTGCTGCTATACGGATTGGAATATCTTTTGCTTGGAGAGCTTCCCATATTTCTTTACGAGGCACAGTGCTAATATACGGATCGGAAAGCTGGACACTCCTGGACCGCCATGCCAGCAGGGTTGTAGCTGCGGAAATGAGATTCCTACGGAAAATATTAGGAAAAACCAGGTGAGACCGAATAAGGAATGAGAGGAACTAGGAGTTAGATCCGTCCTAGAGACGATTGAAGAAAGACAGCTGAAGTGGTTAGGGCATGTTAACAAAATGGGAGATGACCGTAAAGCCAGGTGGCTTCTAGAGGCAAGACCGGGAGGAAGGCGACCTCAAGGCAGACCAAGGCTCATGTATACAGACTTGATTGAGAGAATTAGCACAGAGAGAGGATGCACCATGCCAGAGATGAGAAGGCTTGCACAGTACAGGGACCGTTGGACGAGGCAGTTACTCCACGCTTAGCAGCACTGAGGAGATAGTGAAAGAAGAAGAATAAGTAAAAAACAAGCATCATGAATTTGGCATTTACCGGAAACCTACCCACACGGATGTCGTTATAAACAATGGAGCTAGGAGATCGATAGTACATAAACTCGCATCCTTTAATAGCATGATTTACCGTCTTTTTATTAAATAAAAAGAGCTATAATAAAGAAATTTAAATAATATATTCCATAGCAAAAAATAACGGGCACAACAAAACCACTATCAATAATATTTTTAAAAAACAAATATTTTCTTATTTTAACGCCTTGTTATGCTGATTCTAATACACCTTCCGTTTCCTCTCTATCTTTATAAATGGCCGAATTTATGGGCTTATGAGATCTTTAATCGGTAATTATACAGATTTTATGTGTATATATATATATATATATATATATATATATATATATATATATATATATATATATATATATATATATATATATATATATATATATATATTTTTATTTTTTTTTAACGCCTTTTTATGCTGATTCTAAAATTGAAGTGGGAAAGCATGGATTTTTGAAACCTCACAGGTGCCTTATAAATTTTTCAGGTTTTAAGTCTCTAAAAGTAGTCTGTAAAACATTACTAGCTCTAGCTGTTACAAGCTTCAGTGCAGAAAGAGCTATGAGTCGAGTTAGGCTCATTAAAACTAGATTAAGGTCTTGCATTTCTGATGAACAATAGTAAGGAAGAAACTGCTGTCCAAAATTTAAACTTTTGGTGAAAGTTCTGGGAGGACTTTGACACTGCGGGATAAGGTATTGTAATTTTTAATCATTAATGTTATAAAAAATTTTTGTTAATTGATGTGATCAAGATTTTTGGGGAAAAAAATATTTATCATAAAAAAAAAATTGTTTTCTTCTCCTTTGAATTCATTTTATAATAAAAATTATTACTGAGTGGTACAATTAATACAACTAAGTACTGATTGGTATACTCATTAGCAAATTGTTAAAAAAATAAAAACTGGTAAAACTATGATTCTCGAATGATATTATATTTGTATACAATGTAGGATATCTATTTTATTATTTTTTATTCCCGATTGTTAATTTTGTTGTTCCTAGTGGATAAAGAATTAATGGCATCAGTGGTAAGTTTAGGGGAAGGAGCTGAGTCCTTCTCTTTGAGGGAGGGGAGGTGAAGACTCAAGCCAAGGGGGTTGGGCATCCCTGGTCCTGGGGAGGTGGTGCGTCGTTGATTCGGGGGGTTGAGCACCTCTGGAGTTAAAAGCTTTGGCAAAGTCAAGGAGTACAGAGAAAGCCAGTTTTTTATCATCTATAGTGACCTAAAAATCGTTGGTAATTTTAATTAGGGCAGATTGTGTGGAATAACCGGGTCGGAAGCCAGATTGGAGAGAATCAAGTTGGTTAGAATCTTCTAGGAAATTGGAAACTTGTGATTGCACTAGTCTTTCTAGGAGTTTTGAAAGGTTGGATAGGATTGAAATTGGGCGGGAATCGTCAGGAGAAGAAGGGTTAGGAATTGTATTTATTGGGTGAACAATGGCTTTTTTCCTAGACGTAGGAAATATTGAATTCTGGAGGGAGAAGTTGTAGATGAAAAGGAGAACTGGAAGGATTTCAGGTAGACACAGTTTTATTAGTTTTACGAGGATGCCATCTGGAACAGTGGAATTCGTATGTGATTTTGTCATGGCTGATAAAAGGTCAGTAGGAAAAATATTGGAAAAATAAAAGTCTTTATCGTTAAAAGATGTCCCTGTTACTCTTCATCAATCTTTCTCATCATTTACTTCCATTGCCTACTCACAATTTTCTACAAGCCACCGCCATATTAATCAAGACCTTCTACTCCCCACTCACACTTGCATCAGCTTACTGCGCTCCTAAACAATCCATCTCCGGATCCCAATTCACTTCGCTCTTCAATTCCTTTGGTAATCATTTCATTCTAGGTACAGACTTAAACGCCAAGCATCAACAATGGAGTTCCAGAACCACGATTTCTCGTGGATGTACATTGCTATCTGCACTCAGTTTCCAACGTTTGAATCTTCTTTCTCCCAATTCTCCTACTTACTGGACTACTGATCCTAACCGTAATTCCCATATCCTTGATGTCTTCATCCACAGCGGATTAGGTCCTCTCTGATCGTAGTCCATTAATCCTAAAAGTATCAATAGCTTCCATTCCGAAATCCTCCCCTCCATCTTTCATTAGAGGCCCAACTAACTGGAACCTCTTTCGTCAAATCCTGAACAATGAAATTGACCTCAGAGTAAACCTAAAAACCCCCACAGTACAACAAGTTGTCTGAACTGCCTCTTCCCCCAGTCACTCCCCAAGAACTCCTAACAAAAACCATCTACTAGCAACACCTCCATAGATCTAATCCATATCAAACGCCACGCCAGATCACTAGCGTCACGCGTACTAGACATCCAGACGATCGCCGCTCCTATAACTATTATTCTAAACAATTAAAGCGGGATTTGTCAACCTTTCGTTCTCAATCCTTTAATTCCTACCTATCCTCCCTCTCTGCTAATGACAATTTCCTGCGGAATATCACTAAAAAAATTCTAAAATCCCACCATATTTCTCATTCCCTCCGGCGAAGTGATGGCTCCTGGGCAGCGAGAGAAAGCCGAACAATTCACCGAACACCTTTCCAATACATTCACTCCTCATCCAGACTCCCATCCCACCCACACCACATCAGTAGATGTTACTGCATTTCTTGACATAGCACAAGCTTTCGACCGAATATGCCGGATTGCTCTTCTAGCTAAAAATCCATTTACCTCAATCTTTATGCCTAGTCCTCCGAACCTACCTCTCTAACTGCTCCTTCCGAGTCCGTTGTGGAATAGAATTTTCCAGCCATTATCCAGTTGAGACCGATGTTCCTCAAGGCAACGTCTTGGAACCCATCCTCTATATTCTATTTACTGCTGACATTCCTATTCATCCCGAAACCTTCCTGGCAACATTTGCTGATGACACCGCTATCCTATCATCCAACTCAGATCCTGAAACAGCATCATTGAACCTGCAAAGGCACCTTTCCCAGATCGAACACTGGTGTAATAATTGGTATGTCAAAGTAAACGAATCTAATTTCAAACACGTCACGTTTACCCTCCGACGCAGATCTTCTCCGCCAGTTCATTTTAACTCCATACCGCTTCCTTTCTCAGACACAGTCCGGTATCTTGGCTTCCTACTTGATAAAAGACTAACACGGAACCCACATACTAGACTTAAAACACAAGAGCCTAATCGACGATTTGGTCAAATTATATAGACTGCTAAACAGAAAATCTCAGCTTTCAACAAACTAGTAATATACAAGAAAATTCTGAAACTTGTCTGGAATTATGGACTCGAACTCTGGGAGACAGCTAAATTTTCGAACATCAAATGCATCTAATCATTTCAGTCCAAAGCCCTTCGAACAATATTCTATGCTCCATACTATGTAACCAACAATCCCCTACATCGTGACCTTAATATCCCATTTGTTTTAGACCTTATTCCATACAAATTCTCCAAATTTCACTAGAACCTTGCTCATCATCCTAATCGTTTAGCACAATCCTTATTGTAGGCCGATTGTAAAATGTGTATATAAGTATGCCTGCACTTAAGATGTTACGTCTATTTTATTTTATATAAGTTTATTTATTATTTTCTATACTAAGTTTATTTTTTATTTTGATATTATTTCGTTTTTTTTTTAATTTTAATTATTTAAATCACAAATGAAAATCTCAGTTGTCTTATGATCAGATTTCACTATTGCACTTACTGGGTTCGGGGACGGCGGTCTTCTGTGTTATATTATTTTCTGTCTCTATTTGTTTCGCTGTAGTTGCATTTGTGTGGTTTTTTTTTTTTTTGTTATGCCTCTTATTTCCTTATGCCTCTTCCCTGTCGTATTTACGTTAATTTATTTTGGTTTTGTTGAACAAGTTAAAGAGGCGAGGTATTAGGTATTTTCACTAAATATAATGTGGTTTAAATAACTTCAACTTGCCATTCTCTTTCGGTAAACTGGTATTTCACCGATTTTAGAGGAACTTTTGAAACGTCAATAAAAATTAAAAATTAGGATTAGTTTTTGCCAGAAGCGTGCTTCAGTAACCTTTATGTCTCAGAGTTCTAAAATATTCTAAATTAAAATAAACATCATGGCACACAAAAGTTCCTACTTTTGTGATAATGACTCATTTTTAAAAACGATAGTAAAAGAAAATATTAATATTAGAAAAATAATATAAACAAAATTAATTCATTTCTCTTTAATTGTATTCAGAAATGTATTAATTGAGCTTCCCAACAAGTAATAATTTATTGAATTAAATAGCACAGAGCTAGAATATCAGCCTTGTGCTGCCCCACCCAGCAAATTGTTCAAGATCTAAACCATACATCAATCAAATAAGATTATTTTAAAATAACTAATAACTTGAACTAACTATTTGTGAATGATTTCTTTGAATTTCCGAAATTTCTAATGCCATATTGGCCGTGTTGCGCCAATCTGCTGTTTTGTTTAGAGGCCAGTCCGTTTTTGTTTACATCCTAACGAGAAGCTAAAAGAGCCAATCTGCACACTAAACAGTTAGAAATGTTTCTTTTTCACATTCATAAGTTTAACATGGGATTTGTTTAAATATATGACGAATGGGATCACATCTAATATCAAAGAACACTGCAATGAATTAAAATTAAATCAAACAGTAATCACAATCTTTGTGATCAAAAACATAAAAATAATAATGTTTATTTTAATATCTAAGTTTAACTACACACAATAATTCACATTAAACTTTCAATTGAATCGGTCATTTGGAAAAGGGCACATGTCCACGATTTACTTTTGTGGACATGTGCCCTTTTCCAAATGACCGATTCAATTTTATTAATTTAATTTATATATATATATATATATATATATATATATATATATATATATATATATATATATATATATATATATATATATACTCAAATCTAGCAATAGTGAATCATTGCTGGGCAAGCCAGTAATTAATGAATAATAAACAAATTATTATTCATTATTCGAGTAAATAAATAATAATAAAGTTTTATTCTCAATTTTTAAAAATTACAAAAACTCTGTGTAATCATGTTCCGGGTTTCACATCCTTTACATGATTAATAATTTTTAAAACAATAATTAGATTTTACATATTTACATTGTTCGTATAATAATAGTAGGAAAAATAGGAAATAAAAACCCACTTAGAAAAAAGGAAAATAAATAAATAAATAAAAATAATACATAAGTAGAGTAAAATATAATAAATCTGGCTCACAAACTATGTTAGGTTAGGAGTACATGTTTGGTTCTTTTGTGAGTGTAACGTCGAAAGGAGTTTTAATTGTAATTACCGATCTCTTTTATCAATGGATTTTCGGAAGCTATTGTTCTTGTAAAATATGATTGGGTTTGAGCGAAGACGTATTGTTGAATTGTGGGAAGTTCTAGGTCTTGGAGCATGGACGTGATTTTAGTATACCGGGGGTAATTATTTATGATTCTCATACAAAGGTTTTGAATCCTTTCAAGTTTATTGTAATTAGTTATATAAGTTGAGCTCCACACTGGGGAGGCGTAGGTAAGCTGAGCTCGGATCACTGATTTGTAGAGTATAAGTTTGTTTTGGGGGCTTAGCTTGGATTTTTTATTGAAATATGGGAACATTTTAAATATAATTTTTTTGGCTTTATCTGTTTTCCTGTTTATGTGTTCTGTGAAGGTTAGGGATTTGTCCAGAGTTAAACCGAGATATTGTACTGATTCAGACTATGGGATGTGTTCTGAATTTAGGGTCAGATGCTGATCTATGCATGGCCTGCGCTTGGTGAAAATTATAGCTTCTGACTTATTTGTGTTGATTTTCAGTTTCCATATTTGACAGAATTTGTTAATTTTTTTGAAAGTTAATTGTAATCTGTTTACTATTGTATCAATACGGTACGATGCTGTGTATAAGGCTGTGTCGTCTGCGTATAGAGACCTTATTACATTGGGAAATTTCGGGAAATCGGATAAGAATAAATTGAATAGGGTTGGGGATAGGCAGGAACCTTGAGGAAGACCAGCAGAGAGTGGGAGTACTTTGGAGGAAGATGAGTTTATTTGAGTATAAAATTGTCTATTGGAAAGAAATGAATGTAAGATGTGAACTAAATACGGAGGAAATTTGTATAAAATTAGTTTGTGAATAAGACCAGCATGCCAAACGGTGTCGAAAGCTTTTTCAAGGTCTAACAAAAGCATGCCGGTATGTTTTCGATAGTTAAATGCTTCGGTAATGAAATCTGTGAGGCGAGCTAGTTGATCGACAGTGGAGTGATGCTCCCTGAAGCCAAACTGTTCTTCTATTATCAGTTTATTCTGTCTGACGTGCTTGTGAATCCGGTTTAAAAGTAAACGTTCTAAAATTTTAGATAATATGTTCAGCAGACTTATGGGTCTGTAATTTGAAATATTTTTAGGGTCTTTATTAAGTTTGGGGATCGCAACGGTTTTGGAGGTTTTCCAGGCTGTAGGAAAATCATTGTACCTTAATGCTGAGTTGAATATTTTGGTTAAATAATAAATGGCTTTTCTGTTTAGATTTTTTATAACCAAAGACGGAATGCCATCGTCACCTGGAGCTTTCTTTGTTTTTAATTTTCTGATAATTTTCCCTGTTTCTTTGGGTGAGATAATGGGGAAATTAGTTGCGATTGGAACTTTTAAATAGTCTCGGACTGATTTTAGAATTTTTCGATTATGGTGATTTGACCCAAAGTTTGAAGTGGTTAAGTGAACGGATTGAAAATGAATTCCTAATAATTCGGCTTTGTCTTTATCCTTGTAAACATATTCATTGGTTTGTTTTAGTGAAGGAATTTTGGAAGATATTTTTGTGAAGGTTCTATGAATTTTCCAGATTTTATTTTCACCAGTAATACAAGAGTTCAGAGTATTTGCCCAATTTTCGTTTTTCCAACTATTTATACGTGATCGTACATAATTATTAAATTTATAAAAAACTGTCTTCGATTGAGGGGTTTTCGTATGTTGGTATTTTTGTCTAAGTCTATTTTTTATTTTTATTAGATTTAATAATGAGAATGGCAAATTATAGCGGTAGGGCTGTAAAGAATGTTGTGGTATTGATTTTGTCATTGACTGTTTAATGTATAAGTTAAAATTATTTATGTGATTGTCTATTTCATGTGCGTTGTTAATTATTGGATTTATGATTATATGAGAGTCTAGTACTTTCCGAAACTTATGCCAGTCAGCTTCTTTGAAAATGAATTTATTGTTTTTAGGATGAGTAGTTAATGTTGAGTTTATACGGAAAATCACGGGGTTGTGATCCGAGTTAAGACATGATATAGTGATGAGTGGGGATAAGTTATATATATTTTTAGTGATTGCTAAATCGATAATACTAGGTTTGTAATTTCGTTGAGTGGGAATGTGGGTAGGTTCAAATGGGCTGTGTAACTGCATTTGTTTTTCCACTATAAAGTTAAGTAGAGATTTACCATTTTTGTTGGAGCTGTGATAGTTCCATTGAATATGTTTAGCGTTTAAATCTCCGAAGATTATTATATGTTTATTTAAACGAAATAATTTAGTGAGATCGTTGATATATAATTTGTTTGGTGGGATATAAACGAATATGATTGTAGTTAATTTATTTTTAATTGATGTATTAATGGCTACTGCTTCAGTGAACGTTAAGTCGGGTAAATGAGTGAAGTGATGTTGGATGTCGGAACGAACTAGAAGCATGACGCCCCCTCCCGCTCTGTTACGATCTTTTCTGTAGATGTCATATCCCGGAACAGAGAATCTGTCTTGATGGGAAAGCCGAGTTTCACCCACTGAAACAATGTGAGGCTGATTTTGCTGTAGAAATAATTTAAATTCTATATCATTTCCTCGAATTGTTTGGGCGTTCCACATCATAAATTTGATTTTCTCGTTGTTAGCTAACATTTATCATTAGGTTTGTAATTGTAAATGCAGAAGTAAGATAAAAACAATAATAGTAGTGGAAGGAGATAAATAGAAGGTTGAGTTGTGTTTATGTTTGTATTAAGCCGGGAATATAAACTGTTTGTTTTGTAAGCGATGTAGTTTAGTGTCGCTCTATCAATCGTGAGGTGATGTACGAGAAAATGTGTGATGTGAAAATATGTTTCGTGGGATTCGTTATTATTGAATGTCGAAAGAAAGCTGTTATTGTGAGTGAGGGTATTGTGGGTGGGATTAGGAAAGGCGAAGTTCGTGAGTAATTCTGTAACATTACAGCTTATAAAATTATTGAACATGCAAATATTATATATATTAATAACTAATATGTCCATTAATCAATAAAAGAGAGTAAGCCTTCTATCAAGATAAATATTTTTGAGGTACTATCTTCAGCATTTTTTAATTGTGACATTATTTTCTTAAAATTTGCAAAAATCTTGCCTACATTTAATGTTCTAAAAATATCTTTTATTTCTTTAAAACAGTCAGAAAACGAAGATTCACTGTTTTTATGATTTATTTGAGAGAAAGTTTTTTGAGGCCATTCTGATTTCGGAGTTGGAAGGGCTAGGAATGCCTGGTCAGTTGAATTGAATGTCTTCCGTGGTGCTGCTTTTAGAATAGGTTTTTTCTTACTCAATTGCAGTTCCATGTTTCTTCTGAATTTGGTGCATTGCGGAGAATTTGAAAAATGTTCTTCGGAGCAGTTGCAACACTTAGGTGTGAATCCATCGATTAAGAAATTAGGACAATCTTTTGTTAGATGATTTTCGGAGCATTTTAGACACTTGGGCTTTTTAAAGCAATTTCGTGCCACGTGATTAAATTCTTGACAGACGTAGCATTGCGTAATCACTTTGTTTGATCTATATTTCTCCCATTTAATAACCATGCTGCAACAGTAGAGTATGGAATTTATTTTCTTTAATTGTTCCTTGTTGTCCAGAATTACAACGGATAATGGCAGTTTTATCGAGTCATTACCAGATTTTTTTTCCATTTGGTAGATTTTATATATTTCTAATCCTTGATTACGTAAATCGGCGGTGACCTCATCTAATGGAAGTTCAGGGGGCATCCCTTTTAGTACTACCTTTGGTTTCATCTC
The DNA here is from genome assembly GCA_948150685.1 of Rhaphigaster nebulosa. Classification (NCBI taxonomy): domain Eukaryota; kingdom Metazoa; phylum Arthropoda; class Insecta; order Hemiptera; family Pentatomidae; genus Rhaphigaster; species Rhaphigaster nebulosa. The sequence continues at coordinate 69,360,289 of OX411306.1, read as the reverse complement.
ATTTTTTGGGGTGTAAGAATGAAAATCGAGATTTTGTTCTTTAAACTCGTCTTGTATGAGAGCAAAGTCTTGACTATTATAGACATAAAAAGTGGTTCTATTACCATTATATTTTATATTTAATTCTTTAATTTTAGGTTTAATATGGTTGATTATCACTTTAATGTTATTATATGGACTATTTACTATTATAGGAGGATATTGATTTTTTGGCTTACTTTTAAGATTTATGTTGGCTGAAATGTCTGAGATTTCATCTTCATCCATATCCGAAAATATGTCGCAACTATTTTTAACATCAATGTTATATTTGATAATATCACCTCTTTTCCTTTTGGGAGGATTGCTGTTTGATGTACCTGGAGTTGGTGCATCCATAGTATTTGTGGCTCCCCCTCCTAGGGGCGCTATTAGGAGATTCTGGCTTTGATGAATAAATTAATACGAAGTAATAACTTAAAGAACGGAAAAAAAAATGTCTAAATAATAAATGTGAACTTAAAAAGAACAAGATAACTGAACTTTGATCGACACTGTATACAGCGGCTGCTACAGCGAGACTGTATTCGAGTAAATTCACCCCATCCTGCCAGCAATCAATTAATTTAAAATTGAGAAGAAACTTGAGTATATTTCTATCTCTATATATCAAAACGTGTTCTCCTACATCTTCACCTTATTCTCTAAGTCTTCCAAAAACTGAGGAAGAATCATATTCCTCAAATACCTATCAGAAACGTTTGAGTACAGTGAACAACGAATCTTAAACATTGTTAAAGATACCGTAGCATCAGGCTTGAAATTTGTCGATTAGAACTGTTCAAGAGATAATTAAAGATGTCTTAATTTGTTGATATCCTTTAAGTTTTAAAATTCTAATTAAGTTCTAAATTCTTTAAAATACCGAAAGACTTTATTCAAAATTGTTTTATCGATTAATTTAATCGGTACAATTTTGGTCGCACATAAGAGATGACGCATCCAAACTTTGGTTAGGATTTTGAAATAAATGGTTATTTAAACACGCTTTGGCTTGATGAACCATCATATCCCCATTTGGAAATTAATGTTAATGGCTCGTGCCCTGGTACTTCACTTTCTTCAGACTAAAAAAAATAATCTCGTTTTCCAATACTCGTCTCACTGTCCGACGGGAGAAAGGGAGAAAACATAATACGGAACACAAAGACGCCTAAACTTTTAACATAAAAAATAAGGTATAAATAAAAAGCGCTAGGATTCGATGTTGTTCTGGGCTGCTAAAGGGAGAATTGAATTAATTCCTACCCAAATGGCTTCGAAAAATAAATAAATCAAACAAAATTTGATTATTTAATTGAATTGTTTATAATGTGATAAAAAAAATTAAAACATTATTTTTAACCTAAATAAATAATCGATGGCTTATTTCGTTGACTTGTTGCTTGCATAAAAATATAAATTAAATTAAAGAAATAATACAAATTGGGAAAATCTTAAATTCTTCTTACTTATTATCTATTAGTTTTAAAATATTAAAAATAAAAAACTTGTATTTAAAAAAATAATTAACATACTATTAAATAATACTGCATTCTTCTGTCTCTAAGGCCATTATTATTACTATTTTAATTTGAGAAGGAACGGTTACCGAAGGTTGATTCAATGCAAATTAGCAGTTAAAATAATAATAAAAATGATAGGACTTATTTTTAATAGATGAATCTAAAACCTAACCCTGACTTAATGGCAGATTAATAATAAGAAACCCTGCCCCATATATTTAGGTACAATTGATACCGCAACTTCCATGTACCTACTTTGTATATTTTATAAACAAATAAAAAATAATACCATATTTGTTGAAAGGAATTGATGCTGTTGGATTCATGTTCGAAAAACAGTTATCTGAAGCACTGGGAATTTTTATCATGAGTTGGTCTTTAATCGGTGACATAGCGTGACAGCAAATAATTTAAATAAGAATAAAATATCATTTGTTCTATCATAATAATATCAAAAAGGAAATTACTCACAATTTGGATTATCTAGCATCAAGCGTTCACGATAGCTGTATCTAAATCATCACAGTATTAAAAATTACAGTTCACAATATTATTGAATTTTGTAAAGGAGACTAATTGGTTTACTTCAATAACAAAGTATCATGATTTATGAACATTCGCAATGTACTTTATTTATTACATGCTATGGTTATTATCATTCCATAAAACAGTTTCAGTATCATACTCTATGACTTTTTAAAATTGTATTTATTGTATTATTTCACACTATTTCATTATAAGTTATATTGCTATGATGATTCTCATTCATACCTTATATAGAGTACTAATAAAATAAAATAAAAATATAATTAAAAAGAAAAAAAAACAGAATAAAGAAAAACCTAAACGCAATCAAATATACAATATTTATATTCACCACGAACTTTTCTCCCGACAAGCAGAGCCCCAGAAAAGCCTCATCCATTGAAATTGATACTGAAGCCAATGGAGATAGAGGAGTAAAGCCACAGTCGCTTAGGACAATAGCGTCGGTAAATATGTCAGTAAAAATATCAGTCCTGTTTAGTCGACAGCAGGAAGCGGTTCTTCACCATGCAGAGCCACGGACGTACGCCATGGCTTCTCGGGTCTCTCCGTCCTCCTGTGACTGAGTGAGGAACACTTCTCATTTGGACTCTAAGTAAAAGTATTATCTTTAGTCCCAGATCTATTTTGGTTTAAGATTGTTATACGAGATTTTTATGATCAATTAAATTATGATATGTTCCATTTAGTAGTCAATATATGGAGTTGGGTATATATCCGATGTGTTCTTGTCTTTTTAATGTTCTGTGAAAATCCCTTTGTTTTGAATAAAAAAAGATACCGTGTCGCCCTTGGAGGAGTATATACTTGAAAACGCCGTAAATTATTACACGATGGTTTATTATTTCCATCCCAAATAGTAAAATTTCAAAAATATCTGGTCTGTATATTCACAGGACTTTCTGTATTGCTTTTGGCTTTTACAGTTTAGATAATTAGATTATGCTTCAAATGAGCATTTGGAGTGTTTCGGGAAAGGAATATGTATAGAATAGTTTATAAAAGATATCTACCAAGTTCAGCAAATAAATAAAGCAGTAGGCATCAATGGACCAGAAATTTGAACCTTGTCCTAAGATGATCGCCGTGAGAGTACCGTGTTAAGAAGAAATTGTTTCAATGCAAGCAGGCTGAGATGATTAGGACATTTAATCAGAGGGTAAAGTGGTACCGAGAAAAATATTGGATGTGCACTTCAGTGGGAAGAGAGAAAGGAAAGATCGAGAAGCTAAAGGAAATCTAGAAATAATCCAAGGAAGGATGAAGTAGAGAGAAGCAAGGAAGTCAGAAGCCCGCAATTAATGTCAGGAGGCCTGGGCCCACTATGTAGCTTGGTCGATTGCAAAGGTCTATTATTAAAAATAATAAACCAAAAGGACAGATAGGTATGAACTGAAATAATTCCTATTGCTATTAGGGCAAACAGGATGGGTTATTCCTACAAGTTACTAACCTGAGTGAGAAGATCGAGATTCATTCCGTGGATCCGCCACGAAATAAATTTCAACCCTCCGAGGTGGGATTCGAACAGACTCGAGGTTGCCTTAACACTCTCGGCCTCCATGGCCGTTTACACGGGCCACAAAAATTGCATATTGCCCAGCAATATTTGCGGCAATAGATTGCCGGAAAATAGTGTTTAGACGGGCCACACATAGAGATAATGACAACCTTCGTTTCTATTGGCTGAGAGAGCGCAGCCATTTTGAATCTGAGTTCAATACTAGGTTATACTGTTTTGTTTATGCTCATTATTTTTTCATTTATCCATTTATTCATCGATCCAGTTAACGTAATAAACCAGACGGCAATACTGGTACTGGTACTGGCAAGGGTGGGGAGACAAAGTGGGCCTGATGGTCCTTTTTGCCATCCCCGGGGGATTACCAATAGAAATAGCTTATTAACCCTCCATATCGAACCTTCTGGTTTTTCTGATGAAATTCAGAAGGGATGTCCATTCGATGGAGGGAGCCTCTTGTATTCTGATTCTATCAGATCCTAACAGTCTGTATCTCAGACGCATATTTATTACATTCGGCTATGTAGTGTAGAGCAGTTTCAGGTACCTGCCCACAGCAGTGGCAGGTTTCATCCCCTGCTATTCCACATATCTTTAAGTGTCTTTTAAGCCTACAGTGACCTGTGAGTATCCCTATACGCAGTCGGAGTTCCTTTCTGTTGAGGCCCAGCAGCCACTTGGTTCTAGAAGCAGAGGGTTTTTTAATTAGTTCCTTAGCCTGTCTAAGGCCCGCACGCCACCTCCACTCCTTACTTGCTATATTCCATGTCCAATCCTGGACCTTCTTCCGCTGATATCTTTCAGAGATGCCTACTGAAGGTTCTGGCCCAAAGATAGGGTTCTCAGCACCTTCTCTTGCAAGCTTGTCGGCTATTTCATTGCCGTTGATTCCTTTTTGCCCAGGAACCCAAACTAATTCCAGTCTCTTCGAACAGGCAAGTAGATCCAATGCCTGTTTGCACTCTTTTACCAATACGGAAGTAACCCTAGAGGATTCCAGGGCTTGGAGAGCCGATTGGCTGTCTGAGTAGACAGTAATTCCAGCCCTGTGGCAACTGATAACCTCCGTACATGTGACCGCAGACAGTATCGCGAACACTTCTGGTTGGAACACAGTAGAGTGTTTACCTAGTGGTAGACTTATGTTAATGCCTAAATCCCCGTAGACGCCCGCTCCTGCTAATCCGGTCGAATCCTTCCATGATCCGTCCGTGAAACAGGATAAGTTGTCTGTTTGAGTGGCTATTGAACCCCTTTCCCAGTCGGATATACTAGGATATGAGTATCTCACTTTAGAGTCTAGAGTAAGGTTTCTATTAAGTTGAGGACAACAATATTGAAGGATAGGAATCTCCTTTTCCACCACTTTGGCAATTACTGAGTGGCCTGTGGGTTCGCCCCGCTCTTGCCACTGTCTGTTTTCCTTAATTCTTAGATAGGCCATAACCCCTTCACCCCTCAGCCATAGGTGAAGCGGTGTTAGATATAAGAGGACCTCTAAAGCCTTGGGTGGTGTGGTACGAAACGCTCCCGTAATGCTCATACATGCCATCCTTTGAATACGGCTGAGTGTACGAACATGGGAGGCCCTATTCAAGGCTGTCCACCACACTAAGCTTCCATATTGAATTCTAGGTCTTATAATCGCCGTGTATATCCAGTGCATGACCCTAGGCTTAAAGCCCCAGGTTGTGCCCACAGCGTGCGTCTAACATGCCAAAAGGATGCTATTGCTTTCCTTTTGGTTTCAGTCAAATGGGAACCCCAGTTTAGTTTGGAATCCAAAATAATCCCGAGGAATTTGACTTGTTGACTTAATTGGAGCTGTTTGCCAAAAAAAGGTAGGAGCCCTAAAAGCGTCCAGCTTCCGTTTCTTGGTAAAGAGAATCAACTCAGTCTTGGTTGGATTTACTGAAAGTCTAACTTCATTACACCAAATCTGAACAATATCGCAAGCAACCTGCATGCGCTCAAAGACGGTGGCAATAAACTTACCTGTTATGAGGATTACTCCATCATCTGCAAATGCCTGGGCAGAGAATCCGGCCTCCTCTAGTCTTCTTAACAACTTGTCCATTACAAGGCACCAGAGCAGTGGGGAGATGCAGCTCCCTTGAGGGCAACCTGTGAAGGCCTGCGCCTCTAGTCTGGTGCCCTCCTCTGAGACGACTATTATTCTGTTCTTCAAAACAAATCCGACCCATCTGGCTAAAGCAGGTGGAGCAGATATTTCTTTTAAGGCTCTACAAACTGCCTCAGGCCTGGTCCTGTCGAATGCCCCTTCAACATCGAAAAAGAGCCCAAAGGCGGATTCCTTATATACCAAGGCCTTTTCTATTTTTCCTACTAGGGAATGTAGGACAGTTTCTGTTGATTTTCCCTGGAGGTAAGCATGCTGTTGAGGATGAAAGAGATGGTGTGGTAGAACCTTACTTGTAAGGTGTACTGCTACCAGCTTCTCCAGGATCTTAAAAAGAAAGGAGGATAGGCTGATAGGTCGAAAAGCCTTAGCAACACTGTAATCCTCCTTACTATTCTTCGGGATAAAAGCTATTAGAGATTTCCTCCAGGATTCTGGAATGTACCCGATGGCTAGAGAGGCTCCTAGTAGTGCTCTGATTCGGGGGAGCAGAGCATTGAGGCCCTCTTTGAGTATTCATGGAAGGATGCCGTCAGTGCCTGGGACTTTATACGGCTTGAGCTCCCCGACAGCCCACCTAATGGCCCCGTCACTGACTATGGACTCCGCTAGAGCCCAATCCTCCTCTGTATCGTGAGTATCACTGACAGGGTACATACTTAAGGAAGGGTTGACTAAATTGATAATACTGCAACCCGGAAAGTCGGTCTCCATCAGGTGAGACAAGGTGTCCACCAAGTTGGAGGTCCAGAGACCTTGGGTTTCTTTAAGGCTCCCAGTGACTGTTGGGCGTCATTCCCAAGCAGCTTAACTAGACGAGAGTCTTCTGGCATGCATTCTATATTGCTACAGAACTTACGCCAGCCCTCCCGTTTATGCTTTCTTATTTCTTTTTTGTATGAGTTAGAGGCGACACGGTACAGATCCCAGTCAACCTTCTGCTTTGATTTATATGCCTTATTATAGGCCTTTCTTGTAGCCTTTTGTAGCTTAGACAACTCAGTGGACCACCATCTGATCTTTTTCCTGGGTTCTGCCTTTAAGGGGCAGGCCGCCTCGTATGCGTCTTGTACTATTCTCTCTAAGAGGGTAGTTTCTTCCTCTATCTGAACTTTGGTTTGAAGTCTGCCCATAGGGTATGGGCATCTATCCAACCTTTCCCTGAATAGATTCCACTCGGTGTTTCTGGGGTTTCTTTTCAGAGTTGGGGAGGTTTGTTCAGAGTTAATCTTAAATGAGATCATCCTATGGTCGAACAGTGTGATATCCGAGGTGATCTTCCAGTCATTACAGAGGTCTTTAATCTGACTAGAAGCGAGTGTGATATCCAGAACCTCGCTTCTGACTCGGGTGACAAAAGTAGCTTCGTTACATCTGTTCAGTATCTCTAAATTTGTAGAGGCTATATATTCGAGCAAGGATTCCCCTCGTTCGTTTGTGTCTGAACTGCCCCACACAAGGTGATGGGCGTTAATGTCTCCGCCTATCAAGAGAGGTTGACCATTGTTTCTTGCAAAGCGGAAGAGACTATCTATGTAATGATAAGTTGGATCCAGATTAGGGGGTACTTATATGGAGGCAATAATCATTTTAAGCTTAATATTACTGACCGTGGTAGTTATGGCCAGGGCCACCACATCCTTCGTGCTAATCTGGGGCAAAGGTAGTATCTGAAGGTCTTTAGAGACCCAGATACATGACCTTGGTGCTTCGCATGAGGGTGGGCGGATGATTCTTCCGCCGATACCCCCAAGTCCTTTAATCATTCCCATAAAACAATAAGGTTCTTGTATTAAGACGAGGGTGGATTTCATCCCCGAAAGAAGCTTCGCCATTTCAGCCGTAGCCGACTTATTATGCTGTAAATTAATTTGTCTTACCTCGATCCCAGCCTTCTCCATGATTGTGGCAGATGGAGGAGAAGGAAGTGGGAGGAGCGGGGGCCTATTGGCGCACGTTACTCCCTTGATCCTCCTGTGGGGGCTGTTGTCTAGCTGATGCCGAAGGCGTTCTCCAGACGGTCAGCGACACCAGCTCATAGCTGATCCGCCATCCGTTCGCCTTCAGCCAGGCGATCGTGCTGGTTGGGACTCTGAAGATGCCCCTCAGATGCCCCGGATCGCCTTCCACTCCCAGGAACTGCCACTGGTTGGTTCCCGCCAGTTCTGGATTCTGAAATTCCAGGAGGCTGACCAATCTGCTGGGTTCGATCACTACAGCCCCCAGCCCAATAGCAATTCTAGTGGGCCAGAGAGCCTCGGCGGACCGCCTCACTACAAACCTACGGTAGGAGGTACCCAACTGAGAAGCCAGTCCCTGGTTTCTTCATTTTTACAGGTTAGGAGGAACCATCCCGGTTCCGCCTGATACCCTGAGTTAATAAATTCCAGAGGCCTACTTCTGGGTTTTGGCTCATACGCCCTCCTCTCAATTTCAGCTATGAGGAGCCTTCGGATGAGTGGGGCCTCTTCCTGAGTAATGGGGGCGCCCTCCTGGCTCCCCATAAGGACCACCTGCAAGGCCCTTGTGCTAGAAGCAGCAGCATCCCTGTAGGATCGGGGTCTCCCCTGATCCTCCTGGGCGCTCTGCTGAGAAAATGGTCCCGCTGCATGCTCATTGGTCCTCCTAGGGGAGGATCTTTTAGTCTTGCCGACGCGTATGGTCGGTGGAGACTCCTCCATAGGCCTTGTCCTTTTCTGATACTGATTAGGCGGGCCTGCTCTTGAAGCGCGCGCCGAGTCCCCTCCGCGTCGGAAAGGAGTGGTGGACGGAGGCAAAGCCCCATCCTCCCTCTCCCGAATCGGTTCGAGGACAGTCCCCGGGCCGCACCCCTCAAGCCGAGCCAGAGGAGAACGGCCCGCGGGGCGCCCGCTAGTATTAGGCCGCCTGTGGGTATCCGGGTCAGAGACAGGATTTTGACGCCTCATCCTGATGGCCTCCCGTTCGGCTTGCCTTTGAATAGCCTCGGCCCGCCTTTTCTTTTGCCTATAAATTTTCTTTTTCTGCTTAGCTCTTGCTAAGGCAGCGGCTTTGAGCTCCACTCCTTCCCCTTTAGGTGCTCTGCTAGTAATAGGCTGATTTAGCCGTTCCATCTCGATCGATCGAGTCGATCGAGAGCGGGACGGCTCTTCATCAGAGTTCTCCCTTCTGCTTGGAAGGCTAGAGGGGAGCTGATAATGTCGCAGCACCCTAGACTGTGTGGGCGCAGCAACCTGCTCTGGCTCCCCTGTTGTTGTGGCTTCAAAATTTATAGCGGTCTGGGATGACCGCTCTTCCTCCCCCTGCGCAGCTGGCACATTAGGCTGCTCATTATCTTTTGGTTTTTCCATTGGTTTTTTTATTTAATTTATTTATCTGTATTGTTTACTGTGTGGTGTTGGTGTAGGTGTGCATCCGTCCTCGCCACCTTCCCCACTTGACCGGAACAGGTAATCTCCCAGGAGAGAAGTCCAGTGGCCTCGGGAGTGCAACTCCGGTCCGTGCAGCAGGGTCCCATCCAGTCACCAACTGGCACAACTACAGCGTCCGAACTTTTACACTGCGCTGATAGAGCAGCCACTTCTTCCAGGTTAGGATGAGCGGGCTCCTGTACTATCCCAGCGGCCGAGGAGTGCCATACCTCGTTTATCTCCTGTACCCTCAGGAACGATCTCCCAGGAGGGCTATACCAGCCGCCTGGGTAATGGCAAGGGACTGATGTAGTGACCTTTGTGTGTTAGTGTTCTGTAATGGGCGCGGTAATGAGCTGTGCTCCTCCGGTTGCTAACCCGGACAGGCTCGCGCCTAGCTTGGCACTAAGAGTCAGGAGGAGAAACTCGCCTCGAAGCAGCCTGACCTACTTCCCCATCCGGGGCGGCTACCCAGGATAGGTAGTCCTGGGGTGTGTACTGTAAATGACCTTAATGTTGATGAGTGCTCTTATTAGTGTACTGTGTGGCGTCAGAGTGGATGTGCCCCCAACCTGGAGGACCAGTGGCTGTTTGCGGTAATAATAAAAATAATGATTACCGGGCGATGGGGCCGCCAACTCCCTACGCCTAGATGGCAATAAAAACAACTATCGAAGCGTGTGAGACACTGAAGAAATAGGGGTGGGAGTGCAAGTGCCAAAGAAAAGAAGTTTCAGATTTAAAATAAAAGAAAGACAATGCTATATTGCCTTCAAGTGTTGTTTCATTAAAAGTTCATCATTACCTGTGAAATGTATTATTCTGGTATTAAGAGACAGATTAGGGTATGACAATACAGTTGATAATGTATCAGCATCAGACATTTCCCAACCTTTAGTGTCATCAACAGATTCTGAGGTAAATAGTTGTTCATTTGAACCGAAACCAGAAGATAATGAAAAACAATCAAAAAACTTAATGTGTAGTGCTTAATATTAATAGCTATTCATAAACTTTTTTAAATTTGTAGAATAATATAATATATGAAATATGGCAAAAAGCCTGCCAGATAAAAATGTATTATAATACTTATTTTTTTTACCAAAGTATTTGATCTTTTCTATCTTTTTTACTTCCTTGTACGAAGTAAAGGAAGTATTGTAATCGCGAAAATTTTCAGTTTTCAACGGAAATATCCATTTTGATCATCGCTGAATCCATTTTGACTAGTTTCGTAGTGACGTCTGTACGTACGTTCCTTCATACGTTCGTACGTATCTCGCAAATTAACGAACCAACAACAGATAAGACTTAAAAGACTTTATTCTTATAAAAATTACAAGTGTAGTATCTAGTCTAAGACTTAGAAGTAGAGTAAATATCTATAGATCTAAGGAGCCTTTGTAGGGCTAGAACTGGAGAGGGGATGGATTCGCAGGATAGGAGAGGGGATAGCCTTTGGTTGAATATCTGGATGGAAGCTCTACCTTAGGGTTTGGCAAAAAGGGCCATAAAGTCATACGATTGACAGGAGACGGACAGAAATAAATGAGGAACACACAAAATGCAGGTTGCAGATGTGGCGTGTCAGATTCTGAAAAGGAGTGGCAGCGGATGCCATGCGGGCGGCAATTCATACCAAGTGTTTTCCCACGGGAAATTGTCATAGGTGGTGGATAGTCTAACATGTGGAAACAATAAATAACTCTTGACCAGTAGGTCTAAGATGCAGGGCGGATGTACTAATAAGGGTGCCCTATGGGAATATAACTATATTGTTGAATAAATTATAAATAACAATAATTGCCATTTAACTCCTCCCTTTCCCTACAAGTGCAAACTCCCGTGCAGCACCCTTTTAGGTATGCTGATTTTTTTTCCGTTGGATCTCATTAAACCAGGCCTGGGCCCTACCGTCAAATTCAGGGGGATAATTAGGTACTGAGGGTAGGATAGGCTCCATAGGAATGTTATTTACAATTGTTTTTCTTTTACAATTTTTTGTGACTAATTTACAATGTATATATATATGAACACATAATAAATACATAGTTATGAATGCTACTACATACAACCAATTTTTGTCTGTATTTACATCATAATTTTCTATTTGCTCTATATCTATAGGAGTTAGTTTTATATTATCTAAAGATTGGAGGGTCACATTAGCAGTAATTGTCATTGCTGGTATATGCTCGGAGAGGAAAGGTAAATTTACAATATCTTTGTATACAATGGGTATGTCTGTATAATTTGTAAACGTTTCCTCTGGTTCTAAATTTACCAAAGATGTAGAATATAGGTGAAACATTTGAGCTAAATTATTTTTCTTAACTTCTACTTGCGCTATTTTATGTGTTAAATATTGTCCAGTTTCCTTTATATATAGAAATATAGGTTCAACATTTGTCTTTAGCAATTTACAATTAGTTAACTTAACGTTAGAGACTAATTCTAATATACATTGATCCTTAACCTTTTCTAGTTTGGTACAATAGTATTCTTGGTCATAGTTTATACAATTACTAGGTGTATATACATCAGTATCGTTCTTAATAATTATAGTTTTATCGACATGTAGGATATAAGTGTTATTATTTACAATGTACGGGTATGGCATATTCAAATAAGACATAAGTCCTACTGTATTTAGAGGAAGTTGTATAAAATAATAAATAATTCCTTGATCAGAAATAGAGCATGTGCTTTTTCCTATTAGCCAGTTTAATTCAGTGTCCCGAGACAAAATTTGTTTTTGAGTTTTCTTCAATATTTTCATGCACAATTACGAAACTCAACGGCGGAGAAATTAAAAAAAAACTTTATTGAAAAACAAAAGTTACAACTTGCATTACGACTAGCTACATACTACTGGTACAGATCTCTCTAGCTTAAGATTTATAGGGGTATATATAGGAGCGGGAGAGGGAGGTGGCTCAGAGTGTCGACTCAGCACAGTTCCTTACCGTAACTATTCCCTCCTTTTTAAAGTGAGGACCTCCGAACTATGATTTCTGTTTTTCGTTAAGGTAGGAATGCCACGCTCTGGACCTTGCGTCATAGAAGGATGATTGGGCAGTAGGATTTGGTGTTGGGTCAGGTGTTACAATCGTTGTTAAAGGTATTGGGTTGTTAATGTTATTTATACAAAGGGTTTTAAATTTATAATAATAAAATAATAAATGATGAACAAATAAATATATACATAATGTCATAGTTATATATATCATAATATCTGAATAAGTAGTTATAGAATAATCCTCTAGTGTTTCTATTTTCAAGGTTCCTAAATCTAAGGTATGTACATCTTCATAACTATAATTAGTAAAAATAACATTATCAATCTTATGTAAAGATATAATAGGTATATTTACATGCTCTTCATATCTTACTGCTATAGATTTATTTACAAATATTTCGTCTTTGTCAAGACTTATCAAACTAGTGGTAGGTAAATGATATAACGTGGGTTGTGTTATGTTAGTCTCAATTGTCGATAAATTAAATGTTAGATACTGATTAAGGATAGGTAAAAGTTTGATAAAAGATTTTTGTGAAATTCCTACTATTGTACAATGTTCTAACTTTAGATTGTTACTTAATTCTAAAATACATTGATCATATATTATACTAAGACTTTTATAATTACAATAGAAGTTGGAGTTATATTTTAAACATTTTCCTTTATAAAATTCATTATTATGTCTTAAAACTAAAGTATTTTCTACTGGAATTGTTACTATGGTTTCTTTATAAACTATCGGGTATGATAATACAAAATAAGTAGTCGAAGGGGCAACCATTAATGGTAATTTTATAAAGAAGTAAATCATTCCGGAATCAGACATTGAACAAATTGCTTTACTTAATAACCAATTCAATTCCACATCCCTAGTCAATAACCTTTTATAGGGGATTTTTATATTCATAATTTCGTCATAAGAAAGAACGCTAGGTTGAGTTATACCGAGTTTACATTGTTCTAGAGCATCCTCTGTTTCTTGTAACTGCGTCTCTATAAGAGTTAAATAAGCTAAAAGATCGTGATAAGATAACCTGACGAGTGTTGTATCCAAAACCCTATTATTCGTTTCTATATTATTTTTGAAATGGTTTAAGATTATGATGTCTTTATTTAATTCTTGAGTTAATTTCCGATTAAGGCTAAGTCTAGCTTCCTCGTTGTGCTCTATGTGATATAAGTTATTTTCTACCTTTTGTAGGATGGCATCATACCGTTCTTTATCGTCACTGTCCATCGTGCCCCCCAACCAAGATAAGGCCTTTCCCAGTCCATTCACAATTCCTCGTTTTTCTCTTTTTATATGGCTACGTTTAAGAAGGTGGGTGATCTGATCTATTATACGTTCATATCTCTTTTCTAATATTTGATGTAACATTTTAAATTCTTTTTCAGTTTTTAAGTTATTAATATGTGTTTTTAGAGTGGAGATTTCGTCATTCAGCTGGGACAGGTTTTTATAGTGAAGGAAAGTGTACCATTCCGTCATCACATACGACGAATTCATCTGAATGATCGAAGCCCCAGGGCCATTCGACAACGTCTGGATTTTCAACGTTTCTACTCGAAGGGTCAGTGCCTGAAGAATGAGGATCAGAAGAAACTTGAAATAGTCCTTCATCTTCAAAATCTGCAACAGGAAGAGTAGTAGGATTAGCTTTCAGTGCTTGAATCCTTTTTTCAATTTCCTCATTCAATTTCTGGGCATACGCATTATCAGCAAGACATTCATTTTGGTTCGTGTCTTGATGCGTTGTGGGTTTATCTTTATGTTTTATTTTCTTCGGTCTTTTAATCTGGCTTGCGTGTAATTTTTTCTTTTTCCCTCTAGATGATAAAAATTTCCCGTTAGTTTGTTTACCCTTTTGATACTTTACGTCCTTTTTATTGGAACTGGGTTTCCTGATATAAACGTCTTCTGGTAATTTAGGTAAATCTTCCCTATTTTCGTTTGTTTTATTAATATATTTTTCCTTGTTTTTTTCAATACTAGTTTTTATAGCTTCCCTAGTACTCTTTAGATTTTGATGGTATTCCTGAACTAAATACTCCTGGACTTCCGGGTTGTCGTTGTAATTTTCCCTGCTTATTCCAAACGTTATTTCGTTCGGGCTTAATTTTAAATTTTGGTTCATGGAATTGTTGTAGGCAATAGTCGCCATTTCTAATTTTTCTTCTTCCGACGCTGTGGATTGCGTATTGATAATCTTAATTAAATCGAGTAAAGTTGAACTTGCCCTGTTAAGTAGTCCTAATGAATTTGGGTGGTTCGGTGTCGTTTCGTGTTTTTCTATTTTTAAATATTTCAGGAAATCTCGGAATAAATTGTTATCATACTCGCGGCCATTGTCTGTAGTGATGATGAGAGGTTTGGGGAAATGGACTAAATATTTTCTCAGCGTCGCCATTGATTCAATAGCGTTTGCTGTTATGCTGTATCTTGTAAATAATTTCTTCGAAAACGTATCTGCTATAATATAGACGTAATAATTCCTCATATGGAGTGTATCCATGATGATAGCATCGAATGGTTTCTCAGGTGTTGGAGTTATCATAAATTTTGGTCTGATGGGCCGTCTATCATACTTGATTTGATTGCAGATGTCACATTCATTGATTATATCGGCAATATGATCTTTCATATTTGGCCAATAATATTTAGTTTTTAATTTTATGTAAGTCTCATTAATCCCTCTATGGCACGATTTCCCAATATGTTGGTCCAAAATCAATTCCTTTTGTTCATTTTTATTAGTAATATCTGGTAGAAATAATAAATATTTTTTTATTCTATTCGTCGGAAATTTTTCTCGAATAATTTCGGTTATTTTATTATACAGGCCTTCGTACCAATTAGTTTCGCTTTCAACTCCTTTTATCTTAGGTAAGCAGTAAATACCATACGTTGCGTTGGGTTGCAGAATTTCCAGTAGTTTATTTTCCAATTGTTCAGCGTTTTGATTGAAAGGATACGTAAGTTCGATCGTAGTTCTATTTTTATTAAAGACCTTCTCGACCTTGGTGTCATTGAATCCCTTTGTGATGACGATTTGATTTTTCTCTACGTTGACTGGCCTCTGGTCGTCATCAACGATAAGGATCCTGTTATCTGAGGACTCAGCTGAGTGTTGGGTGTCAAGAGATAACTCGTCCTCCTCTGTCATATGATGCATGTCGTACTCGGGTGTCTCCGAGACATGCTTGTCAACAGGATGTCGCGACAAGTGGTCAGCGACTTTATTCGCTTTACCCTGAATATGCTTAATATCATATTCGTAGTCTTCTAGGAGCAGTTTCCATCTGATGAGTCGGGCGTTCTGGGTCTTGCACGTCTTTAGATATTCGAGAGGCTTGTGGTCTGTGTAGATAAAAAATTTCCTACCGTACAGATAAGGTCTGAAATGATTACAGGCCCAAATTATAGCTAAGCACTCTTTCTCGGTGGTCGAATAATTTTGTTCTGCCTTATTCAGTGTCCTAGAAGCATAGCAAACGGGGAGTTCTTTACCATTCTTCTTTTGGGCTAATACCGCGCCTATAGCATAGTTACTCGCGTCGGTAGTTAGATAGAAGTCTTCCTCGAAATTTGGTACTTGAATTATGGGACTGCTACAGACCAAATTTTTTAATTGTTCAAATGCCTCTTTATATGACTCTGGTATTATATCACTCTCTCCTTTACGTAGACACCTCGTCATGGGAGCGGCTATTTTGGCATAATTGGGAATCATCTTACGATAAAATCCCGTTAGACCTAAGAAACTTTTTATTTCTTTTTCAGTCTTTGGTAATTTAAATTCTTTGACAGCCTTTATTTTATCTGGGTTTGGCTCAATTCCATTTTCACTTATGATGTGACCGAGAAATAATAACTCCCTCTTGCAGAACTCGGTTTTATCTAGCTGTATCTTTAAATTATGTTTCTTTAATTTTTCCAAAACTGCCTTTATATGTTTTAAATGGTCACTGAATGTTTCTGAAAAAATGATAATGTCATCCATGTACACAAGCACATGTGGCATATCTGCAAATATGATATTCATGGTTCTTTGAAAGGTAGCCGGAGAATTTGACAATCCCATCGGCATTCTAAGGAACTCGAAATGCCCTTGATCGGTACTAAACGCTGTTTTATGAATCGAGTCCTTATGTACCTTTATCTGGTGAAAACCTGAACAAAGATCTATGGCTGTGAATATAGTGGCTTTTCCTAATTTTCCCAGCAAATCTTCTATATTTGGCAGAGGGTATCGATCCGGAATTGTTTCCCTGTTGAGCTTTCGGTAATCTATTACCATCCTTATCTTCTTTTGACCTGAAGCGTCGGCTCGCTTTGGAACTACCCATACTGGTGAATTGTATGGTGAATTACTCGGGGCTATTATTTTGCTTTCTAACATTTTATTTATCTCGTCTTTAATTTGTTCTCTGAATTGCTGCGGGTATCTATAATTTCTAGAATAAATCGGTTCATCAGTTTTGGTTTTTATCTGATGTTCTAAAAGATCTGTTGCAGATAAATTATCCTTTTCCGTTTTAAAGATAGATGGATAATTTTTCAGAAGATTAAGTAATTCTTTCTGTTGTAGCGAGGGGATATGTTCGATTCTAACTAGTTCGGGTATGTTCTTTTCGACATTATCTACCGGCGGGTCTACTACTTCAACTTCTTGAAAATTCATCAATGGCAGTTGTACAGTTCCTTCTTTCTTACTTATTATTTTTACTTTATCTCTATAAATTCCGGAAGGTATTTCTATATCGTCAATTTTATAATCTATTAAGAAAATTTTCCCTTTTGGCAAGTCGGCAATATTTTCTCCTTTCTTTATTTCAATTGGTATCGTATCCCTATCCATTGTAAACGTAAAATCACCATATGCTGACCTAATTTTTCTTTCCTCAAAATCAATTTTGAATTTTAAATCGTCCATTAGTTCTGCACCGATCAAAACATCATGATTTGGACTAAAATCTAATATATAAAATTTAACTTTCGTTGGGCATTTTAAAAAGGTGGTACTAACATCAGTGGTTATTGTTTCGGTCCCTCTCTCTTCTCCAGCAGCGGTCCGAACAATAAAATTTTCTTTTTGCTTCTTGACTCCTGGTGGTACAATTTTCGAACTTATGTAATTTTTCTGTGCCCCCGTGTCTAATAACCATTTGCGATTTTTTTTATCGATAACAAACGGAAGGTCACGAAAATTATTTGTCTGTAAATCATGTACTTCTAGGTGTTGTAGTTGGGATCTGGGCCCTCCCCTAAAAAATGATCTTCTGAGCCTTCTTGTTTAGTTGTAAGCTTTTCTAGCCGTTCGCGGAGCTCTCTAATTTCTTTATCCCTTGGGTCTTCCTGATCTAAGTTGTATACCGGTTGTCGGGGTTGGTTCTTCTGAAAACCGCTGACAGTGCGCATCGACACTGTGTTCGCAGGTTCCGCCTTTTCGAAAGGTCTATTATTTTTGTATTGTCCTGAACCATGCGAGCCTTGGAAAAACCTTTTCTGGTCCTCCGATTTCCACTGTTCTCTGTGTGGATAATTTCTCCTTTCATAATTATTATTATGATTTCCATTATAATGACCTTGCTGTTCCCTAGGTGAATATCTAGGAGGATAATCTCGGTGATCTCTCGGTGGGTATCTAGGTGGGTATCTTTGTCCTTCATTTCTTTGATGATAGAAATTAGGTTTCTGATTATTTTTATTTTTTTCAAAACTTGGTTTCCTTGAATCGTGTGTTTCCCCGGGTCTTCTCATATTACCGGAATTAACCAAATCATCGAACAAAAGATGATTCTCATTTTGAATTAGATTTCGAAGGTCATCCAAAGTTTTTAATTTTTCAGTTTTGGTCATCAAATATGTCCTAATATGTAGCGGCATATTTGTGAAAAAATGATATAGAATATTTTTTTCTAAGACGGATACAATCGTTGCCCTTTCAGGAATATTTTCTATCCTATATTTTGAAATTATTAGAGTTCGGCTCCTGTCTAATTTTTGAAGGAAATCTAACGGATGTTCCTTATGTTGTATTTTCATATTAAAAAGTTCGAATTGTAATTGTTCAATTGATCGTGAATCTCTGAATGTACTCTCTAAGTACCTTAATAAGTCGTCAACGCCAGTAAACTCGCAGGTGGTATTAATGTAATCTGCATCTCCTGTTAGTCTGGCGAGAATTTTGCTTAATAGGCGTTGGTCATTTAATTCTCGGAGATCATTATCGGGTTTGCAAACTATATTATGAACTTGTCTACATACGGTAACGAATTTTAGTAAATTATGTGGATCCCCGTTAAAAGTAGGAATGTGGTCATAATCCGCGGATTTAATTGCAAAAGATGAGGTTGCCATTTCGTCTGTATCAATAAATTCCTTAATATCAATAAATCTATTCTGAGTTAATCTCTGTGCTAGTTTTGACATAAAATTTTAAGTATATATATTTTTTAAATAGCGTTTTTATAAATGTTAATAAAGAACAATATATTTATATATATAAAAAAAAAGAAAATAATGTTTAAACAATTATATAAAAAAAAATAAAATGAAATAAAAAATAAAGATGTTTTCAATAAAAGCTCCACTCACAATCTCTCCCAGAGTTTCGATGTCTGTCGGGGTGATCAGACGATTTTCAGCTCAGCAGCAAGTCCTTCTCCAAGATCTAAGAGTCTAAGCGGGGTGCCAGTCTCCTACAGGTGCGATATCCTCGAAAGGTAGATCGAATCTTGATTTCAGGTACTGCAGAGTTCGAGTCTAGAACCGCGATGATATATGCATGCGGTCCCTGTTCGGGCGCCAATTACGAAACTCAACGGCGGAGAAATTAAAAAAAAACTTTATTGAAAAACAAAAGTTACAACTTGCATTACGACTAGCTACATACTACTGGTACAGATCTCTCTAGCTTAAGATTTATAGGGGTATATATAGGAGCGGGAGAGGGAGGTGGCTCAGAGTGTCGACTCAGCACAGTTCCTTACCGTAACTCACTAACTTATCTAGCTCCAGCTGGAGTTTTTCTTCTTTCGTTAATTCTGTATTGTTATATTTTTTTGGTTGTTTTATGTTTTTCGGGTGTATCTTTTTGCTATTCCCCTTTTTATCTATGAACCGTTTATTTTTAATTCTACCTATTTCATACCTTTTATTCATTTTCGTCCTCGTACCTGCGGTTTTTTTTATAACAACACTACCCGATGAGGCAACGCTAATGTCATCTCTGTTTGCATTTGCTTTACCTATATACCTTTTTTTGTTTTCTTCTGTTTTTCTCCTCACAGTATTATGGATGATTTTCAAGTTCTTGTGGTATTCGTTTAAAAGATACCCCTGAATTATCGGATGTTCGTTAAGGAGATCTGTTGATAATCCGAACGTCATTTCGTTTGGTGACATTTTTAGTTTATTTATCTGCGAATTGTTGTATATTACGACAGCTAAAGTTAGTTTTTCTTCAAATGGTTTTTCGGAGTGTGTTAAATTTAAAACTCTTAATTGCTCTATAATCGTTGAGCTTGCTCTGTTTAATGCTCCCAATGAATTGGCATTGTGTGGCGTTGTTTCGTGATTTTCAATGTTTAGATATTGTAATAATTCCTTAAACGTGTGATTATCGAACTCTTTCCCATTATCAGTGGTGATCATCCTTGGTTTGGGGAAAAATGTCAAGTACGTCATTAATGCTTTCATAGCTTGTATTTGATTGTTTTCCCTTGCCAAGAATGTAAATACCTTTTTTGAGAATACGTCAATGATGAAGTAGACGTATTCGTTATTTATATGAACTGTATCCATCATTATTTCTTGAAAGGGTTTTTCTGGTACGGGCGTTATTTTAAATTTAGGCTTTGCTGGATGTCTATCGTATTTTGCTTGAGCACAAACTTTACATTTGTTGATCCAGCCTCTTATTTCCCTTGCCATGTTTGGCCAATAGTATTTGATTTTGATCTTTTCATATGTTTCTTCGGCAGCTCTATGATACGTTTTACCTACATGATAGCCTGAAATGATTTCTTTCTGTTGTGTCTTATTTGAAACATCTTCTACTATTTTATAGTATCTTTTTAACTTGTTTGTTTGAAATTTTTCTCTAAATAATTAATCCTCATTATCTTCTTGTCCACTAAAACATAATTTATGTCTGGTTTTTGTCGGAAAAGGGTGAAATATCTCAGTCTTATCGTACCCTTTTGATAATATTAGCTGATGCTTTTCTATGTTAACAGGTTTTTCTTTGTCTTCTACTAACATGATCCTGTTATCGGCCGATGATTCAGCAGAGTGCACCGTCTCCATATCGTCATCGCTGGAGTCAATATGTAATTGTTCCTGTTTTTCTATTGGTGTCCTGGACAAATAGTCTGCTACTTTGTTTGCCTTTCCTTCGATATGTTTGATGTCAAAGTCAAAGTCTTCGAGCATGATTTTCCATCGAATGAGTCTTGCATTTTGGGTTTTGCAAGTTTTCATGTATTGCAGAGGTTTATGATCAGTATAGATATAAAATTTTCTTCCATATAAATATGGCTTAAAATGATTACATGACCAAATGATCGCTAAGCATTCCTTCTCAATTGTAGAGTAATTTTCTTCAGCCTTATTAAGAGTGCGCGACGCAAAACAGACCGGTAATTCTTTCCCATTTTTTCGTTGGGCTAACACAGCTCCTATTGCGTGATTACTTGCGTCTGTTGTTAAATAAAAATCCTCATTAAAATTAGGTGTTTGGAGGATAGGATTGCTGCATATTAATTGTTTGAGAGTTTCAAAAGCTTCTCTATAGCTATCTGGCTTTATGGTTGCATCCTTTCTTAATGCTTTCGTTAGTGGTGATGCTACCCTAGCATAATTGGGTATCATGTTCCTATAAAATCCTGTCAAGCCTAAAAAGCTTTTGATTTCCTTTTCGGTCCTAGGGAGTTTCGAATCTAAGACAGCTGCTACCTTGGCAGGATTAGGTTCTATACCATTTTCAGATATTACATGCCCAAGAAAGAGCAGTTCTCTTTTGCAAAATTCAGTTTTGTCTAATTGTATTTTTAAGTTGTGTTTTTCTAGTTTTTGTAAAACAATCTCCAGATGTTTCAAATGGTCAGAAATGTCTTCAGAAAATACTATAATATCATCCATGTATATTAGGGCGTTTGGAGTATCGGCAAATATATTGTCCATTGCTCTCATAAATGTAGCTGGTGCACTAGACAAACCGAACGGCATGCGCAAAAATTCAAAATGTCCTTGTTCAGTGGAAAAAGCAGTTTTCGCAATAGAATCTTTATTCATCTTGATTTGGTGAAAACCAGAGCATAAATCCATTGCTGAGAAAATTGTCGCTCTACCTAGTTTTCCTAGAAGGTCCTCTATGTTCGGAAGGGGATATTTATCCGGTATAGTGTTTTGATTCAGTTTTCTGTAATCAATAACCATTCTTACTTTTCTTTCTCCAGATGCGTCCATCTTCTTTGGAACAATCCACACAGGAGAGTTATATGGTGAATTGCTAGGTTGAATAATTTTATTCTGTAACAATTTTGTTATTTCCTCTTTTATGTTATCTTTAAATTGGTGTGGATAACGATAGTTCTTTGAATATATTGGTTCATCTGTTTTCGTTCTGATTTTATGTTCTAGAATATCGCTCGCAGATAGTTGGTCTTGGTCAGTTTTAAAGATTGACGGATACTTTTTTAAAATAAAGACAAGATTTTTTTTATCTTTTTCACTCATGTGATCGGCACGAATTAACTTTGGAATATCATCTACTATAATCTCAGGAGGTGGTAGTGTTTCTTCCACTTCTTCACCTAATAAGTCTTGAAAATTTAATTGGAACTCACTTTCTTCCTGACTAATCATTGTGATTTCATCTTCATAAATCCCAGCTGGTATATGTACATTTTTGTCTTTATAATATATATAATATACCCCTTGATACGGTATTCTTATTTTATTTTTTCCCTCTCTCAAGCTTATAATTTTCTTATTATCTAATAAGATAAAAGGAAAGGTAGTGTACTTGGTAGTTATCGTTTTTTCTTTAAAATCTATCTTTGTCTCCATTTCTTTCATTGTTTCGTTACCTAGCAATACCTCATAGTTAGGGCTGAATTTGTAAACATAAAATTTTATTTTGTTAGGATTTTTCAAAAAAATGTTATCGCAATAAGCATAAATGACCTCAGTACCCTTCTCTTCTCCGGTTGCAGTTTTTATCGTGAATTCTTCTTTGATCCTTTTTATTCCTGGTGGGATACTCTCGGGGTTGATATAGTTGTTTTTAGATCCTGTATCGATTAGCCATCTCCGATTTTCGCTGTCGTTTACGTATGGTAGTTGTTGGAAATTATTCGTTTGCAATTCTAATGTTATGTTGGGTCTTCTCGGCTTTGGCTTTGGCCTAAAAAATGTTCTAATTTCTCTTCTAATTCCCTTATTTTCATGTCTCGAGGGTCTTCTTCCGGTTCATACTCGATTTCATACATAGGTTGTCTATTTTGTTGTTGAGAATTAACTGTTCTCATTGATACGGTTTGTCCCGTTGTACCGTTGTAGGGTTGTTGTCTAGAATTATTATTATATTGTGGTTTTTGGAAATTCTGTCGGTAACGCCATGATGGTGGATTAAAGAATCTTTGTTGATCCTGTGCGTTCCATTCTCTATTATGTTGTGGGAGGTGCTGGTTATAATTGTTAAATCCACGATTTTGGTAGCGCTGGTTAAAAAATTGTTTTTTATATTCATGTTTTTTATCGTGAAATTTCTTTTTAACATAGTGTTCATCGCTTTGTTTTTCGCCCGCCCTGTTCATGGAGCCGGAGGAAATCAGGTCGTCAAAAAGTAGATGATTCTCGTTCTGTATCAGGTTTCGTAAATCATCTAAATTTTTCAGTTTGTCTGTTTTTGTCATTAAGTAAGTCCTGACGTGCAAGGGCATGTTTGTATAGAAGTGATATAGTAATTGGTACTCTAAATGAGCAATTACCGTTTCCCTATTAGTGGTTCTGTCGATACGGTGCCTATTTTAGAGAAACGGTGAATTTAACGGTGAATTATTTAGAGAAAAATTTCAAACAAACAAGTTAAAAAGATACTATAAAATAGTAGAAGATGTTTCAAATAAGACACAACAGAAAGAAATCATTTCAGGCTATCATGTAGGTAAAACGTATCATAGAGCTGCCGAAGAAACATATGAAAAGATCAAAATCAAATACTATTGGCCAAACATGGCAAGGGAAATAAGAGGCTGGATCAACAAATGTAAAGTTTGTGCTCAAGCAAAATACGATAGACATCCAGCAAAGCCTAAATTTAAAATAACGCCCGTACCAGAAAAACCCTTTCAAGAAATAATGATGGATACAGTTCATATAAATAACGAATACGTCTACTTCATCATTGACGTATTCTCAAAAAAGGTATTTACATTCTTGGCAAGGGAAAACAATCAAATACAAGCTATGAAAGCATTAATGACGTACTTGACATTTTTCCCCAAACCAAGGATGATCACCACTGATAATGGGAAAGAGTTCGATAATCACACGTTTAAGGAATTATTACAATATCTAAACATTGAAAATCACGAAACAACGCCACACAATGCCAATTCATTGGGAGCATTAAACAGAGCAAGCTCAACGATTATAGAGCAATTAAGAGTTTTAAATTTAACACACTCCGAAAAACCATTTGAAGAAAAACTAACTTTAGCTGTCGTAATATACAACAATTCGCAGATAAATAAACTAAAAATGTCACCAAACGAAATGACGTTCGGATTATCAACAGATCTCCTTAACGAACATCCGATAATTCAGGGGTATCTTTTAAACGAATACCACAAGAACTTGAAAATCATCCATAATACTGTGAGGAGAAAAACAGAAGAAAACAAAAAAAGGTATATAGGTAAAGCAAATGCAAACACAGATGACATTAGCGTTGCCTCATCGGGTAGTGTTGTTATAAAAAAAACCGCAGGTACGAGGACGAAAATGAATAAAAGGTATGAAATAGGTAGAATTAAAAATAAACGGTTCATAGATAAAAAGGGGAATAGCAAAAAGATACACCCGAAAAACATAAAACAACCAAAAAAATATAACAATACAGAATTAACGAAAGAAGAAAAACTCCAGCTGGAGCTAGATAAGTTAGTGCATGAAAATATTGAAGAAAACTCAAAAACAAATCAATAAAAGACCTTTGGAATCGACCAAAGAAATTTTTTTTGTAACCCCCCCTCAAAATTTGAGGTTTTACGTTTCAAGATACGTAGAATCCAAATATCGAATAAAAAAAATCCGTCCGTCCGCCGTCCGCCGTACGCCGTACGCCGTACGCCGTCCGCGGCTTTTCTCCGAGACTACTGCACCGATTTTCTTAAGATTCGGTACCAAAGTCACAGGTCACCCCGGGATGACCCTCGGAACTCGACATTATAATCCGTCTGTTTGTTTCAAAATGGCGGCCAATCAGAGATCTCATAAGTCCAGAACTCGGTCATTTATAAAGATAGAGAGAAAATGTAAGGTGTTTTAGAATCAGCATAACAAGACATAAAAAAAAAAAAAAAAAAAAAATTGAAAAACAAAAAATCTGTATAATTACCGATTAAATATCTAATAAGCCCATAACTCGGTCATTTATAAAAATAGAGAGAAAATGTAAGGTGTTTTGGAATCAGCATAACGAGAAACCAAAAAAAAACAAAATTGAAAAACAAAAAATCTATAATTGCCGATTAAAGATCTTATATACCCATAACTTGGCCATTTATAAACATAGAGGAGAAATGTAAAGTGTTTTGGAATCAGCATAACAAGGCATTAAAATAACAAAAAAGAAAAAATAAAAAAAACGAAAAATAAAAAAATCTCTATCTGTAAATGCTTTTGGTTAATTATTTTCAATAAAAGACCTTTGGAATCGACAAAAGAAATTTTTTTTGTAACCTCCCCTCAAAATTTGAGGTTTTACGTTTCAAGATACGTAGAATCCAAATATCGAATAAAAAAAAATCCGTCCGTCCGTCGTCCGCCGTACGCCGTCCGCCGTACGCCGTACGCCGTACGCCGTCCGCGGCTTTTCTCCGAGACTACTGCACCGATTTTCTTAAGATTCGGTACCAAAGTCACAGTTCACCCCGGGATGACCCTCGTAACTCGACATTATAATCCGTCTGTTTGTTTCAAAATGGCGGCCGATCAGAGATCTCATAAGTCCAGAACTCGGTCATTTATAAGGATAGAGAGAAAATGTAAGGTGTTTTAGAATCAGCATAACAAGACATAAAAAAAAAAAAAAAAAAAATTGAAAAACAAAAAATCTGTATAATTACCGATTAAATATCTAATAAGCCCATAACTCGGTCATTTATAAAAATAGAGAGAAAATGTAAGGTGTTTTGGAATCAGCATACCGAGAAACCAAAAAAAAAAAAAAAAAAAAATTGAAAAACAAAAAATCTATAATTGCCGATTAAAGATCTTATATACCCATAACTTGGCCATTTATAAACATAGAGGAGAAATGTAAAATGTTTTGGAATCAGCATAACAAGGCATTAAAATAACAAAAAAGAAAAAATAAAAAAAAATAAAAATAAAAAAATCTATATCTGTAAATGCTTTTGGTTAATTATTTTCAATAAAAGACCTTTAGAATCGACCAGAGAAATTTTTATTGTAACCCCCCCTCAAAATTTGAGGTTTTACGTTTCAAGATACGTAGAATCCAAATATCGAATAAAAAAAAATCCGTCCGTCAGCCGTCCGCCGTACGCCGTACGCCGTACGCCGTCCGCGGCTTTTCTCCGAGACTACTGCACCGATTTTCTTAAGATTCGGTACCAAAGTCACAGGTCACCCCGGGATGACCCTCGGAACTCGACATTATAATCCGTCTGTTTGTTTCAAAATGGCGGCCGATCAGAGATCTCATAAGTCCAGAACTCGGTCATTTATAAAGATAGAGAGAAAATGTAAGGTGTTTTAGAATCAGCATAACAAGACATAAAAAAAAAAAAAAAAAAAAAATTGAAAAACAAAAAATCTGTATAATTACCGATTAAATATCTAATAAGCCCATAACTCGGTCATTTATAAAAATAGAGAGAAAATGTAAGGTGTTTCGGAATCAGCATAACGAGAAACCAAAAAAAAAAAAAATTGAAAAACAAAAAATCTATAATTGCCGATTAAAGACCTTATATACCCATAACTTGGCCATTTATAAACATAGAGGAAAAATGTAAAGTGTTTTGGAATCAGCATAACAAGGCATTAAAATAACAAAAAATAAAAAATAAAAAAAAATAAAAATAAAAAAATCTCTATCTGTAAATGCTTTTGGTTAATTATTTTCAATAAAAGACCTTTGGAATCGACAAAAGAAATTTTTTTTGTAACCTCCCCTCAAAATTTGAGGTTTTACGTTTCAAGATACGTAGAATCCAAATATCGAATAAAAAAAAATCCGTCCGTCCGTCGTCCGCCGTACGCCGTACGCCGTACGCCGTCCGCCGTACGCCGCCCGCGGCTTTTCTCCGAGACTACTGCACCGATTTTCTTAAGATTCGGTACCAAAGTCACAGGTCACCCCGGGATGATCCTCGAAACTCGACGTTATAATCCGTCTGTTTGTTTCAAAATGGCGGCCGATCAGAGATCTCATAAGTCCATAACTCGGTCATTTATAAAAATAGAGAGAAAATGTAAGGTGTTTTAGAATCAGCATAACAAGACATAAAAAAAAAAAAAAAAAAAAAAAAAAAAAATCTGTATAATTACCGATTAAATATCTAATAAGCCCATAACTCGGTCATTTATAAAAATAGAGAGAAAATGTAAGGTGTTTTGGAATCAGCATAACGAGAAACCAAAAAAAAAAAAAATTGAAAAACAAAAAATCTATAATTGCCGATTAAAGATCTTATATACCCATAACTTGGCCATTTATAAACATAGAGGAGAAATGTAAAGTGTTTTGGAATCAGCATAACAAGGCATTAAAATAACAAAAAAGAAAAAATAAAAAAAACGAAAAATAAAAAAATCTCTATCTGTAAATGCTTTTGGTTAATTATTTTCAATAAAAGACCTTTGGAATCGACCAAAGAAATTTTTTTTGTAACCTCCCCTCAAAATTTGAGGTTTTACGTTTCAAGATACGTAGAATCCAAATATCGAATTAAAAAAAATCCGTCCGTCCGCCGTCCGCCGTCCGCCGTACGCCGTACGCCGTCCGCGGCTTTTCTCCAAAACTACTGCACCGATTTTCTTAAGATTCGGTACCAAAGTCACAGGTCACCCCGGGATGACCCTCGGAACTCGACATTATAATCCGTCTGTTTGTTTCAAAATGGCGGCCGATCAGAGATCTCATAAGTCCAGAACTCGGTCATTTATAAAGATAGAGAGAAAATGTAAGGTGTTTTAGAATCAGCATAACAAGACATAAAAAAAAAAAAAATAAAATAAAAATTGAAAAACAACTAATCTGTATAACTACCGATTAAATATCTAATAAGCCCATAACTCGGTCATTTATAAAAATAGAGAGAAAATGTAAGGTGTTTTGGAATCAGCATAACGAGAAACCAAAAAAAAAAAAAAAAAAAAAATTGAAAAACAAAAAATCTATAATTGCCGATTAAAGATCTTATATACCCATAACTTGGCCATTTATAAACATAGAGGAGAAATGTAAAGTGTTTTGGAATCAGCATAACAAGGTATTAAAATAACAAAAAAGAATAAATAAAAAAAAACGAAAAATAAAAAAATCTCTATCTGTAAATGCTTTTGGTTAATTATTTTCAATAAAAGACCTTTGGAATCGACCAAAGAAATTTTTTTTGTAACCCCCCCTCAAAATTTGAGGTTTTACGTTTCAAGATACGTAGAATCCAAATATCGAATAAAAAAAATCCGTCCGTCCGCCGTCCGCCGTACGCCATACGCCGTACGCCGTCCGCCGTACGCCATACGCCGTACGCCGTCCGCGGCTTTTCTCCGAGACTACTGCACCGATTTTCTTAAGATTCGGTACCAAAGTCACAGGTCACCCCGGGATGACCCTCGGAACTCGACATTATAATCCGTCTGTTTGTTTCAAAATGGCGGCCGATCAGAGATCTCATAAGTCCAGAACTCGGTCATGTATAAAGATAGAGAGAAAATGTAAGGTGTTTTAGAATCAGCTTAACAAGACATAAAAAAAAAAAAAAAAAAAAAATTGAAAAACAAAAAATCTGTATAATTACCGATTAAATATCTAATAAGCCCATAACTCGGTCATTTATAAAAATAGAGAGAAAATGTAAGGTGTTTTGGATTCAGCATAACGAGAAACCAAAAAAAAAAAAAAAAAAAAAATTGAAAAACAAAAAATCTATAATTGCCGATTAAAGATCTTATATACCTATAACTTGGCCATTTATAAACATAGAGGAGAAATGTAAAGTGTTTTGGAATCAGCATAACAAGGTATTAAAATAACAAAAAAGAAAAAATAAAAAAAACGAAAAATAAAAAAATCTCTATCTGTAAATGCTTTTGGTTAATTATTTTCAATAAAAGATCTTTGGAATCGACCAAAGAAATTTTTATTGTAACCCCCCCTCAAAATTTGAGGTTTTACGTTTCAAGATACGTAGAATCCAAATATCGAATAAAAAAAAATCCTTCCGTCCGCCGTCCGCCGTACGCCGTCCGCGGCTTTTCTCCGAGACTACTGCACCGATTTTCTTAAGATTCGGTACCAAAGTCACAGGTCACCCCGGGATGACCCTCGTAACTCGACATTATAATCCGTCTGTTTGTTTCAAAATGGCGGCCGATCAGAGATCTCATAAGTCCAGAACTCGGTCATTTATAAGGATAGAGAGAAAATGTAAGGTGTTTTAGAATCAGCATAACGAGACATAAAAAAAAAAAAAAAAAAAAAAAAAAAAATCTGTATAATTACCGATTAAATATCTAATAAGCCCATAACTCGGTCATTTATAAAAATAGAGAGAAAATGTAAGGTGTTTTGGAATCAGCATAACGAGAAACCAAAAAAAAAAAAAAAAAAAAATTGAAAAACAAAAAATCTATAATTGCCGATTAAAGATATTTATATACCCATAACTTGGCCATTTATAAACATAGAGGAGAAATGTAAAGTGTTTTGGAATCAGCATAACAAGGTATTAAAATAACAAAAAAGAAAAAATAAAAAAAAACGAAAAATAAAAAAATCTCTATCTGTAAATGCTTTTGGTTAATTATTTTCAATAAAAGACCTTTGGAATCGACCAAAGAAATTTTTTTTGTAACCCCCCCTCAAAATTTGAGGTTTTACGTTTCAAGATACGTAGAATCCAAATATCGAATAAAAAAAATCCGTCCGTCCGCCGTCCGCCGTACGCCATACGCCGTACGCCGTCCGCGGCTTTTCTCCGAGACTACTGCACCGATTTTCTTAAGATTCGGTACCAAAGTCACAGGTCACCCCGGGATGACCCTCGGAACTCGACATTATAATCCGTCTGTTTGTTTCAAAATGGCGGCCGATCAGAGATCTCATAAGTCCAGAACTCGGTCATGTATAAAGATAGAGAGAAAATGTAAGGTGTTTTAGAATCAGCTTAACAAGACATAAAAAAAAAAAAAAAAAAAAAATTGAAAAACAAAAAATCTGTATAATTACCGATTAAATATCTAATAAGCCCATAACTCGGTCATTTATAAAAATAGAGAGAAAATGTAAGGTGTTTTGGAATCAGCATAACGAGAAACCAAAAAAAAAAAAAAATTGAAAAACAAATAATCTATAATTGCCGATTAAAGATCTTATATACCCATAACTTGGCCATTTATAAACATAGAGGAGAAATGTAAAGTGTTTTGGAATCAGCATAACAAGGCATTAAAATAACAAAAAAGAAAAAATAAAAAAAACGAAAAATAAAAAAATCTCTATCTGTAAATGCTTTTGGTTAATTATATTCAATAAAAGACCTTTGGAATCGACCAAAGAAATTTTTTTTGTAACCCCCCCCTCAAAATTTGAGGTTTTACGTTTCAAGATACGTAGAATCCAAATATCGAATAAAAAAAAATCCGTCCGTCCGCCGTCCGCCGTACGCCGTCCGCGGCTTTTATCCGAGACTACTGCACCGATTTTCTTAAGATTCGGTACCAAAGTCACAGGTCACCCCATGATGACCCTCGGAACTCGACATTATAATCCGTCTGTTTGTTTCAAAATGGCGGCCGATCAGAGATCTCATAAGTCCAGAACTCGGTCATATATAAAGATAGAGAGAAAATGTAAGGTGTTTTAGAATCAGCATAACAAGACATAAAAAAAAAAAAAAAAAAAAAATTGAAAAACAAAAAATCTGTATAATTACCGATTAAATATCTAATAAGCCCATAACTCGGTCATTTATAAAAATAGAGAGAAAATGTAAGGTGTTTTGGATTCAGCATAACGAGAAACGAAAAAAAAAAAAAAAAAAAAAAATGGAAAAACAAAAAATCTATAATTGCCGATTAAAGATCTTATATACCCATAACTTGGCCATTTATAAACATAGAGGAGAAATGTAAAGTGTTTTGGAATCAGCATAACAAGGCATTAAAATAACAAAAAAGAAAAAATAAAAAAAACGAAAAATAAAAAAATCTCTATCTGTAAATGCTTTTGGTTAATTATATTCAATAAAAGACCTTTGGAATCGACCAAAGAAATTTTTTTTGTAACCCCCCCTCAAAATTTGAGGTTTTACGTTTCAAGATACGTAGAATCCAAATATCGAATAAAAAAAAATCCGTCCGTCCGCCGTCCGCCGTATGCCGTCCGCGGCTTTTCTCCGAGACTACTGCACCGATTTTCTTAAGATTCGGTACCACAGTCACAGGTCACCCCGGGATGACCCTCGGAACTCGACATTATAATCCGTCTGTTTGTTTCAAAATGGCGGCCGATCAGAGATCTCATAAGTCCAGAACTCGGTCATATATAAAGATAGAGAGAAAATGTAAGGTGTTTTAGAATCAGCATAACAAGACATAAAAAAAAAAAAAAAAAAAATTGAAAAACAAAAAATCTGTATAATTACCGATTAAATATCTAATAAGCCCATAACTCGGTCATTTATAAAAATAGAGAGAAAATGTAAGGTGTTTTGGATTCAGCATAACAAGGTATTAAAATAACAAAAAATAAAAAAAACGAAAAATAAAAAAATCTCTATCTGTAAATGCTTTTGGTTAATTATGTTCAATAAAAGACCTTTGGAATCGACCAAAGAAATTTTTTTTGTAACCCCCCCTCAAAATTTGAGGTTTTACGTTTCAAGATACGTAGAATCCAAATATCGAATAAAAAAAATCCGTCCGTCCGCCGTCCGCCGTACGCCATACGCCGTACGCCGTCCGCGGCTTTTCTCCGAGACTACTGCACCGAATTCTTAAGATTCGGTACCAAAGTCACAGGTCACCCCGGGATGACCCTCGGAACTCGACATTATAATCCGTCTGTTTGTTTCAAAATGGCGGCCGATCAGAGATCTCATAAGTCCAGAACTCGGTCATTTAGAAAGATAGAGAGAAAATGTAAGGTGTTTTAGAATCAGCATAACAAGACATAAAAAAAAAAAAAAAAAAAAAAAATTGAAAAACAAAAAATCTGTATAATGACCGTTAAAAATATCTAATAAGCCCATAACTCGGTCATTTATAAAAATAGAGAGAAAATGTAAGGTGTTTTGAAATCAGCATAACGAGAAACCAAAAAAAAAAAAAATTGAAAAACAAAAAATCTATAATTGCCGATTAAAGATCTTATATACCCATAACTTGGCCATTTATAAACATAGAGGAGAAATGTAAAGTGTTTTGGAATCAGCATAACAAGGCATTAAAATAACAAAAAAGAAAAAATAAAAAAAACGAAAAATAAAAAAATCTCTATCTGTAAATGCTTTTGGTTAATTATTTTCAATAAAAGACCTTTGGAATCGACCAAAGAAATTTTTATTGTAACCCCCCCTCAAAATTTGAGGTTTTACGTTTCAAGATACGTAGAATCCAAATATCGAATAAAAAAAAATCCGTCCGTCCGCCGTCCGCCGTACGCCGTCCGCGGCTTTTCTCCGAGACTACTGCACCGATTTTCTTAAGATTCAGTACCAAAGTCACAGGTCACCCCGGGATGACCCTCGTAACTCGACATTATAATCCGTCTGTTTGTTTCAAAATGGCGGCCGATCAGAGATCTCATAAGTCCAGAACTCGGTCATGTATAAAGATAGAGAGAAAATGTAAGCTGTTTTAGAATCAGCTTAACAAGACATAAAAAAAAAAAAAAAAAAAAAAAATTGAAAAACAAAAAATCTATAATTGCCGATTAAAGATCTTATATACCCATAACTTGGCCATTTATAAACATAGAGGAGAAATGTAAAGTGTTTTGGAATCAGCATAACAAGGTATTAAAATAACAAAAAAGAAAAAATAAAAAAAACGAAAAATAAAAAAATCTCTATCTGTAAATGCTTTTGGTTAATTATTTTCAATAAAAGACCTTTGGAATCGACCAAAGAAATTTTTTTTGTAACCCCCCCTCAAAATTTGAGGTTTTACGTTTCAAGATACGTAGAATCCAAATATCGAATAAAAAAAATCCGTCCGTCCGCCGTCCGCCGTACGCCGTCCGCGGCTTTTCTCCGAGACTACTGCACCGATTTTCTTAAGATTCGGTACCAAAGTCACAAGTCACCCCGGGATGACCCTCGTAACTCGACATTATAATCCGTGTGTTTGTTTCAAAATGGCGGCCGATCAGAGATCTCATAAGTCCAGAACTCGGTCATGTATAAAGATAGAGAGAAAATGTAAGCTGTTTTAGAATCAGCTTAACAAGACATAAAAAAAAAAAAAAAAAAAAAAATTGAAAAACAAAAAATCTATAATTGCCGATTAAAGATCTTATATACCCATAACTTGGCCATTTATAAACATAGAGGAGAAATGTAAAGTGTTTTGGAATCAGCATAACAAGGCATTAAAATAACAAAAAAGAAAAAATAAAAAAAACGAAAAATAAAAAAATCTCTATCTGTAAATGCTTTTGGTTAATTATTTTCAATAAAAGACCTTTGGAATCGACCAAAGAAATTTTTATTGTAACCCCCCCTCAAAATTTGAGGTTTTACGTTTCAAGATACGTAGAATCCAAATATCGAATAAAAAAAATCCGTCCGTCCGCCGTCCGCCGTACGCCATACGCCGTACGCCGTCCGCCGTACGCCATACGCCGTACGCCGTCCGCGGCTTTTCTCCGAGACTACTGCACCGATTTTCTTAAGATTCGGTACCAAAGTCACAGGTCACCCCGGGATGACCCTCGGAACTCGACATTATAATCCGTCTGTTTGTTTCAAAATGGCGGCCGATCAGAGATCTCATAAGTCCAGAACTCGGTCATGTATAAAGATAGAGAGAAAATGTAAGGTGTTTTAGAATCAGCTTAACAAGACATAAAAAAAAAAAAAAAAAAAAATTGAAAAACAAAAAATCTGTATAATTACCGATTAAATATCTAATAAGCCCATAACTCGGTCATTTATAAAAATAGAGAGAAAATGTAAGGTGTTTTGGAATCAGCATAACGAGAAACGAAAAAAAAAAAAAAAAAAAAAAATGGAAAAACAAAAAATCTATAATTGCCGATTAAAGATCTTATATACCCATAACTTGGCCATTTATAAACATAGAGGAGAAATGTAAAGTGTTTTGGAATCAGCATAACAAGGCATTAAAATAACAAAAAAGAAAAAATAAAAAAAACGAAAAATAAAAAAATCTCTATCTGTAAATGCTTTTGGTTAATTATGTTCAATAAAAGACCTTTGGAATCGACCAAAGAAATTTTTTTTGTAACCCCCCCTCAAAATTTGAGGTTTTACGTTTCAAGATACGTAGAATCCAAATATCGAATAAAAAAAATCCGTCCGTCCGCCGTCCGCCGTACGCCATACGCCGTACGCCGTCCGCGGCTTTTCTCCGAGACTACTGCACCGAATTCTTAAGATTCGGTACCAAAGTCACAGGTCACCCCGGGATGACCCTCGGAACTCGACATTATAATCCGTCTGTTTGTTTCAAAATGGCGGCCGATCAGAGATCTCATAAGTCCAGAACTCGGTCATTTAGAAAGATAGAGAGAAAATGTAAGGTGTTTTAGAATCAGCATAACAAGACATAAAAAAAAAAAAAAAAAAAAAAAATTGAAAAACAAAAAATCTGTATAATGACCGTTAAAAATATCTAATAAGCCCATAACTCGGTCATTTATAAAAATAGAGAGAAAATGTAAGGTGTTTTGAAATCAGCATAACGAGAAACCAAAAAAAAAAAAAATTGAAAAACAAAAAATCTATAATTGCCGATTAAAGATCTTATATACCCATAACTTGGCCATTTATAAACATAGAGGAGAAATGTAAAGTGTTTTGGAATCAGCATAACAAGGCATTAAAATAACAAAAAAGAAAAAATAAAAAAAACGAAAAATAAAAAAATCTCTATCTGTAAATGCTTTTGGTTAATTATTTTCAATAAAAGACCTTTGGAATCGACCAAAGAAATTTTTATTGTAACCCCCCCTCAAAATTTGAGGTTTTACGTTTCAAGATACGTAGAATCCAAATATCGAATAAAAAAAAATCCGTCCGTCCGCCGTCCGCCGTACGCCGTCCGCGGCTTTTCTCCGAGACTACTGCACCGATTTTCTTAAGATTCAGTACCAAAGTCACAGGTCACCCCGGGATGACCCTCGTAACTCGACATTATAATCCGTCTGTTTGTTTCAAAATGGCGGCCGATCAGAGATCTCATAAGTCCAGAACTCGGTCATGTATAAAGATAGAGAGAAAATGTAAGCTGTTTTAGAATCAGCTTAACAAGACATAAAAAAAAAAAAAAAAAAAAAAAATTGAAAAACAAAAAATCTATAATTGCCGATTAAAGATCTTATATACCCATAACTTGGCCATTTATAAACATAGAGGAGAAATGTAAAGTGTTTTGGAATCAGCATAACAAGGTATTAAAATAACAAAAAAGAAAAAATAAAAAAAACGAAAAATAAAAAAATCTCTATCTGTAAATGCTTTTGGTTAATTATTTTCAATAAAAGACCTTTGGAATCGACCAAAGAAATTTTTTTTGTAACCCCCCCTCAAAATTTGAGGTTTTACGTTTCAAGATACGTAGAATCCAAATATCGAATAAAAAAAATCCGTCCGTCCGCCGTCCGCCGTACGCCGTCCGCGGCTTTTCTCCGAGACTACTGCACCGATTTTCTTAAGATTCGGTACCAAAGTCACAAGTCACCCCGGGATGACCCTCGTAACTCGACATTATAATCCGTGTGTTTGTTTCAAAATGGCGGCCGATCAGAGATCTCATAAGTCCAGAACTCGGTCATGTATAAAGATAGAGAGAAAATGTAAGCTGTTTTAGAATCAGCTTAACAAGACATAAAAAAAAAAAAAAAAAAAAAAATTGAAAAACAAAAAATCTATAATTGCCGATTAAAGATCTTATATACCCATAACTTGGCCATTTATAAACATAGAGGAGAAATGTAAAGTGTTTTGGAATCAGCATAACAAGGCATTAAAATAACAAAAAAGAAAAAATAAAAAAAACGAAAAATAAAAAAATCTCTATCTGTAAATGCTTTTGGTTAATTATTTTCAATAAAAGACCTTTGGAATCGACCAAAGAAATTTTTATTGTAACCCCCCCTCAAAATTTGAGGTTTTACGTTTCAAGATACGTAGAATCCAAATATCGAATAAAAAAAATCCGTCCGTCCGCCGTCCGCCGTACGCCATACGCCGTACGCCGTCCGCCGTACGCCATACGCCGTACGCCGTCCGCGGCTTTTCTCCGAGACTACTGCACCGATTTTCTTAAGATTCGGTACCAAAGTCACAGGTCACCCCGGGATGACCCTCGGAACTCGACATTATAATCCGTCTGTTTGTTTCAAAATGGCGGCCGATCAGAGATCTCATAAGTCCAGAACTCGGTCATGTATAAAGATAGAGAGAAAATGTAAGGTGTTTTAGAATCAGCTTAACAAGACATAAAAAAAAAAAAAAAAAAAAATTGAAAAACAAAAAATCTGTATAATTACCGATTAAATATCTAATAAGCCCATAACTCGGTCATTTATAAAAATAGAGAGAAAATGTAAGGTGTTTTGGAATCAGCATAACGAGAAACGAAAAAAAAAAAAAAAAAAAAAAATGGAAAAACAAAAAATCTATAATTGCCGATTAAAGATCTTATATACCCATAACTTGGCCATTTATAAACATAGAGGAGAAATGTAAAGTGTTTTGGAATCAGCATAACAAGGCATTAAAATAACAAAAAAGAAAAAATAAAAAAAACGAAAAATAAAAAAATCTCTATCTGTAAATGCTTTTGGTTAATTATATTCAATAAAAGACCTTTGGAATCGACCAAAGAAATTTTTTTTGTAACCCCCCCTCAAAATTTGAGGTTTTACGTTTCAAGATACGTAGAATCCAAATATCGAATAAAAAAAAATCCGTCCGTCCGCCGTCCGCCGTATGCCGTCCGCGGCTTTTCTCCGAAACTACTGCACCGATTTTCTTAAGATTCGGTACCACAGTCACAGGTCACCCCGGGATGACCCTCGGAACTCGACATTATAATCCGTCTGTTTGTTTCAAAATGGCGGCCGATCAGAGATCTCATAAGTCCAGAACTCGGTCATATATAAAGATAGAGAGAAAATGTAAGGTGTTTTAGAATCAGCATAACAAGACATAAAAAAAAAAAAAAAAAAATTGAAAAACAAAAAATCTGTATAATTACCGATTAAATATCTAATAAGCCCATAACTCGGTCATTTATAAAAATAGAGAGAAAATGTAAGGTGTTTTGGATTCAGCATAACAAGGTATTAAAATAACAAAAAATAAAAAATAAAAAAAACGAAAAATAAAAAAATCTCTATCTGTAAATGCTTTTGGTTAATTATGTTCAATAAAAGACCTTTGGAATCGACCAAAGAAATTTTTTTTGTAACCCCCCCTCAAAATTTGAGGTTTTACGTTTCAAGATACGTAGAATCCAAATATCGAATAAAAAAAATCCGTCCGTCCGCCGTCCGCCGTACGCCATACGCCGTACGCCGTCCGCGGCTTTTCTCCGAGACTACTGCACCGAATTCTTAAGATTCGGTACCAAAGTCACAGGTCACCCCGGGATGACCCTCGGAACTCGACATTATAATCCGTCTGTTTGTTTCAAAATGGCGGCCGATCAGAGATCTCATAAGTCCAGAACTCGGTCATTTAGAAAGATAGAGAGAAAATGTAAGGTGTTTTAGAATCAGCATAACAAGACATAAAAAAAAAAAAAAAAAAAAAAAATTGAAAAACAAAAAATCTGTATAATGACCGTTAAAAATATCTAATAAGCCCATAACTCGGTCATTTATAAAAATAGAGAGAAAATGTAAGGTGTTTTGAAATCAGCATAACGAGAAACCAAAAAAAAAAAAAATTGAAAAACAAAAAATCTATAATTGCCGATTAAAGATCTTATATACCCATAACTTGGCCATTTATAAACATAGAGGAGAAATGTAAAGTGTTTTGGAATCAGCATAACAAGGCATTAAAATAACAAAAAAGAAAAAATAAAAAAAACGAAAAATAAAAAAATCTCTATCTGTAAATGCTTTTGGTTAATTATTTTCAATAAAAGACCTTTGGAATCGACCAAAGAAATTTTTATTGTAACCCCCCCTCAAAATTTGAGGTTTTACGTTTCAAGATACGTAGAATCCAAATATCGAATAAAAAAAAATCCGTCCGTCCGCCGTCCGCCGTACGCCGTCCGCGGCTTTTCTCCGAGACTACTGCACCGATTTTCTTAAGATTCAGTACCAAAGTCACAGGTCACCCCGGGATGACCCTCGTAACTCGACATTATAATCCGTCTGTTTGTTTCAAAATGGCGGCCGATCAGAGATCTCATAAGTCCAGAACTCGGTCATTTATAAGGATAGAGAGAAAATGTAAGGTGTTTTAGAATCAGCATAACGAGAAACCAAAAAAAAAAAATTTGAAAATCAAAAAATCTATAATTGCCGATTAAAGATCTTATATACCCATAACTTGGCCATTTATAAACATAGAGGAGAAATGTAAAGTGTTTTGGAATCAGCATAACAAGGTATTAAAATAACAAAAAAGAAAAAATAAAAAAAACGAATAATAAAAAAATCTCTATCTGTAAATGCTTTTGGTTAATTATTTTCAATAAAAGACCTTTGGAATCGACCAAAGAAATTTTTTTTGTAACCCCCCCTCAAAATTTGAGGTTTTACGTTTCAAGATACGTAGAATCCAAATATCGAATAAAAAAAATCCGTCCGTCCGCCGTCCGCCGTACGCCGTCCGCGGCTTTTCTCCGAGACTACTGCACCGATTTTCTTAAGATTCGGTACCAAAGTCACAAGTCACCCCGGGATGACCCTCGTAACTCGACATTATAATCCGTTTGTTTGTTTCAAAATGGCGGCCGATCAGAGATCTCATAAGTCCAGAACTCGGTCATGTATAAAGATAGAGAGAAAATGTAAGCTGTTTTAGAATCAGCTTAACAAGACATAAAAAAAAAAAAAAAAAAAAAAAATTGAAAAACAAAAAATCTATAATTGCCGATTAAAGATCTTATATACCCATAACTTGGCCATTTATAAACATAGAGGAGAAATGTAAAGTGTTTTGGAATCAGCATAACAAGGTATTAAAATAACAAAAAAGAAAAAATAAAAAAAACGAAAAATAAAAAAATCTCTATCTGTAAATGCTTTTGGTTAATTATTTTCAATAAAAGACCTTTGGAATCGACCAAAGAAATTTTTTTTGTAACCCCCCCTCAAAATTTGAGGTTTTACGTTTCAAGATACGTAGAATCCAAATATCGAATAAAAAAAATCCGTCCGTCCGCCGTCCGCCGTACGCCGTCCGCGGCTTTTCTCCGAGACTACTGCACCGATTTTCTTAAGATTCGGTACCAAAGTCACAAGTCACCCCGGGATGACCCTCGTAACTCGACATTATAATCCGTGTGTTTGTTTCAAAATGGCGGCCGATCAGAGATCTCATAAGTCCAGAACTCGGTCATGTATAAAGATAGAGAGAAAATGTAAGCTGTTTTAGAATCAGCTTAACAAGACATAAAAAAAAAAAAAAAAAAAAAAATTGAAAAACAAAAAATCTATAATTGCCGATTAAAGATCTTATATACCCATAACTTGGCCATTTATAAACATAGAGGAGAAATGTAAAGTGTTTTGGAATCAGCATAACAAGGTATTAAAATAACAAAAAAGAAAAAATAAAAAAAACGAAAAATAAAAAAATCTCTATCTGTAAATGCTTTTGGTTAATTATTTTCAATAAAAGACCTTTGGAATCGACCAAAGAAATTTTTATTGTAACCCCCCCTCAAAATTTGAGGTTTTACGTTTCAAGATACGTAGAATCCAAATATCGAATAAAAAAAATCCGTCCGTCCGCCGTCCGCCGTACGCCATACGCCGTACGCCGTCCGCGGCTTTTCTCCGAGACTACTGCACCGATTTTCTTAAGATTCGGTACCAAAGTCACAGGTCACCCCGGGATGACCCTCGGAACTCGACATTATAATCCGTCTGTTTGTTTCAAAATGGCGGCCGATCAGAGATCTCATAAGTCCAGAACTCGGTCATGTATAAAGATAGAGAGAAAATGTAAGGTGTTTTAGAATCAGCTTAACAAGACATAAAAAAAAAAAAAAAAAAAAAAATTGAAAAACAAAAAATCTGTATAATTACCGATTAAATATCTAATAAGCCCATAACTCGGTCATTTATAAAAATAGAGAGAAAATGTAAGGTGTTTTGGAATCAGCATAACGAGAAACCAAAAAAAAAAAAAAATTGAAAAACAAATAATCTATAATTGCCGATTAAAGATCTTATATACCCATAACTTGGCCATTTATAAACATAGAGGAGAAATGTAAAGTGTTTTGGAATCAGCATAACAAGGCATTAAAATAACAAAAAAGAAAAAATAAAAAAAACGAAAAATAAAAAAATCTCTATCTGTAAATGCTTTTGGTTAATTATATTCAATAAAAGACCTTTGGAATCGACCAAAGAAATTTTTTTTGTAACCCCCCCTCAAAATTTGAGGTTTTACGTTTCAAGATACGTAGAATCCAAATATCGAATAAAAAAAAATCCGTCCGTCCGCCGTCCGCCGTACGCCGTACGCCGTACGCCGTCCGCGGCTTTTCTCCGAGACTACTGCACCGATTTTCTTAAGATTCGGTACCAAAGTCACAGGTCACCCCGGGATGACCCTCGGAACTCGACATTATAATCCGTCTGTTTGTTTCAAAATGGCGGCCGATCAGAGATCTCATAAGTCCAGAACTCGGTCATATATAAAGATAGAGAGAAAATGTAAGGTGTTTTAGAATCAGCATAACAAGACATAAAAAAAAAAAAAAAAAAAAATTGAAAAACAAAAAATCTGTATAATTACCGATTAAATATCTAATAAGCCCATAACTCGGTCATTTATAAAAATAGAGAGAAAATGTAAGGTGTTTTGGATTCAGCATAACGAGAAACGAAAAAAAAAAAAAAAAAAAAAAATGGAAAAACAAAAAATCTATAATTGCCGATTAAAGATCTTATATACCCATAACTTGGCCATTTATAAACATAGAGGAGAAATGTAAAGTGTTTTGGAATCAGCATAACAAGGTATTAAAATAACAAAAAAGAAAAAATAAAAAAACGAAAAATAAAAAAATCTCTATCTGTAAATGCTTTTGGTTAATTATTTTCAATAAAAGACCTTTGGAATCGACCAAAGAAATTTTTATTGTAACCCCCCCTCAAAATTTGAGGTTTTACGTTTCAAGATACGTAGAATCCAAATATCGAATAAAAAAAAATCCGTCCGTCCGCCGTCCGCCGTACGCCGTCCGCGGCTTTTCTCCGAGACTACTGCACCGATGTTCTTAAGATTCGGTACCAAAGTCACAGGTCACCCCGGGATGACCCTCGTAACTCGACATTATAATCCGTCTGTTTGTTTCAAAATGGCGGCCGATCAGAGATCTCATAAGTCCAGAACTCGGTCATTTATAAGGATAGAGAGAAAATGTAAGGTGTTTTAGAATCAGCATAACGAGAAACCAAAAAAAAAAAAATTGAAAAACAAAAAATCTATAATCTATAATTATTTTCAATAAAAGACCTTTGGAATCGACCAAAGAAATTTTTTTTGTAACCCCCCCTCAAAATTTGAGGTTTTACGTTTCAAGATACGTAGAATCCAAATATCGAATAAAAAAAATCCGTCCGTCCGCCGTCCGCCGTACGCCATACGCCGTACTCCGTCCGCGGCTTTTCTCCGAGACTACTGCACCGAATTCTTAAGATTCGGTACCAAAGTCACAGGTCACCCCGGGATGACCCTCGGAACTCGACATTATAATCCGTCTGTTTGTTTCAAAATGGCGGCCGATCAGAGATCTCATAAGTCCAGAACTCGGTCATTTAGAAAGATAGAGAGAAAATGTAAGGTGTTTTAGAATCAGCATAACAAGACATAAAAAAAAAAAAAAAAAAAAATTGAAAAACAAAAAATCTGTATAATTACCGATTAAATATCTAATAAGCCCATAACTCGGTCATTTATAAAAATAGAGAGAAAATGTAAGGTGTTTTGGAATCAGCATAACGAGAAACCAAAAAAAAAAAAAATTGAAAAACAAAAAATCTATAATTGCCGATTAAAGATCTTATATACCCATAACTTGGCCATTTATAAACATAGAGGAGAAATGTAAAGTGTTTTGGAATCAGCATAACAAGGCATTAAAATAACAAAAAATAAAAAATAAAAAAAACGAAAAATAAAAAAATCTCTATCTGTAAATGCTTTTGGTTAATTATTTTCAATAAAAGACCTTTGG
Source organism: Rhaphigaster nebulosa (assembly GCA_948150685.1). Taxonomy (NCBI): domain Eukaryota; kingdom Metazoa; phylum Arthropoda; class Insecta; order Hemiptera; family Pentatomidae; genus Rhaphigaster; species Rhaphigaster nebulosa. The sequence continues at coordinate 69,318,017 of OX411306.1, read as the reverse complement.
AATCGACCAAAGAAATTTTTTTTGTAACCCCCCCTCAAAATTTGAGGTTTTACGTTTCAAGATACGTAGAATCCAAATATCGAATAAAAAAAATCCGTCCGTCCGCCGTCCGCCGTACGCCATACGCCGTACGCCGTCCGCGGCTTTTCTCCGAGACCACTGCACCGATTTTCTTAAGATTCGGTACCAAAGTCACAGGTCACCCCGGGATGATCCTCGAAACTCGACGTTATAATCCGTCTGTTTGTTTCAAAATGGCGGCCGATCAGAGATCTCATAAGTCCAGAACTCGGTCATTTAGAAAGATAGAGAGAAAATGTAAGGTGTTTTAGAATCAGCATAACAAGACATAAAAAAAAAAAAAAAAAAAATTGAAAAACAAAAAATCTGTATAATTACCGATTAAATATCTAATAAGCCCATAACTCGGTCATTTATAAAAATAGAGAGAAAATGTAAGGTGTTTTGGAATCAGCATAACGAGAAACCAAAAAAAAAAAAAATTGAAAAACAAAAAATTTATAATTGCCGATTAAAGATCTTATATACCCATAACTTGGCCATTTATAAACATAGAGGAGAAATGTAAAGTGTTTTGGAATCAGCATAACAAGGCATTAAAATAACAAAAAAGAAAAAATAAAAAAAACGAAAAATAAAAAAATCTCTATCTGTAAATGCTTTTGGTTAATTATTTTCAATAATTGACCTTTGGAATCGACCAAAGAAATTTTTATTGTAACCCCCCCTCAAAATTTGAGGTTTTACGTTTCAAGATACGTAGAATCCAAATATCGAATAAAAAAAAATCCGTCCGTCCGCCGTCCGCCGTACGCCGTCCGCGGCTTTTCTCCGAGACTACTGCACCGATTTTCTTAAGATTCGGTACCAAAGTCACAGGTCACCCCGGGATGACCCTCGTAACTCGACATTATAATCCGTCTGTTTGTTTCAAAATGGCGGCCGATCAGAGATCTCATAAGTCCAGAACTCGGTCATTTATAAGGATAGAGAGAAAATGTAAGGTGTTTTAGAATCAGCATAACGAGAAGCCAAAAAAAAAAAAATTGAAAAACAAAAAATCTATAATTGCCGATTAAAGATCTTATATACCCATAACTTGGCCATTTATAAACATAGAGGAGAAATGTAAAGTGTTTTGGAATCAGCATAACAAGGTATTAAAATAACAAAAAAGAAAAAATAAAAAAAAACGAAAAATAAAAAAATCTCTATCTGTAAATGCTTTTGGTTAATTATTTTCAATAAAAGACCTTTGGAATCGACCAAAGAAATTTTTATTGTAACCCCCCCTCAAAATTTGAGGTTTTACGTTTCAAGATACGTAGAATCCAAATATCGAATAAAAAAAAATCCGTCCGTCCGCCGTCCGCCGTACGCCGTCCGCGGCTTTTCTCCGAGACTACTGCACCGATTTTCTTAAGATTCGGTACCAAAGTCACAGGTCACCCCGGGATGACCCTCGTAACTCGACATTATAATCCGTCTGTTTGTTTCAAAATGGCGGCCGATCAGAGATCTCATAAGTCCAGAACTCGGTCATTTATAAGGATAGAGAGAAAATGTAAGGTGTTTTAGAATCAGCATAACGAGAAACCAAAAAAAAAAAAAATTGAAAAACAAAAAATCTATAATTGCCGATTAAAGATCTAATATACCCATAACTTGGCCATTTATAAACATAGAGGAGAAATGTAAAGTGTTTTGGAATCAGCATAACAAGGTATTAAAATAACAAAAAAGAAAAAATAAAAAAAACGAAAAATAAAAAAATCTCTATCTGTAAATGCTTTTGGTTAATTATTTTCAATAAAAGACCTTTGGAATCGACCAAAGAAATTTTTATTGTAACCCCCCCTCAAAATTTGAGGTTTTACGTTTCAAGATACGTAGAATCCAAATATCGAATAAAAAAAAATCCGTCCGTCCGCCGTCCGCCGTACGCCGTCCGCGGCTTTTCTCCGAGACTACTGCACCGATTTTCTTAAGATTCGGTACCAAAGTCACAGGTCACCCCCGGATGACCCTCGTAACTCGACATTATAATCCGTCTGTTTGTTTCAAAATGGCGGCCGATCAGAGATCTCATAAGTCCAGAACTCGGTCATTTATAAGGATAGAGAGAAAATGTAAGGTGTTTTAGAATCAGCATAACGAGAAACCAAAAAAAAAAAAATTGAAAAACAAAAAATCTATAATTGCCAATTAAAGATCTTATATACCCATAACTTGGCCATTTATAAACATAGAGGAGAAATGTAAAGTGTTTTGGAATCAGCATAACAAGGTATTAAAATAACAAAATATAAAAAATAAAAAAAACGAAAAATAAAAAAATCTCTATCTGTAAATGCTTTTGGTTAATTATTTTTAATAAAAGACCTTTGGAATCGACCAAAGAAATTTTTTTTGTAACCCCCCCTCAAAATTTGAGATTTTACGTTTCAAGATACGTAGAATCCAAATATCGAATAAAAAAAATCCGTCCGTCCGCCGTCCGCCGTACGCCATACGCCGTACGCCGTCCGCGGCTTTTCTCCGAGACTACTGCACCGAATTCTTAAGATTCGGTTCCAAAGTCACAGGTCACCCCGGGATGACCCTCGGAACTCGACATTATAATCCGTCTGTTTGTTTCAAAATGGCGGCCGATCAGAGATCTCATAAGTCCAGAACTCGGTCATTTAGAAAGATAGAGAGAAAATGTAAGGTGTTTTAGAATCAGCATAACAAGACAAAAAAAAAAAAAAAAAAAAAATTGAAAAACAAAAAATCTGTATAATTACCGATTAAATATCTAATAAGCCCATAACTCAGTCATTTATAAAAATAGAGAGAAAATGTAAGGTGTTTTGGAATCAGCATAACGAGAAACCAAAAAAAAAAAAATTGAAAAACAAAAAATCTATAATTGCCGATTAAAGATCTTATCTACCCATAACTTGGCCATTTATAAACATAGAGGAGAAATGTAAAGTGTTTTGGAATCAGCATAACAAGGCATTAAAATAACAAAAAAGAAAAAATAAAAAAAACGAAAAATAAAAAAATCTCTATCTGTAAATGCTTTTGGTTAATTATTTTCAATAAAAGACCTTTGGAATCGACCAAAGAAATTTTTTTTGTAACCCCCCCTCAAAATTTGAGGTTTTACGTTTCAAGATACGTAGAATCCAAATATCGAATAAAAAAAATCCGTCCGTCCGCCGTCCGCCGTACGCCATACGCCGTACGCCGTCCGCGGCTTTTCTCCGAGACTACTGCACCGATTTTCATAAGATTCGGTACCAAAGTCACAGGTCACCCCGGGATGATCCTCGAAACTCGACGTTATAATCCGTCTGTTTGTTTCAAAATGGCGGCCGATCAGAGATCTCATAAGTCCAGAACTCGGTCATTTAGAAAGATAGAGAGAAAATGTAAGGTGTTTTAGAATCAGCATAACAAGACATAAAAAAAAAAAAAAAAAAAAAAATTGAAAAACAAAAAATCTGTATAATTACCGATTAAATAACTAATAAGCCCATAACTCGGTCATTTATAAAAATAGAGAGAAAATGTAAGGTGTTTTGGAATCAGCATAACGAGAAAACAAAAAAAAAAAAAATTGAAAAACAAAAAATCTATAATTGCCGATTAAAGATCTTATATACCCATAACTTGGCCATTTATAAACATAGAGGAGAAATGTAAAGTGTTTTGGAATCAGCATAACAAGGCATTAAAATAACAAAAAAGAAAAAATAAAAAAAACGAAAAATAAAAAAATCTCTATCTGTAATTGCTTTTGGTTAATTATATTCAATAAAAGACCTTTGGAATCGACCAAAGAAATTTTTTTTGTAACCCCCCCTCAAAATTTGAGGTTTTACGTTGCAAGATACGTAGAATCCAAATATCGAATAAAAAAAAATCCGTCCGTCCGCCGTCCGCCGTACGCCGTACGCCGTACGCTGTCCGCGGCTTTTCTCCGAGACTACTGCACCGATTTTCTTAAGATTCGGTACCAAAGTCACAGGTCACCCCGGGATGACCCTCGGAACTCGACATTATAATCCGTCTGTTTGTTTCAAAATGGCGGCCGATCAGAGATCTCATAAGTCCAGAACTCGGTCATTTAGAAAGATAGAGAGAAAATGTAAGGTGTTTTAGAATCAGCATAACAAGACATAAAAAAAAAAAAAAAAAAAAAAATTGAAAAACAAAAAATCTGTATAATTACCGATTAAATATCTAATAAGCCCATAACTCGGTCATTTATAAAAATAGAGAGAAAATGTAAGGTGTTTTGGATTCAGCATAACGAGAAACCAAAAAAAAAAAAAAAAAAAAAATTGAAAAACAAAAAATCTATAATTGCCGATTAAAGATCTTATATACCCATAACTTGGCCATTTATAAACATAGAGGAGAAATGTAAAGTGTTTTGGAATCAGCATAACAAGGTATTAAAATAACAAAAAAGAAAAAATAAAAAAAACGAAAAATAAAAAAATCTCTATCAGTAAATGCTTTTGGTTAATTATTTTCAATAAAAGACCTTTGGAATCGACCAAAGAAATTTTTATTGTAACCCCCCCTCAAAATTTGAGGTTTTACGTTTCAAGATACGTAGAATCCAAATATCGAATAAAAAAAAATCCGTCCGTCCGCCGTCCGCCGTACGCCGTCCGCGGCTTTTCTCCGAGACTACTGCACCGATTTTCTTAAGATTCGGTACCAAAGTCACAGGTCACCCCGGGATGACCCTCGTAACTCGACATTATAATCCGTCTGTTTGTTTCAAAATGGCGGCCGATCAGAGATCTCATAAGTCCAGAACTCGGTCATGTATAAAGATAGAGAGAAAATGTAAGGTGTTTTAGAATCAGCTTATCATGACATAAAAAAAAAAAAAAAAAAATTGAATAACAAAAAATCTGTATAATTACCGATTAAATATCTAATAAGCCCATAACTCGGTAATTTATAAAAATAGAGAGAAAATGTAAGGTGTTTTGGAATCAGCATAACGAGAAACCAAAAAAAAAAAAAAATTGAAAAACAAATAATCTATAATTGCCGATTAAAGATCTTATATACCCATAACTTGGCCATTTATAAACATAGAGGAGAAATGTAAAGTGTTTTGGAATCAGCATAACAAGGCATTAAAATAACAAAAAAGAAAAAATAAAAAAAACGAAAAATAAAAAAATCTCTATCTGTAAATGCTTTTGGTTAATTATTTTCAATAAAAGACCTTTGGAATCGACCAAAGAAATTTTTTTTGTAACCCCCCCTCAAAATTTGAGGTTTTACGTTTCAAGATACGTAGAATCCAAATATCGAATAAAAAAAATCCGTCCGTCCGCCGTCCGCCGTACGCCATACGCCGTACGCCGTCCGCGGCTTTTCTCCGAGACTACTGCACCGATTTTCTTAAGATTCGGTACCAAAGTCACAGGTCACCCCGGGATGATCCTCGAAACTCGACGTTATAATCCGTCTGTTTGTTTCAAAATGGCGGCCGATCAGAGATCTCATAAGTCCAGAACTCGGTCATTTAGAAAGATAGAGAGAAAATGTAAGGTGTTTTAGAATCAGCATAACGAGAAACCAAAAAAAAAAAATTGAAAAACAAAAAATCTATAATTGCCGATTAAAGATCTTATATACCCATAACTTGGCCATTTATAAACATAGAGGAGAAATGTAAAGTGTTTTGGAATCAGCATAACAAAGTATTAAAATAACAAAAAAGAAAAAATAAAAAAAACGAAAAATAAAAAAATCTCTATCTGTAAATGCTTTTGGTTAATTATTTTCAATAAAAGACCTTTGGAATCGACCAAAGAAATTTTTATTGTAACCCCCCCTCAAAATTTGAGGTTTTACGTTTCAAGATACGTAGAATCCAAATATCGAATAAAAAAAATCCGTCCGTCCGCCGTCCGCCGTACGCCATACGCCGTACGCCGTCCGCCGTACGCCATACGCCGTACGCCGTCCGCCGTACGCCATACGCCGTACGCCGTCCGCGGCTTTTCTCCGAGACTACTGCACCGATTTTCTTAAGATTCGGTACCAAAGTCACAGGTCACCCCGGGATGACCCTCGGAACTCGACATTATAATCCGTCTGTTTGTTTCAAAATGGCGGCCGATCAGAGATCTCATAAGTCCAGAACTCGGTCATGTATAAAGATAGAGAGAAAATGTAAGGTGTTTTAGAATCAGCTTAACAAGAAATAAAAAAAAAAAAAAAAAAAAAAATTGAAAAACAAAAAATCTGTATAATTACCGATTAAATATCTAATAAGCCCATAACTCGGTCATTTATAAAAATAGAGAGAAAATGTAAGGTGTTTTGGAATCAGCATAACGAGAAACCAAAAAAAAAAAAATTGAAAAACAAATAATCTATAATTGCCGATTAAAGATCTTATATACCCATAACTTGGCCATTTATAAACATAGAGGAGAAATGTAAAGTGTTTTGGAATCAGCATAACAAGGCATTAAAATAACAAAAAAGAAAAAATAAAAAAAACGAAAAATAAAAAAATCTCTATCTGTAAATGCTTTTGGTTAATTATATTCAATAAAAGACCTTTGGAATCGACCAAAGAAATTTTTTTTGTAACCCCCCCTCAAAATTTGAGGTTTTACGTTTCAAGATACGTAGAATCCAAATATCGAATAAAAAAAAATCCGTCCGTCCGCCGTCCGCCGTACGCCGTACGCCGTACGCCGTCCGCGGCTTTTCTCCGAGACTACTGCACCGATTTTCTTAAGATTCGGTACCAAAGTCACAGGTCACCCCGGGATGACCCTCGGAACTCGACATTATAATCCGTCTGTTTGTTTCAAAATGGCGGCCGATCAGAGATCTCATAAGTCCAGAACTCGGTCATATATAAAGATAGAGAGAAAATGTAAGGTGTTTTAGAATCAGCATAACAAGACATAAAAAAAAAAAAAAAAAAAAATTGAAAAACAAAAAATCTGTATAATTACCGATTAAATATCTAATAAGCCCATAACTCGGTCATTTATAAAAATAGAGAGAAAATGTAAGGTGTTTTGGATTCAGCATAACGAGAAACCAAAAAAAAAAAAAAAAAAAAATTGAAAAACAAAAAATCTATAATTGCCGATTAAAGATCTTATATACCCATAACTTGGCCATTTATAAACATAGAGGAGAAATGTAAAGTGTTTTGGAATCAGCATAACAAGGTATTAAAATAACAAAAAAGAAAAAATAAAAAAAACGAAAAATAAAAAAATCTCTATCTGTAAATGCTTTTGGTTAATTATTTTCAATAAAAGACCTTTGGAATCGACCAAAGAAATTTTTATTGTAACCCCCCCTCAAAATTTGAGGTTTTACGTTTCAAGATACGTAGAATCCAAATATCGAATAAAAAAAAATCCGTCCGTCCGCCGTCCGCCGTACGCCGTCCGCGGCTTTTCTCCGAGACTACTGCACCGATGTTCTTAAGATTCGGTACCAAAGTCACAGGTCACCCCGGGATGACCCTCGTAACTCGACATTATAATCCGTCTGTTTGTTTCAAAATGGCGGCCGATCAGAGATCTCATAAGTCCAGAACTCGGTCATTTATAAGGATTGAGAGAAAATGTAAGGTGTTTTAGAATCAGCATAACGAGAAACCAAAAAAAAAAAAATTGAAAAACAAAAAATCTATAATTGCCGATTAAAGATCTTATATACCCATAACTTGGCCATTTATAAACATAGAGGAGAAATGTAAAGTGTTTTGGAATCAGCATAACAAGGCATTAAAATAACAAAAAAGAAAAAATAAAAAAAACGAAAAATAAAAAAATCTCTATCTGTAAATGCTTTTGGTTAATTATATTCAATAAAAGACCTTTGGAATCGACCAAAGAAATTTTTATTGTAACCCCCCCTCAAAATTTGAGGTTTTACGTTTCAAGATACGTAGAATCCAAATATCGAATAAAAAAAAATCCGTCCGTCCGCCGTCCGCCGTACGCCGTCCGCGGCTTTTCTCCGAGACTACTGCACCGATTTTCTTAAGATTCGGTACCAAAGTCACAGGTCACCCCGGGATGACCCTCGTAACTCGACATTATAATCCGTCTGTTTGTTTCAAAATGGCGGCCGATCAGAGATCTCATAAGTCCATAACTCGGTCATTTATAAGGATAGAGAGAAAATGTAAGGTGTTTTAGAATCAGCATAACGAGAAACCAAAAAAAAAAAAATTGAAAAACAAAAAATCTATAATTGCCGATTAAAGATCTTATATACCCATAACTTGGCCATTTATAAACATAGAGGAGAAATGTAAAGTGTTTTGGAATCAGCATAACAAGGTATTAAAATAACAAAAAATAAAAAATAAAAAAAACGAAAAATAAAAAAATCTCTATCTGTAAATGCTTTTGGTTAATTATTTTCAATAAAAGACCTTTGGAATCGACCAAAGAAATTTTTTTTGTAACCCCCCCTCAAAATTTGAGGTTTTACGTTTCAAGATACGTAGAATCCAAATATCGAATAAAAAAAATCCGTCCGTCCGCCGTCCGCCGTACGCCATACGCCGTACGCCGTCCGCGGCTTTTCTCCGAGACTACTGCACCGAATTCTTAAGATTCGGTACCAAAGTCACAGGTCACCCCGGGATGACCCTCGGAACTCGACATTATAATCCGTCTGTTTGTTTCAAAATGGCGGCCGATCAGAGATCTCATAAGTCCAGAACTCGGTCATTTAGAAAGATAGAGAGAAAATGTAAGGTGTTTTAGAATCAGCATAACAAGACATAAAAAAAAAAAAAAAAAAAAAATTGAAAAACAAAAAATCTGTATAATTACCGATTAAATATCTAATATGCCCATAACTCGGTCATTTATAAAAATAGAGAGAAAATGTAAGGTGTTTTGGAATCAGCATAACGAGAAACCAAAAAAAAAAAAAAATTGAAAAACAAAAAATCTATAATTGCCGATTAAAGATCTTATATACCCATAACTTGGCCATTTATAAACATAGAGGAGAAATGTAAAGTGTTTTGGAATCAGCATAACAAGGCATTAAAATAACAAAAAAGAAAAAATAAAAAAAACGAAAAATAAAAAAATCTCTATCTGTAAATGCTTTTGGTTAATTATTTTCAATAAAAGACCTTTGGAATCGACCAAAGAAATTTTTTTTGTAACCCCCCCTCAAAATTTGAGGTTTTACGTTTCAAGATACGTAGAATCCAAATATCGAATAAAAAAAATCCGTCCGTCCGCCGTCCGCCGTACGCCATACGCCGTACGCCGTCCGCGGCTTTTCTCCGAGACTACTGCACCGATTTTCTTAAGATTCGGTACCAAAGTCACAGGTCACCCCGGGATGATCCTCGAAACTCGACGTTATAATCCGTCTGTTTGTTTCAAAATGGCGGCCGATCAGAGATCTCATAAGTCCAGAACTCGGTCATTTAGAAAGATAGAGAGAAAATGTAAGGTGTTTTAGAATCAGCATAACAAGACATAAAAAAAAAAAAAAAAAAAATTGAAAAACAAAAAATCTGTATAATTACCGATTAAATATCTAATAAGCCCATAACTCGGTCATTTATAAAAATAGAGAGAAAATGTAAGGTGTTTTGGAATCAGCATAACGAGAAACCAAAAAAAAAAAAAATTGAAAAACAAAAAATTTATAATTGCCGATTAAAGATCTTATATACCCATAACTTGGCCATTTATAAACATAGAGGAGAAATGTAAAGTGTTTTGGAATCAGCATAACAAGGCATTAAAATAACAAAAAAGAAAAAATAAAAAAAACGAAAAATAAAAAAATCTCTATCTGTAAATGCTTTTGGTTAATTATTTTCAATAATTGACCTTTGGAATCGACCAAAGAAATTTTTATTGTAACCCCCTTTCAAAATTTGAGGTTTTACGTTTCAAGATACGTAGAATCCAAATATCGAATAAAAAAAAATCCGTCCGTCCGCCGTCCGCCGTACGCCGTCCGCGGCTTTTCTCCGAGACTACTGCACCGATTTTCTTAAGATTCGGTACCAAAGTCACAGGTCACCCCGGGATGACCCTCGTAACTCGACATTATAATCCGTCTGTTTGTTTCAAAATGGCGGCCGATCAGAGATCTCATAAGTCCAGAACTCGGTCATTTATAAGGATAGAGAGAAAATGTAAGGTGTTTTAGAATCAGCATAACGAGAAGCCAAAAAAAAAAAAAAATTGAAAAACAAAAAATCTATAATTGCCGATTAAAGATCTTATATACCCATAACTTGGCCATTTATAAACATAGAGGAGAAATGTAAAGTGTTTTGGAATCAGCATAACAAGGTATTAAAATAACAAAAAAGAAAAAATAAAAAAAACGAAAAATAAAAAAATCTCTATCTGTAAATGCTTTTGGTTAATTATTTTCAATAAAAGACCTTTGGAATCGACCAAAGAAATTTTTATTGTAACCCCCCCTCAAAATTTGAGGTTTTACGTTTCAAGATACGTAGAATCCAAATATCGAATAAAAAAAAATCCGTCCGTCCGCCGTCCGCCGTACGCCGTCCGCGGCTTTTCTCCGAGACTACTGCACCGATTTTCTTAAGATTCGGTACCAAAGTCACAGGTCACCCCGGGATGACCCTCGTAACTCGACATTATAATCCGTCTGTTTGTTTCAAAATGGCGGCCGATCAGAGATCTCATAAGTCCAGAACTCGGTCATTTATAAGGATAGAGAGAAAATGTAAGGTGTTTTAGAATCAGCATAACGAGAAACCAAAAAAAAAAAAAATTGAAAAACAAAAAATCTATAATTGCCGATTAAAGATCTAATATACCCATAACTTGGCCATTTATAAACATAGAGGAGAAATGTAAAGTGTTTTGGAATCAGCATAACAAGGTATTAAAATAACAAAAAAGAAAAAATAAAAAAAACGAAAAATAAAAAAATCTCTATCTGTAAATGCTTTTGGTTAATTATTTTCAATAAAAGACCTTTGGAATCGACCAAAGAAATTTTTATTGTAACCCCCCCTCAAAATTTGAGGTTTTACGTTTCAAGATACGTAGAATCCAAATATCGAATAAAAAAAAATCCGTCCGTCCGCCGTCCGCCGTACGCCGTCCGCGGCTTTTCTCCGAGACTACTGCACCGATTTTCTTAAGATTCGGTACCAAAGTCACAGGTCACCCCCGGATGACCCTCGTAACTCGACATTATAATCCGTCTGTTTGTTTCAAAATGGCGGCCGATCAGAGATCTCATAAGTCCAGAACTCGGTCATTTATAAGGATAGAGAGAAAATGTAAGGTGTTTTAGAATCAGCATAACGAGAAACCAAAAAAAAAAAAATTGAAAAACAAAAAATCTATAATTGCCAATTAAAGATCTTATATACCCATAACTTGGCCATTTATAAACATAGAGGAGAAATGTAAAGTGTTTTGGAATCAGCATAACAAGGTATTAAAATAACAAAAAATAAAAAATAAAAAAAACGAAAAATAAAAAAATCTCTATCTGTAAATGCTTTTGGTTAATTATTTTTAATAAAAGACCTTTGGAATCGACCAAAGAAATTTTTTTTGTAACCCCCCCTCAAAATTTGAGATTTTACGTTTCAAGATACGTAGAATCCAAATATCGAATAAAAAAAATCCGTCCGTCCGCCGTCCGCCGTACGCCATACGCCGTACGCCGTCCGCGGCTTTTCTCCGAGACTACTGCACCGAATTCTTAAGATTCGGTACCAAAGTCACAGGTCACCCCGGGATGACCCTCGGAACTCGACATTATAATCCGTCTGTTTGTTTCAAAATGGCGGCCGATCAGAGATCTCATAAGTCCAGAACTCGGTCATTTAGAAAGATAGAGAGAAAATGTAAGGTGTTTTAGAATCAGCATAAAAAGACAAAAAAAAAAAAAAAAAAAAATTGAAAAACAAAAAATCTGTATAATTACCGATTAAATATCTAATAAGGCCATAACTCGGTCATTTATAAAAATAGAGAGAAAATGTAAGGTGTTTTGGAATCAGCATAACGAGAAACCAAAAAAAAAAAAATTGAAAAACAAAAAATCTATAATTGCCGATTAAAGATCTTATCTACCCATAACTTGGCCATTTATAAACATAGAGGAGAAATGTAAAGTGTTTTGGAATCAGCATAACAAGGCATTAAAATAACAAAAAAGAAAAAATAAAAAAAACGAAAAATAAAAAAATCTCTATCTGTAAATGCTTTTGGTTAATTATTTTCAATAAAAGACCTTTGGAATCGACCAAAGAAATTTTTATTGTAACCCCCCCTCAAAATTTGAGGTTTTACGTTTCAAGATACGTAGAATCCAAATATCGAATAAAAAAAAATCCGTCCGTCCGCCGTCCGCCGTACGCCGTCCGCGGCTTTTCTCCGAGACTACTGCACCGATTTTCTTAAGATTCGGTACCAAAGTCACAGGTCACCCCGGGATGACCCTCGTAACTCGACATTATAATCCGTCTGTTTGTTTCAAAATGGCGGCCGATCAGAGATCTCATAAGTCCAGAACTCGGTCATGTATAAAGATAGAGAGAAAATGTAAGGTGTTTTAGAATCAGCTTATCATGACATAAAAAAAAAAAAAAAAAAAAAATTGAATAACAAAAAATCTGTATAATTACCGATTAAATATCTAATAAGCCCATAACTCGGTAATTTATAAAAATAGAGAGAAAATGTAAGGTGTTTTGGAATCAGCATAACGAGAAACCAAAAAAAAAAAAAAATTGAAAAACAAATAATCTATAATTGCCGATTAAAGATCTTATATACCCATAACTTGGCCATTTATAAACATAGAGGAGAAATGTAAAGTGTTTTGGAATCAGCATAACAAGGCATTAAAATAACAAAAAAGAAAAAATAAAAAAAACGAAAAATAAAAAAATCTCTATCTGTAATTGCTTTTGGTTAATTATATTCAATAAAAGACCTTTGGAATCGACCAAAGAAATTTTTTTTGTAACCCCCCCTCAAAATTTGAGGTTTTACGTTGCAAGATACGTAGAATCCAAATATCGAATAAAAAAAAATCCGTCCGTCCGCCGTCCGCCGTACGCCGTCCGCGGCTTTTCTCCGAGACTACTGCACCGAATTCTTAAGATTCGGTACCAAAGTCACAGGTCACCCCGGGATGACCCTCGGAACTCGACATTATAATCCGTCTGTTTGTTTCAAAATGGCGGCCGATCAGAGATCTCATAAGTCCAGAACTCGGTCATTTAGAAAGATAGAGAGAAAATGTAAGGTGTTTTAGAATCAGCATAAAAAGACAAAAAAAAAAAAAAAAAAAAATTGAAAAACAAAAAATCTGTATAATTACCGATTAAATATCTAATAAGGCCATAACTCGGTCATTTATAAAAATAGAGAGAAAATGTAAGGTGTTTTGGAATCAGCATAACGAGAAACCAAAAAAAAAAAAATTGAAAAACAAAAAATCTATAATTGCCGATTAAAGATCTTATCTACCCATAACTTGGCCATTTATAAACATAGAGGAGAAATGTAAAGTGTTTTGGAATCAGCATAACAAGGCATTAAAATAACAAAAAAGAAAAAATAAAAAAAACGAAAAATAAAAAAATCTCTATCTGTAAATGCTTTTGGTTAATTATTTTCAATAAAAGACCTTTGGAATCGACCAAAGAAATTTTTATTGTAACCCCCCCTCAAAATTTGAGGTTTTACGTTTCAAGATACGTAGAATCCAAATATCGAATAAAAAAAAATCCGTCCGTCCGCCGTCCGCCGTACGCCGTCCGCGGCTTTTCTCCGAGACTACTGCACCGATTTTCTTAAGATTCGGTACCAAAGTCACAGGTCACCCCGGGATGACCCTCGTAACTCGACATTATAATCCGTCTGTTTGTTTCAAAATGGCGGCCGATCAGAGATCTCATAAGTCCAGAACTCGGTCATGTATAAAGATAGAGAGAAAATGTAAGGTGTTTTAGAATCAGCTTATCATGACATAAAAAAAAAAAAAAAAAAAAAATTGAATAACAAAAAATCTGTATAATTACCGATTAAATATCTAATAAGCCCATAACTCGGTAATTTATAAAAATAGAGAGAAAATGTAAGGTGTTTTGGAATCAGCATAACGAGAAACCAAAAAAAAAAAAAAATTGAAAAACAAATAATCTATAATTGCCGATTAAAGATCTTATATACCCATAACTTGGCCATTTATAAACATAGAGGAGAAATGTAAAGTGTTTTGGAATCAGCATAACAAGGCATTAAAATAACAAAAAAGAAAAAATAAAAAAAACGAAAAATAAAAAAATCTCTATCTGTAATTGCTTTTGGTTAATTATATTCAATAAAAGACCTTTGGAATCGACCAAAGAAATTTTTTTTGTAACCCCCCCTCAAAATTTGAGGTTTTACGTTGCAAGATACGTAGAATCCAAATATCGAATAAAAAAAAATCCGTCCGTCCGCCGTCCGCCGTACGCCGTCCGCGGCTTTTCTCCGAGACTACTGCACCGATTTTCTTAAGATTCGGTACCAAAGTCACAGGTCACCCCGGGATGACCCTCGTAACTCGACATTATAATCCGTCTGTTTGTTTCAAAATGGCGGCCGATCAGAGATCTCATAAGTCCAGAACTCGGTCATGTATAAAGATAGAGAGAAAATGTAAGGTGTTTTAGAATCAGCTTATCATGACATAAAAAAAAAAAAAAAAAAAAAATTGAATAACAAAAAATCTGTATAATTACCGATTAAATATCTAATAAGCCCATAACTCGGTAATTTATAAAAATAGAGAGAAAATGTAAGGTGTTTTGGAATCAGCATAACGAGAAACCAAAAAAAAAAAAAAATTGAAAAACGAATAATCTATAATTGCCGATTAAAGATCTTATATACCCATAACTTGGCCATTTATAAACATAGAGGAGAAATGTAAAGTGTTTTGGAATCAGCATAACAAGGCATTAAAATAACAAAAAAGAAAAAATAAAAAAAACGAAAAATAAAAAAATCTCTATCTGTAAATGCTTTTGGTTAATTATTTTCAATAAAAGACCTTTGGAATCGACCAAAGAAATTTTTTTTGTAACCCCCCCTCAAAATTTGAGGTTTTACGTTTCAAGATACGTAGAATCCAAATATCGAATAAAAAAAATCCGTCCGTCCGCCGTCCGCCGTACGCCATACGCCGTACGCCGTCCGCGGCTTTTCTCCGAGACTACTGCACCGATTTTCTTAAGATTCGGTACCAAAGTCACAGGTCACCCCTGGATGATCCTCGAAACTCGACGTTATAATCCGTCTGTTTGTTTCAAAATGGCGGCCGATCAGAGATCTCATAAGTCCAGAACTCGGTCATTTAGAAAGATAGAGAGAAAATGTAAGGTGTTTTAGAATCAGCATAACAAGACATAAAAAAAAAAAAAAAAAAAAATTGAAAAACAAAAAATCTGTATAATTACCGATTAAATAACTAATAAGCCCATAACTCGGTCATTTATAAAAATAGAGAGAAAATGTAAGGTGTTTTGGAATCAGCATAACGAGAAACCAAAAAAAAAAAAAATTGAAAAACAACAAATCTATAATTGCCGATTAAAGATCTTATATACCCATAACTTGGCCATTTATAAACATAGAGGAGAAATGTAAAGTGTTTTGGAATCAGCATAACAAGGCATTAAAATAACAAAAAAGAAAAAATAAAAAAAACGAAAAATAAAAAAATCTCTATCTGTAATTGCTTTTGGTTAATTATATTCAATAAAAGACCTTTGGAATCGACCAAAGAAATTTTTTTTGTAACCCCCCCTCAAAATTTGAGGTTTTACGTTGCAAGATACGTAGAATCCAAATATCGAATAAAAAAAAATCCGTCCGTCCGCCGTCCGCCGTACGCCGTCCGCCGTACGCCGTCCGCGGCTTTTCTCCGAGACTACTGCACCGATTTTCTTAAGATTCGGTACCAAAGTCACAGGTCACCCCGGGATGACCCTCGAAACTCGACGTTATAATCCGTCTGTTTGTTTCAAAATGGCGGCCGATCAGAGATCTCATAAGTCCAGAACTCGGTCATGTATAAAGATAGAGAGAAAATGTAAGGTGTTTTAGAATCAGCTTATCATGACATAAAAAAAAAAAAAAAAAAAAAATTGAATAACAAAAAATCTGTATAATTACCGATTAAATATCTAATAAGCCCATAACTCGGTAATTTATAAAAATAGAGAGAAAATGTAAGGTGTTTTGGAATCAGCATAACGAGAAACCAAAAAAAAAAAAAAATTGAAAAACAAATAATCTATAATTGCCGATTAAAGATCTTATATACCCATAACTTGGCCATTTATAAACATAGAGGAGAAATGTAAAGTGTTTTGGAATCAGCATAACAAGGCATTAAAATAACAAAAAAGAAAAAATAAAAAAAACGAAAAATAAAAAAATCTCTATCTGTAATTGCTTTTGGTTAATTATATTCAATAAAAGACCTTTGGAATCGACCAAAGAAATTTTTTTTGTAACCCCCCCTCAAAATTTGAGGTTTTACGTTGCAAGATACGTAGAATCCAAATATCGAATAAAAAAAAATCCGTCCGTCCGCCGTCCGCCGTACGCCGTCCGCGGCTTTTCTCCGAGACTACTGCACCGATTTTCTTAAGATTCGGTACCAAAGTCACAGGTCACCCCGGGATGACCCTCGTAACTCGACATTATAATCCGTCTGTTTGTTTCAAAATGGCGACCGATCAGAGATCTCATAAGTCCAGAACTCGGTCATGTATAAAGATAGAGAGAAAATGTAAGGTGTTTTAGAATCAGCTTATCATGACATAAAAAAAAAAAAAAAAAAAAAATTGAATAACAAAAAATCTGTATAATTACCGATTAAATATCTAATAAGCCCATAACTCGGTAATTTATAAAAATAGAGAGAAAATGTAAGGTGTTTTGGAATCAGCATAACGAGAAACCAAAAAAAAAAAAAAATTGAAAAACAAATAATCTATAATTGCCGATTAAAGATCTTATATACCCATAACTTGGCCATTTATAAACATAGAGGAGAAATGTAAAGTGTTTTGGAATCAGCATAACAAGGCATTAAAATAACAAAAAAGAAAAAATAAAAAAAACGAAAAATAAAAAAATCTCTATCTGTAAATGCTTTTGGTTAATTATTTTCAATAAAAGACCTTTGGAATCGACCAAAGAAATTTTTTTTGTAACCCCCCCTCAAAATTTGAGGTTTTACGTTTCAAGATACGTAGAATCCAAATATCGAATAAAAAAAATCCGTCCGTCCGCCGTCCGCCGTACGCCATACGCCGTACGCCGTCCGCGGCTTTTCTCCGAGACTACTGCACCGATTTTCTTAAGATTCGGTACCAAAGTCACAGGTCACCCCTGGATGATCCTCGAAACTCGACGTTATAATCCGTCTGTTTGTTTCAAAATGGCGGCCGATCAGAGATCTCATAAGTCCAGAACTCGGTCATTTAGAAAGATAGAGAGAAAATGTAAGGTGTTTTAGAATCAGCATAACAAGACATAAAAAAAAAAAAAAAAAAAAATTGAAAAACAAAAAATCTGTATAATTACCGATTAAATAACTAATAAGCCCATAACTCGGTCATTTATAAAAATAGAGAGAAAATGTAAGGTGTTTTGGAATCAGCATAACGAGAAACCAAAAAAAAAAAAAATTGAAAAACAACAAATCTATAATTGCCGATTAAAGATCTTATATACCCATAACTTGGCCATTTATAAACATAGAGGAGAAATGTAAAGTGTTTTGGAATCAGCATAACAAGGCATTAAAATAACAAAAAAGAAAAAATAAAAAAAACGAAAAATAAAAAAATCTCTATCTGTAATTGCTTTTGGTTAATTATATTCAATAAAAGACCTTTGGAATCGACCAAAGAAATTTTTTTTGTAACCCCCCCTCAAAATTTGAGGTTTTACGTTGCAAGATACGTAGAATCCAAATATCGAATAAAAAAAAATCCGTCCGTCCGCCGTCCGCCGTACGCCGTACGCCGTACGCCGTCCGCGGCTTTTCTCCGAGACTACTGCACCGATTTTCTTAAGATTCGGTACCAAAGTCACAGGTCACCCCGGGATGACCCTCGGAACTCGACATTATAATCCGTCTGTTTGTTTCAAAATGGCGGCCGATCAGAGATCTCATAAGTCCAGAACTCGGTCATTTATAAAGATAGAGAGAAAATGTAAGGTGTTTTAGAATCAGCATAACAAGACATAAAAAAAAAAAAAAAAAAAAAAATTGAAAAACAAAAAATCTGTATAATTACCGATTAAATATCTAATAAGCCCATAACTCGGTCATTTATAAAAATAGAGAGAAAATGTAAGGTGTTTTGGATTCAGCATAACGAGAAACCAAAAAAAAAAAAAAAAAAAAAATTGAAAAACAAAAAATCTATAATTGCCGATTAAAGATCTTATATACCCATAACTTGGCCATTTATAAACATAGAGGAGAAATGTAAAGTGTTTTGGAATCAGCATAACAAGGTATTAAAATAACAAAAAAGAAAAAATAAAAAAAACGAAAAATAAAAAAATCTCTATCTGAAAATGCTTTTGGTTAATTATTTTCAATAAAAGACCTTTGGAATCGACCAAAGAAATTTTTATTGTAACCCCCCCTCAAAATTTGAGGTTTTACGTTTCAAGATACGTAGAATCCAAATATCGAATAAAAAAAAATCCGTCCGTCCGCCGTCCGCCGTACGCCGTCCGCGGCTTTTCTCCGAGACTACTGCACCGATTTTCTTAAGATTCGGTACCAAAGTCACAGGTCACCCCGGGATGACCCTCGTAACTCGACATTATAATCCGTCTGTTTGTTTCAAAATGGCGGCCGATCAGAGATCTCATAAGTCCAGAACTCGGTCATGTATAAAGATAGAGAGAAAATGTAAGGTGTTTTAGAATCAGCTTATCATGACATAAAAAAAAAAAAAAAAAAAAATTGAATAACAAAAAATCTGTATAATTACCGATTAAATATCTAATAAGCCCATAACTCGGTAATTTATAAAAATAGAGAGAAAATGTAAGGTGTTTTGGAATCAGCATAACGAGAAACCAAAAAAAAAAAAAAATTGAAAAACAAATAATCTATAATTGCCGATTAAAGATCTTATATACCCATAACTTGGCCATTTATAAACATAGAGGAGAAATGTAAAGTGTTTTGGAATCAGCATAACAAGGCATTAAAATAACAAAAAAGAAAAAATAAAAAAAACGAAAAATAAAAAAATCTCTATCTGTAAATGCTTTTGGTTAATTATATTCAATAAAAGACCTTTGGAATCGACCAAAGAAATTTTTTTTGTAACCCCCCCTCAAAATTTGAGGTTTTACGTTTCAAGATACGTAGAATCCAAATATCGAATAAAAAAAAATCCGTCCGTCCGCCGTCCGCCGTATGCCGTCCGCGGCTTTTCTCCGAGACTACTGCACCGATTTTCTTAAGATTCGGTACCACAGTCACAGGTCACCCCGGGATGACCCTCGGAACTCGACATTATAATCCGTCTGTTTGTTTCAAAATGGCGGCCGATCAGAGATCTCATAAGTCCAGAACTCGGTCATATATAAAGATAGAGAGAAAATGTAAGGTGTTTTAGAATCAGCATAACAAGACATAAAAAAAAAAAAAAAAAAAATTGAAAAACAAAAAATCTGTATAATTACCGATTAAATATCTAATAAGCCCATAACTCGGTCATTTATAAAAATAGAGAGAAAATGTAAGGTGTTTTGGATTCAGCATAACGAGAAACCAAAAAAAAAAAAAAAAAAAAAAATTGAAAAACAAAAAATCTATAATTGCCGATTAAAGATCTTATATACCCATAACTTGGCCATTTATAAACATAGAGGAGAAATGTAAAGTGTTTTGGAATCAGCATAACAAGGTATTAAAATAACAAAAAAGAAAAAATAAAAAAAACGAAAAATAAAAAAATCTCTATCTGTAAATGCTTTTGGTTAATTATTTTCAATAAAAGACCTTTGGAATCGACCAAAGAAATTTTTATTGTAACCCCCCCTCAAAATTTGAGGTTTTACGTTTCAAGATACGTAGAATCCAAATATCGAATAAAAAAAAATCCGTCCGTCCGCCGTCCGCCGTACGCCGTCCGCGGCTTTTCTCCGAGACTACTGCACCGATTTTCTTAAGATTCGGTACCAAAGTCACAGGTCACCCCGGGATGACCCTCGTAACTCGACATTATAATCCGTCTGTTTGTTTCAAAATGGCGGCCGATCAGAGATCTCATAAGTCCAGAACTCGGTCATTTATAAGGATAGAGAGAAAATGTAAGGTGTTTTAGAATCAGCATAACAAGACATAAAAAAAAAAAAAAAAAAAAAAAAAAAAAAAAAATCTGTATAATTACCGATTAAATATCTAATAAGCCCACAACTCGGTCATTTATAAAAATAGAGAGAAAATGTAAGGTGTTTTGGAATCAGCATAACGAGAAACCAAAAAAAAAAAAAAAAAAAAATTGAAAAACAAAAAATCTATAATTGCCGATTAAAGATATTTATATACCCATAACTTGGCCATTTATAAACATAGAGGAGAAATGTAAAGTGTTTTGGAATCAGCATAACAAGGTATTAAAATAACAAAAAAGAAAAAATAAAAAAAAACGAAAAATAAAAAAATCTCTATCTGTAAATGCTTTTGGTTAATTATTTTCAATAAAAGACCTTTGGAATCGACCAAAGAAATTTTTTTTGTAACCCCCCCTCAAAATTTGAGGTTTTACGTTTCAAGATACGTAGAATCCAAATATCGAATAAAAAAAATCCGTCCGTCCGCCGTCCGCCGTACGCCATACGCCGTACGCCGTCCGCCGTACGCCATACGCCGTACGCCGTCCGCGGCTTTTCTCCGAGACTACTGCACCGATTTTCTTAAGATTCGGTACCAAAGTCACAGGTCACCCCGGGATGACCCTCGGAACTCGACATTATAATCCGTCTGTTTGTTTCAAAATGGCGGCCGATCAGAGATCTCATAAGTCCAGAACTCGGTCATGTATAAAGATAGAGAGAAAATGTAAGGTGTTTTAGAATCAGCTTAACAAGACATAAAAAAAAAAAAAAAAAAAAAATTAAAAAACAAAAAATCTGTATAATTACCGATTAAATATCTCATAAGTCCAGAACTCGGTCATTTATAAGGATAGAGAGAAAATGTAAGGTGTTTTAGAATCAGCATAACGAGAAACCAAAAAAAAAAAAATTGAAAAACAAAAAATCTATAATTGCCGATTAAAGATCTTATATACCCATAACTTGGCCATTTATAAACATAGAGGAGAAATGTAAAGTGTTTTGGAATCAGCATAACAAGGCATTAAAATAACAAAAAAGAAAAAATAAAAAAAACGAAAAATAAAAAAATCTCTATCTGTAAATGCTTTTGGTTAATTATATTCAATAAAAGACCTTTGGAATCGACCAAAGAAATTTTTTTTGTAACCCCCCCTCAAAATTTGAGGTTTTACGTTTCAAGATACGTAGAATCCAAATATCGAATAAAAAAAAATCAGTCCGTCCGCCGTCCGCCGTACGCCGTCCGCGGCTTTTCTCCGAGACTACTGCACCGATTTTCTTAAGATTCGGTACCAAAGTCACAGGTCACCCCGGGATGACCCTCGTAACTCGACATTATAATCCGTCTGTTTGTTTCAAAATGGCGGCCGATCAGAGATCTCATAAGTCCAGAACTCGGTCATTTATAAGGATAGAGAGAAAATGTAAGGTGTTTTAGAATCAGCATAACGAGAAACCAAAAAAAAAAAAATTGAAAAACAAAAAATCTATAATTGCCGATTAAAGATCTTATATACCCATAACTTGGCCATTTATAAACATAGAGGAGAAATGTAAAGTGTTTTGGAATCAGCATAACAAGGTATTAAAATAACAAAAAAGAAAAAATAAAAAAAACGAAAAATAAAAAAATCTCTATCTGTAAATGCTTTTGGTTAATTATTTTCAATAAAAGACCTTTGGAATCGACCAAAGAAATTTTTATTGTAACCCCCCCTCAAAATTTGAGGTTTTACGTTTCAAGATACGTAGAATCCAAATATCGAATAAAAAAAAATCCGTCCGTCCGCCGTACGCCGTCCGCGGCTTTTCTCCGAGACTACTGCACCGATTTTCTTAAGATTCGGTACCAAAGTCACAGGTCACCCCGGAATGACCCTCGGAATTCGACATTATAATCCGTCTGTTTGTTTCAAAATGGCGGCCGATCAGAGATCTCATAAGTCCAGAACTCGGTCATTTAGAAAGATAGAGAGAAAATGTAAGGTGTTTTAGAATCAGCATAACAAGACAAAAAAAAAAAAAAAAAAAATTGAAAAACAAAAAATCTGTATAATTACCGATTAAATATCTAATAAGCCCATAACTCGGTCATTTATAAAAATAGAGAGAAAATGTAAGGTGTTTTGGATTCAGCATAACGAGAAACCAAAAAAAAAAAAAAATTGAAAAACAAATAATCTATAATTGCCGATTAAAGATCTTATATACCCATAACTTGGCCATTTATAAACATAGAGGAGAAATGTAAAGTGTTTTGGAATCAGCATAACAAGGCATTAAAATAACAAAAAAGAAAAAATAAAAAAAACGAAAAATAAAAAAATCTCTATCTGTAAATGCTTTTGGTTAATTATATTCAATAAAAGACCTTTGGAATCGACCAAAGAAATTTTTTTTGTAACCCCCCCTCAAAATTTGAGGTTTTACGTTTCAAGATACGTAGAATCCAAATATCGAATAAAAAAAAATCCGTCCGTCCGCCGTCCGCCGTATGCCGTCCGCGGCTTTTCTCCGAGACTACTGCACCGATTTTCTTAAGATTCGGTACCAAAGTCACAGGTCACCCCGGGATGACCCTCGTAACTCGACATTATAATCCGTCTGTTTGTTTCAAAATGGCGGCCGATCAGAGATCTCATAAGTCCAGAACTCGGTCATGTATAAAGATAGAGAGAAAATGTAAGGTGTTTTAGAATCAGCTTATCATGACATAAAAAAAAAAAAAAAAAAAAATTGAATAACAAAAAATCTGTATAATTACCGATTAAATATCTAATAAGCCCATAACTCGGTAATTTATAAAAATAGAGAGAAAATGTAAGGTGTTTTGGAATCAGCATAACGAGAAACCAAAAAAAAAAAAAAATTGAAAAACAAATAATCTATAATTGCCGATTAAAGATCTTATATACCCATAACTTGGCCATTTATAAACATAGAGGAGAAATGTAAAGTGTTTTGGAATCAGCATAACAAGGCATTAAAATAACAAAAAAGAAAAAATAAAAAAAACGAAAAATAAAAAAATCTCTATCTGTAAATGCTTTTGGTTAATTATATTCAATAAAAGACCTTTGGAATCGACCAAAGAAATTTTTTTTGTAACCCCCCCTCAAAATTTGAGGTTTTACGTTTCAAGATACGTAGAATCCAAATATCGAATAAAAAAAAATCCGTCCGTCCGCCGTCCGCCGTATGCCGTCCGCGGCTTTTCTCCGAGACTACTGCACCGATTTTCTTAAGATTCGGTACCACAGTCACAGGTCACCCCGGGATGACCCTCGGAACTCGACATTATAATCCGTCTGTTTGTTTCAAAATGGCGGCCGATCAGAGATCTCATAAGTCCAGAACTCGGTCATATATAAAGATAGAGAGAAAATGTAAGGTGTTTTAGAATCAGCATAACAAGACATAAAAAAAAAAAAAAAAAAAATTGAAAAACAAAAAATCTGTATAATTACCGATTAAATATCTAATAAGCCCATAACTCGGTCATTTATAAAAATAGAGAGAAAATGTAAGGTGTTTTGGATTCAGCATAACGAGAAACCAAAAAAAAAAAAAAAAAAAAAATTGAAAAACAAAAAATCTATAATTGCCGATTAAAGATCTTATATACCCATAACTTGGCCATTTATAAACATAGAGGAGAAATGTAAAGTGTTTTGGAATCAGCATAACAAGGTATTAAAATAACAAAAAAGAAAAAATAAAAAAAACGAAAAATAAAAAAATCTCTATCTGTAAATGCTTTTGGTTAATTATTTTCAATAAAAGACCTTTGGAATCGACCAAAGAAATTTTTATTGTAACCCCCCCTCAAAATTTGAGGTTTTACGTTTCAAGATACGTAGAATCCAAATATCGAATAAAAAAAAATCCGTCCGTCCGCCGTCCGCCGTACGCCGTCCGCGGCTTTTCTCCGAGACTACTGCACCGATTTTCTTAAGATTCGGTACCAAAGTCACAGGTCACCCCGGGATGACCCTCGTAACTCGACATTATAATCCGTCTGTTTGTTTCAAAATGGCGGCCGATCAGAGATCTCATAAGTCCAGAACTCGGTCATTTATAAGGATAGAGAGAAAATGTAAGGTGTTTTAGAATCAGCATAACAAGACATAAAAAAAAAAAAAAAAAAAAAAAAAAAAAAAAAAAATCTGTATAATTACCGATTAAATATCTAATAAGCCCATAACTCGGTCATTTATAAAAATAGAGAGAAAATGTAAGGTGTTTTGGAATCAGCATAACGAGAAACCAAAAAAAAAAAAAAAAAAAATTGAAAAACAAAAAATCTATAATTGCCGATTAAAGATATTTATATACCCATAACTTGGCCATTTATAAACATAGAGGAGAAATGTAAAGTGTTTTGGAATCAGCATAACAAGGTATTAAAATAACAAAAAAGAAAAAATAAAAAAAAACGAAAAATAAAAAAATCTCTATCTGTAAATGCTTTTGGTTAATTATTTTCAATAAAAGACCTTTGTAATCGACCAAAGAAATTTTTTTTGTAACCCCCCCTCAAAATTTGAGGTTTTACGTTTCAAGATACGTAGAATCCAAATATCGAATAAAAAAAATCCGTCCGTCCGCCGTCCGCCGTACGCCATACGCCGTACGCCGTCCGCCGTACGCCATACGCCGTACGCCGTCCGCGGCTTTTCTCCGAGACTACTGCACCGATTTTCTTAAGATTCGGTACCAAAGTCACAGGTCACCCCGGGATGACCCTCGGAACTCGACATTATAATCCGTCTGTTTGTTTCAAAATGGCGGCCGATCAGAGATCTCATAAGTCCAGAACTCGGTCATGTATAAAGATAGAGAGAAAATGTAAGGTGTTTTAGAATCAGCTTAACAAGACATAAAAAAAAAAAAAAAAAAAAATTGAAAAACAAAAAATCTGTATAATTACCGATTAAATATCTAATAAGCCCATAACTCGGTCATTTATAAAAATAGAGAGAAAATGTAAGGTGTTTTGGAATCAGCATAACGAGAAACCAAAAAAAAAAAAAATTGAAAAACAAATAATCTATAATTGCCGATTAAAGATCTTATATACCCATAACTTGGCCATTTATAAACATAGAGGAGAAATGTAAAGTGTTTTGGAATCAGCATAACAAGGCATTAAAATAACAAAAAAGAAAAAATAAAAAAAACGAAAAATAAAGAAATCTCTATCTGTAAATGCTTTTGGTTAATTATATTCAATAAAAGACCTTTGGAATCGACCAAAGAAATTTTTTTTGTAACCCCCCCTCAAAATTTGAGGTTTTACGTTTCAAGATACGTAGAATCCAAATATCGAATAAAAAAAAATCCGTCCGTCCGCCGTCCGCCGTACGCCGTCCGCGGCTTTTCTCCGAGACTACTGCACCGATTTTCTTAAGATTCGGTACCAAAGTCACAGGTCACCCCGGGATGACCCTCGTAACTCGACATTATAATCCGTCTGTTTGTTTCAAAATGGCGGCCGATCAGAGATCTCATAAGTCCAGAACTCGGTCATTTATAAGGATAGAGAGAAAATGTAAGGTGTTTTAGAATCAGCATAACGAGAAACCAAAAAAAAAAAAATTGAAAAACAAAAAATCTATAATTGCCGATTAAAGATCTTATATACCCATAACTTGGCCATTTATAAACATAGAGGAGAAATGTAAAGTGTTTTGGAATCAGCATAACAAGGCATTAAAATAACAAAAAAGAAAAAATAAAAAAAACGAAAAATAAAAAAATCTCTATCTGTAAATGCTTTTGGTTAATTATATTCAATAAAAGACCTTTGGAATCGACCAAAGAAATTTTTTTTGTAACCCCCCCTCAAAATTTGAGGTTTTACGTTTCAAGATACGTAGAATCCAAATATCGAATAAAAAAAAATCAGTCCGTCCGCCGTCCGCCGTACGCCGTCCGCGGCTTTTCTCCGAGACTACTGCACCGATTTTCTTAAGATTCGGTACCAAAGTCACAGGTCACCCCGGGATGACCCTCGTAACTCGACATTATAATCCGTCTGTTTGTTTCAAAATGGCGGCCGATCAGAGATCTCATAAGTCCAGAACTCGGTCATTTATAAGGATAGAGAGAAAATGTAAGGTGTTTTAGAATCAGCATAACGAGAAACCAAAAAAAAAAAAATTGAAAAACAAAAAATCTATAATTGCCGATTAAAGATCTTATATACCCATAACTTGGCCATTTATAAACATAGAGGAGAAATGTAAAGTGTTTTGGAATCAGCATAACAAGGTATTAAAATAACAAAAAAGAAAAAATAAAAAAAACGAAAAATAAAAAAATCTCTATCTGTAAATGCTTTTGGTTAATTATTTTCAATAAAAGACCTTTGGAATCGACCTAAGAAATTTTTATTGTAACCCCCCCTCAAAATTTGAGGTTTTACGTTTCAAGATACGTAGAATCCAAATATCGAATAAAAAAAAATCCGTCCGTCCGCCGTCCGCCGTACGCCGTACGCCGTACGCCGTCCGCGGCTTTTCTCCGAGACTACTGCACCGATTTTCTTAAGATTCGGTACCAAAGTCACAGGTCACCCCGGGATGACCCTCGGAATTCGACATTATAATCCGTCTGTTTGTTTCAAAATGGCGGCCGATCAGAGATCTCATAAGTCCAGAACTCGGTCATTTAGAAAGATAGAGAGAAAATGTAAGGTGTTTTAGAATCAGCATAACTAGACATAAAAAAAAAAAAAAAAAAAATTGAAAAACAAAAAATCTGTATAATTACCGATTAAATATCTAATAAGCCCATAACTCGGTCATTTATAAAAATAGAGAGAAAATGTAAGGTGTTTTGGATTCAGCAAAACGAGAAACCAAAAAAAAAACAAAAAAAAAATTGAAAAACAAAAAATCTATAATTGCCGATTAAAGATCTTATATACCCATAACTTGGCCATTTATAAACATAGAGGAGAAATGTAAAGTGTTTTGGAATCAGCATAACAAGGTATTAAAATAACAAAAAAGAAAAAATAAAAAAAACGAAAAATAAAACAATCTCTATCTGTAAATGCTTTTGGTTAATTATTTTCAATAAAAGACCTTTGGAATCGACCAAAGAAATTTTTATTGTAACCCCCTCTCAAAATTTGAGGTTTTACGTTTCAAGATACGTAGAATCCAAATATCGAATAAAAAAAAATCCGTCCGTCCGCCGTCCGCCGTACGCCGTCCGCGGATTTTCTCCGAGACTACTGCACCGATTTTCTTAAGATTCGGTACCAAAGTCACAGGTCACCCCGGGATGACCCTCGTAACTCGACATTATAATCCGTCTGTTTGTTTCAAAATGGCGGCCGATCAGAGATCTCATAAGTCCAGAACTCGGTCATTTATAAGGATAGAGAGAAAATGTAAGGTGTTTTAGAATCAGCATAACGAGAAACCAAAAAAAAAAAATTGAAAAACAAAAAATCTATAATTGCCGATTAAAGATCTTATATACCCATAACTTGGCAATTTATAAACATAGAGGAGAAATGTAAAGTGTTTTGGAATCAGCATAACAAGGTATTAAAATAACAAAAAAGAAAAAATAAAAAAAACGAAAAATAAAAAAATCTCTATCTGTAAATGCTTTTGGTTAATTATTTTCAATAAAAGACCTTTGGAATCGACCAAAGAAATTTTTATTGTAACCCCCCCTCAAAATTTGAGGTTTTACGTTTCAAGATACGTAGAATCCAAATATCGAATAAAAAAAAATCCGTCCGTCCGCCGTCCGCCGTACGCCGTCCGCGGCTTTTCTCCGAGACCACTGCACCGATTTTCTTAAGATTCGGTACCAAAGTCACAGGTCACCCCGGGATGACCCTCGTAACTCGACATTATAATCCGTCCGTTTGTTTCAAAATGGCGGCCGATCAGAGATCTCATAAGTCCAGAACTCGGTCATTTATAAGGATAGAGAGAAAATGTAAGGTGTTTTAGAATCAGCATAACGAGAAACCAAAAAAAAAAAATTGAAAAACAAAAAATCTATAATTGCCGATTAAAGATCTTATATACCCATAACTTGGCCATTTATAAACATAGAGGAGAAATGTAAAGTGTTTTGGAATCAGCATAACAAGGTATTAAACTAACAAAAAATAAAAAATAAAAAAAACGAAAAATAAAAAAATCTCTATCTGTAAATGCTTTTGGTTAATTATTTTCAATAAAAGACCTTTGGAATCGACCAAAGAAATTTTTTTTGTAACCCCCCCTCAAAATTTGAGGTTTTACGTTTCAAGATACGTAGAATCCAAATATCGAATAAAAAAAATCCGTCCGTCCGCCGTCCGCCGTACGCCATACGCCGTACGCCGTCCGCGGCTTTTCTCCGAGACTACTGCACCGAATTCATAAGATTCGGTACCAAAGTCACAGGTCACCCCGGGATGACCCTCGGAACTCGACATTATAATCCGTCTGTTTGTTTCAAAATGGCGGCCGATCAGAGATCTCATAAGTCCAGAACTCGGTCATTTAGAAAGATAGAGAGAAAATGTAAGGTGTTTTAGAATCAGCATAACAAGACATAAAAAAAAAAAAAAAAAAAAATTGAAAAACAAAAAATCTGTATAATTACCGATTAAATATCTAATAAGCCCATAACTCGGTCATTTATAAAAATAGAGAGAAAATGTAAGGTGTTTTGGAATCAGCATAACGAGAAACCAAAAAAAAAAAAAATTGAAAAACAAAAAATCTATAATTGCCGATTAAAGATCTTATATACCCATAACTTGGCCATTTATAAACATAGAGGAGAAATGTAAAGTGTTTTGGAATCAGCATAACAAGGCATTAAAATAACAAAAAAGAAAAAATAAAAAAAACGAAAAATAAAAAAATCTCTATCTGTAATTGCTTTTGGATAATTATATTCAATAAAAGACCTTTGGAATCGACCAAAGAAATTTTTTTTGTAACCCCCCCTCAAAATTTGAGGTTTTACGTTTCAAGATACGTAGAATCCAAATATCGAATAAAAAAAAATCCGTCCGTCCGCCGTCCGCCGTACGCCGTACGCCGTACGCCGTCCGCGGCTTTTCTCCGAGACTACTGCACCGATTTTCTTAAGATTCGGTACCAAAGTCACAGGTCACCCCGGGATGATCCTCGAAACTCGACGTTATAATCCGTCTGTTTGTTTCAAAATGGCGGCCGATCAGAGATCTCATAAGTCCATAACTCGGTCATTTATAAAAATAGAGAGAAAATGTAAGGTGTTTTAGAATCAGCATAACGAGACATTAAAAAAAAAAAAAAAAAAAAAAAAAAATATCTGTATAATTACCGATTAAATATCTAATATGCCCATAACTCGGTCATTTATAAAAATAGAGAGAAAATGTAAGGTGTTTTGGAATCAGCATAACGAGAAACCAAAAAAAAAAAAAATTGAAAAACAAAAAATCTATAATTGCCGATTACAGATCTTATATATACCCATAACTTGGCCATTCATAAACATAGAGGAGAAATGTAAAGTGTTTTGGAATCAGCATAACAAGGCATTAAAATAACAAAAAAGAAAAAATAAAAAAAACGAAAAATAAAAAAATCTCTATCTGTAAATGCTTTTGGTAAATTATTTTCAATAAAAGACCTTTGGAATCGACCAAAGACATTTTTTTTGTAACCCCCCCTCAAAATTTGAGGTTTTACGTTTCAAGATACGTAGAATCCAAATATCGAATAAAAAAAAATCCGTCCGTCCGCCGTCCGCCGTACGCTGTACGCCGTACGCCGTCCGCGGCTTTTCTCCGAGACTACTGCACCGATTTTCTTAAGATTCGGTTCCAAAGTCACAGGTCACCCCGGGATGACCCTCGGAACTCGACATTATAATCCGTCTGTTTGTTTCAAAATGGCGGCCGATCAGAGATCTCATAAGTCCAGAACTCGGTCATTTATAAAGATAGAGAGAAAATGTAAAATGTTTTAGAATCAGCATAACGAGACATAAAAAAAAAAAAAAAAAAAAATTGAAAAACAAAAAATCAGTATAATTACCGATTAAATATCTAATAAGCCCATAACTCGGTCATTTATAAAAATAGAGAGAAAATGTAAGGTGTTTTGGAATCAGCATAACAAGAAAAAAAAAAAAAAAAAAATTTATAATAATTGCCGATAAAAGACCTTATATACCCATAACTTGGCCATTTATAAACATAGAGGAAAAATGGAAAGTGTTTTGGAATCAGCATAACAAGGCATTAAAATAACAAAAAATAAAAAAAACGAAAAATAAAAAAATCTCTATCTGTAATTGCTTTTGGTTAATTATATTCAATAAAAGACCTTTGGAATCGACCAAAGAAATTTTTTTTGTAACCCCCCCTCAAAATTTGAGGTTTTACGTTTCAAGATACGTAGAATCCAAATATCGAATAAAAAAAAATCCGTCCGTCCGTCGTCCGCCGTACGCCGTACGCCGTACGCCGTACGCCGTCCGCCGTACGCCGCCCGCGGCTTTTCTCCGAGACTACTGCACCGATTTTCTTAAGATTCGGTACCAAAGTCACAGGTCACCCCGGGATGATCCTCGAAACTCGACGTTATAATCCGTCTGTTTGTTTCAAAATGGCGGCCGATCAGAGATCTCATAAGTCCATAACTCGGTCATTTATAAAAATAGAGAGAAAATGTAAGGTGTTTTAGAATCAGCATAACGAGACATTAAAAAAAAAAAAAAAAAAAAAAAAAATATCTGTATAATTACCGATTAAATATCTAATATGCCCATAACTCGGTCATTTATAAAAATAGAGAGAAAATGTAAGGTGTTTTGGAATCAGCATAACGAGAAACCAAAAAAAAAAAAAATTGAAAAACAAAAAATCTATAATTGCCGATTAAAGATCTTATATACCCATAACTTGGCCATTTATAAACATAGAGGAGAAATGTAAAGTGTTTTGGAATCAGCATAACAAGGCATTAAAATAACAAAAAAGAAAAAATAAAAAAAACGAAAAATAAAAAAATCTCTATCTGTAAATGCTTTTGGTTAATTATTTTCAATAAAAGACCTTTGGAATCGACCAAAGAAATTTTTTTTGTAACCCCCCCTCAAAATATGAGGTTTTACGTTTCAAGATACGTAGAATCCAAATATCGAATAAAAAAAATCCGTCCGTCCGCCGTCCGCCGTACGCCGTCCGCCGTACGCCGTCCGCGGCTTTTCTCCGAGACTACTGCACCGATTTTCTTAAGATTCGGTACCAAAGTCACAGGTCACCCCGGGATGACCCTCGGAACTCGACATTATAATCCGTCTGTTTGTTTCAAAATGGCGGCCGATCAGAGATCTCATAAGTCCAGAACTCGGTCATTTATAAAGATAGTGAGAAAATGTAAAATGTTTTAGAATCAGCATAACGAGACATAAAAAAAAAAAAAAAAAAAAAATTGAAAAACAAAAAATCAGTATAATTACCGATTAAATATCTAATAAGCCCATAACTCGGTCATTTATAAAAATAGAGAGAAAATGTAAGGTGTTTTGGAATCAGCATAACAAGGCATTAAAATAACAAAAAAGAAAAAATAAAAAAAAATAAAAATAAAAAAATCTCTATCTGTAAATGCTTTTGGTTAATTATTTTCAATAAAAGACCTTTGGAATCGACCAAAGAAATTTTTTTTGTAACCTCCCCTCAAAATTTGAGGTTTTACGTTTCAAGATACGTAGAATCCAAATATCGAATAAAAAAAAATCCGTCGTCCGCCGTACGCCGTCCGCCGTACGCCGCCCGCGGCTTTTCTCCGAGACTACTGCACCGATTTTCTTAAGATTCGGTACCAAAGTCACAGGTCACCCCGGGATGATCCTCGAAACTCGACGTTATAATCCGTCTGTTTGTTTCAAAATGGCGGCCGATCAGAGATCTCATAAGTCCATAACTCGGTCATTTATAAAAATAGAGAGAAAATGTAAGGTGTTTTAGAATCAGCATAACGAGACATTAAAAAAAAAAAAAAAAAAAAAAAAATATCTGTATAATTACCGATTAAATATCTAATAAGCCCATAACTCGGTCATTTATAAAAATAGAGAGAAAATGTAAGGTGTTTTGGAATCAGCATAACGAGAAACCAAAAAAAAAAAAATTGAAAAACAAAAAATCTATAATTGCCGATTACAGATCTTATATACCCATAACTTGGCCATTTATAAACATCGAGGAGAAATGTAAAGTGTTTTGGAATCAGCATAACAAGGCATTAAAATAACAAAAAAGAAAAAATAAAAAAAACGAAAAATAAAAAAATCTCTATCTGTAAATGCTTTTGGTTAATTATTTTCAATAAAAGACCTTTGGAATCGACCAAAGAAATTTTTTTTGTAACCCCCCCTCAAAATTTGAGGTTTTACGTTTCAAGATACGTAGAATCCAAATATCGAATAAAAAAAAATCCGTCCGTCCGCCGTCCGCCGTACGCTGTACGCCGTACGCCGTCCGCGGCTTTTCTCCGAGACTACTGCACCGATTTTCTTACGATTCGGTACCAAAGTCACAGGTCACCCCGGGATGACCCTCGGAACTCGACATTATAATCCGTCTGTTTGTTTCAAAATGGCGGCCGATCAGAGATCTCATAAGTCCAGAACTCGGTCATTTATAAAGATAGAGAGAAAATGAAAAATGTTTTAGAATCAGCATAACGAGACATAAAAAAAAAAAAAAAAAAAAATTGAAAAACAAAAAATCTGTATAATTACCGATTAAATATCTAATAAGCCCATAACTCGGTCATTTATAAAAATAGAGAGAAAATGTAAGGTGTTTTGGAATCAGCATAACGAGAAAAAAAAAAAAAAAAAAAAAGTTTATAATAATTGCCGATTAAAGATCTTATATACCCATAACTTGGCCATTTATAAACATAGAGGAGAAATGTAAAGTGTTTTGGAATCAGCATAACAAGGTATTAAAATAACAAAAAAGAAAAAATAAAAAAAACGAAAAATAAAAAAATCTCTATCTGTAAATGCTTTTGGTTAATTATTTTCAATAATAGACCTTTGGAATCGACCAAAGAAAATTTTTTTGTAGCCCTCCTCAAAATTTGAGGTTTTACGTTTCAAGATATGTAGAATCCAAATATCGAATAAAAAAAAATCCGCCCGTCCGCCGTCCGCGGCTTTTCTCCGAGACTACTGCACCGATTTTCTTAAGATTCGGTCCCAAAGTCACAGGTCACCCCGGGATGACCCTCGGAACTCGACATTATAATCCGTCTGTTTGTTTCAAAATGGCGGCCGATCAGAGATCTCATAAGTCCAGAACTCGGTCATTTATAAAGATAGAGAGAAAATGAAAAATGTTTTAGAATCAGCATAACGAGACATAAAAAAAAAAAAAAAAAAAATTGAAAAACAAAAAATCTGTATAATTACCGATTAAATATCTAATAAGCCCATAACTCGGTCATTTATAAAAATAGAGAGAAAATGTAAGGTGTTTTGGAATCAGCATAACGAGAAAAAAAAAAAAAAAAAAAAAATTTATAATAATTGCCGATTAAAGATCTTATATACCCATAACTTGGCCATTTATAAACATAGAGGAGAAATGTAAAGTATTTTGGAATCAGCATAACAAGGTATTAAAATAACAAAAAAGAAAAAATAAAAAAAACGAAAAATAAAAAAATCTCTATCTGTAAATGCTTTTGGTTAATTATTTTCAATAATAGACCTTTGGAATCGACCAAAGAAAATTTTTTTGTAGCCCTCCTCAAAATTTGAGGTTTTACGTTTCAAGATATGTAGAATCCAAATATCGAATAAAAAAAAATCCGCCCGTCCGCCGTCCGCGGCTTTTCTCCGAGACTACTGCACCGATTTTCTTAAGATTCGGTCCCAAAGTCACAGGTCACCCCGGGATGACCCTCGGAACTCGACATTATAATCCGTCTGTTTGTTTCAAAATGGCGGCCGATCAGAGATCTCATAAGTCCAGAACTCGGTCATTTATAAAGATAGTGAGAAAATGTAAGGTGTTTTAGAATCAGCATAACAAGACATAAAAAAAAAAAAAAAAAAAAAATTGAAAAACAAAAAATCTGTATAATTACCGATTAAATATCTAATAAGCCCATAACTCGGTCATTTATAAAAATAGAGAGAAAATGTAAGGTGTTTTGGAATCAGCATAACGAGAAACCAAAAAAAAAAAATTGAAAAACAAAAAATCTATAATTGCCGATTAAAGACCTTATATACCCATAACTTGGCCATTTATAAACATAGAGGAAAAATGTAAAGTGTTTTGGAATCAGCATAACAAGGCATTAAAATAACAAAAAAGAAAAAATAAAAAAAAATAAAAATAAAAAAATCTCTATCTGTAAATGCTTTTGGTTAATTATTTTCAATAAAAGACCTTTGGAATCGACCAAAGAAATTTTTTTTGTAACCTCCCCTCAAAATTTGAGGTTTTACGTTTCAAGATACGTAGAATCCAAATATCGAAAAAAAAAAAATCCGTCGTCCGCCGTATTCCGTACGCCGTACGCCGTACGCCGTCCGCCGTACGCCGCCCGCGGCTTTTCTCCGAGACTACTGCACCGATTTTCTTAAGATTCGGTACCAAAGTCACAGGTCACCCCGGGATGATCCTCGAAACTCGACGTTATAATCCGTCTGTTTGTTTCAAAATGGCGGCCGATCAGAGATCTCATAAGTCCATAACTCGGTCATTTATAAAAATAGAGAGAAAATGTAAGGTGTTTTGGAATCAGCATAACGAGAAACCAAAAAAAAAAAAATTGAAAAACAAAAAATCTATAATTGCCGATTACAGATCTTATATACCCATAACTTGGCCATTTATAAACATAGAGGAGAAATGTAAAGTGTTTTGGAATCAGCATAACAAGGCATTAAAATAACAAAAAAGAAAAAATAAAAAAAACGAAAAATAAAAAAATCTCTATCTGTAAATGCTTTTGGTTAATTATTTTCAATAAAAGACCTTTGGAATCGACCAAAGAAATTTTTTTTGTAACCCCCCCTCAAAATTTGAGGTTTTACGTTTCAAGATACGTAGAATCCAAATATCGAATAAAAAAAAATCCGTCGTCCGCCGTACTCCGTACGCCGTACGCCGCCCGCGGCTTTTCTCCGAGACTACTGCACCGATTTTCTTAAGATTCGGTACCAAAGTCACAGGTCACCCCGGGATGATCCTCGAAACTCGACGTTATAATCCGTCTGTTTGTTTCAAAATGGCGGCCGATCAGAGATCTCATAAGTCCATAACTCGGTCATTTATAAAAATAGAGAGAAAATGTAAGGTGTTTTAGAATCAGCATAACGAGACATTAAAAAAAAAAAAAAAAAAAAAAAAAATATCTGTATAATTACCGATTAAATATCTAATAAGCCCATAACTTGGCAATTTATAAACATAGAGGAGAAATGTAAAGTGTTTTGGAATCAGCATAACAAGGCATTAAAATAACAAAAAAGAAAAAATAAAAAAAACGAAAAATAAAAAAATCTCTATCTGTAAATGCTTTTGGTTAATTATTTTCAATAAAAGACCTTTGGAATCGACCAAAGAAATTTTTTTTGTAACCCCCCCTCAAAATATGAGGTTTTACGTTTCAAGATACGTAGAATCCAAATATCGAATAAAAAAAATCCGTCCGTCCGCCGTCCGCCGTACGCCGTCCGCCGTACGCCGTCCGCGGCTTTTCTCCGAGACTACTGCACCGATTTTCTTAAGATTCGGTACCAAAGTCACAGGTCACGCCGGGATGACCCTCGGAACTCGACATTATAATCCGTCTGTTTGTTTCAAAATGGCGGCCGATCAGAGATCTCATAAGTCCAGAACTCGGTCATTTATAAAGATAGTGAGAAAATGTAAGGTGTTTTAGAATCAGCATAACGAGAAACCAAAAAAAAAAAATTGAAAAACAAAAAATCTATAATTGCCGATTAAAGATCTTATATACCCATAACTTGGCCATTTATAAACATTGAGGAAAAATGTAAAGTGTTTTGGAATCAGCATAACAAGGCATTAAAATAACAAAAAAGAAAAAATAAAAAAAAATAAAAATAAAAAAATCTCTATCTGTAAATGCTTTTGGTTAATTATTTTCAATAAAAGACCTTTGGAATCGACCAAAGAAATTTTTTTTGTAACCTCCCCTCAAAATTTGAGGTTTTACGTTTCAAGATACGTAGAATCCAAATATCGAATAAAAAAAAATCCGTCGTCCGTCGTCCGCCGTACGCCGCCCGCGGCTTTTCTCCGAGACTACTGCACCGATTTTCTTAAGATTCGGTACCAAAGTCACAGGTCACCCCGGGATGATCCTCGAAACTCGACGTTATAATCCGTCTGTTTGTTTCAAAATGGCGGCCGATCAGAGATCTCATAAGTCCATAACTCGGTCATTTATAAAAATAGAGAGAAAATGTAAGGTGTTTTAGAATCAGCATAACGAGACATTAAAAAAAAAAAAAAAAAAAAAAAAATATCTGTATAATTACCGATTAAATATCTAATAAGCCCATAACTCGGTCATTTATAAAAATAGAGAGAAAATGTAAGGTGTTTTGGAATCAGCATAACGAGAAACCAAAAAAAAAAAAATTGAAAAACAAAAAATCTATAATTGCCGATTACAGATCTTATATACCCATAACTTGGCCATTTATAAACATAGAGGAGAAATGTAAAGTGTTTTGGAATCAGCATAACAAGGCATTAAGATAACAAAAAAGAAAAAATAAAAAAAACGAAAAATAAAAAAATCTCTATCTGTAAATGCTTTTGGTTAATTATTTTCAATAAAAGACCTTTGGAATCGACCAAAGAAATTTTTTTTGTAACCCCCCCTCAAAATTTGAGGTTTTACGTTTCAAGATACGTAGAATCCAAATATCGAATAAAAAAAAATCCGTCCGTCCGCCGTCCGCCGTACGCTGTACGCCGTACGCCGTCCGCGGCTTTTCTCCGAGACTACTGCACCGATTTTCTTAAGATTCGGTACCAAAGTCACAGGTCACCCCGGGATGACCCTCGGAACTCGACATTATAATCCGTCTGTTTGTTTCAAAATGGCGGCCGATCAGAGATCTCATAAGTCCAGAACTCGGTCATTTATAAAGATAGAGAGAAAATGAAAAATGTTTTAGAATCAGCATAACGAGACATAAAAAAAAAAAAAAAAAAAAATTGAAAAACAAAAAATCTGTATAATTACCGATTAAATATCTAATAAGCCCATAACTCGGTCATTTATAAAAATAGAGAGAAAATGTAAGGTGTTTTGGAATCAGCATAACGAGAAAAAAAAAAAAAAAAAAAAGTTTATAATAATTGCCGATTAAAGATCTTATATACCCATAACTTGGCCATTTATAAACATAGAGGAGAAATGTAAAGTGTTTTGGAATCAGCATAACAAGGTATTAAAATAACAAAAAAGAAAAAATAAAAAAAACGAAAAATAAAAAAATCTCTATCTGTAAATGCTTTTGGTTAATTATTTTCAATAATAGACCTTTGGAATCGACCAAAGAAAATTTTTTTGTAGCCCTCCTCAAAATTTGAGGTTTTACGTTTCAAGATATGTAGAATCCAAATATCGAATAAAAAAAAATCCGCCCGTCCGCCGTCCGCGGCTTTTCTCCGAGACTACTGCACCGATTTTCTTAAGATTCGGTCCCAAAGTCACAGGTCACCCCGGGATGACCCTCGGAACTCGACATTATAATCCGTCTGTTTGTTTCAAAATGGCGGCCGATCAGAGATCTCATAAGTCCAGAACTCGGTCATTTATAAAGATAGAGAGAAAATGAAAAATGTTTTAGAATCAGCATAACGAGACATAAAAAAAAAAAAAAAAAAAAATTGAAAAACAAAAAATCTGTATAATTACCGATTAAATATCTAATAAGCCCATAACTCGGTCATTTATAAAAATAGAGAGAAAATGTAAGGTGTTTTGGAATCAGCATAACGAGAAAAAAAAAAAAAAAAAAAAATTTATAATAATTGCCGATTAAAGATCTTATATACCCATAACTTGGCCATTTATAAACATAGAGGAGAAATGTAAAGTATTTTGGAATCAGCATAACAAGGTATTAAAATAACAAAAAAGAAAAAATAAAAAAAACGAAAAATAAAAAAATCTCTATCTGTAAATGCTTTTGGTTAATTATTTTCAATAATAGACCTTTGGAATCGACCAAAGAAAATTTTTTTGTAGCCCTCCTCAAAATTTGAGGTTTAACGTTTCAAGATATGTAGAATCCAAATATCGAATAAAAAAAAATCCGCCCGTCCGCCGTCCGCGGCTTTTCTCCGAGACTACTGCACCGATTTTCTTAAGATTCGGTCCCAAAGTCACAGGTCACCCCGGGATGACCCTCGGAACTCGACATTATAATCCGTCTGTTTGTTTCAAAATGGCGGCCGATCAGAGATCTCATAAGTCCAGAACTCGGTCATTTATAAAGATAGTGAGAAAATGTAAGGTGTTTTAGAATCAGCATAACAAGACATAAAAAAAAAAAAAAAAAAAAAATTGAAAAACAAAAAATCTGTATAATTACCGATTAAATATCTAATAAGCCCATAACTCGGTCATTTATAAAAATAGAGAGAAAATGTAAGGTGTTTTGGAATCAGCATAACGAGAAACCAAAAAAAAAAAATTGAAAAACAAAAAATCTATAATTGCCGATTAAAGACCTTATATACCCATAACTTGGCCATTTATAAACATAGAGGAAAAATGTAAAGTGTTTTGGAATCAGCATAACAAGGCATTAAAATAACAAAAAAGAAAAAATAAAAAAAAATAAAAATAAAAAAATCTCTATCTGTAAATGCTTTTGGTTAATTATTTTCAATAAAAGACCTTTGGAATCGACCAAAGAAATTTTTTTTGTAACCTCCCCTCAAAATTTGAGGTTTTACGTTTCAAGATACGTAGAATCCAAATATCGAAAAAAAAAAAATCCGTCGTCCGCCGTATTCCGTACGCCGTACGCCGTACGCCGTCCGCCGTACGCCGCCCGCGGCTTTTCTCCGAGACTACTGCACCGATTTTCTTAAGATTCGGTACCAAAGTCACAGGTCACCCCGGGATGATCCTCGAAACTCGACGTTATAATCCGTCTGTTTGTTTCAAAATGGCGGCCGATCAGAGATCTCATAAGTCCATAACTCGGTCATTTATAAAAATAGAGAGAAAATGTAAGGTGTTTTGGAATCAGCATAACGAGAAACCAAAAAAAAAAAAATTGAAAAACAAAAAATCTATAATTGCCGATTACAGATCTTATATACCCATAACTTGGCCATTTATAAACATAGAGGAGAAATGTAAAGTGTTTTGGAATCAGCATAACAAGGCATTAAAATAACAAAAAAGAAAAAATAAAAAAAACGAAAAATAAAAAAATCTCTATCTGTAAATGCTTTTGGTTAATTATTTTCAATAAAAGACCTTTGGAATCGACCAAAGAAATTTTTTTTGTAACCCCCCCTCAAAATTTGAGGTTTTACGTTTCAAGATACGTAGAATCCAAATATCGAATAAAAAAAAATCCGTCGTCCGCCGTACTCCGTACGCCGTACGCCGCCCGCGGCTTTTCTCCGAGACTACTGCACCGATTTTCTTAAGATTCGGTACCAAAGTCACAGGTCACCCCGGGATGATCCTCGAAACTCGACGTTATAATCCGTCTGTTTGTTTCAAAATGGCGGCCGATCAGAGATCTCATAAGTCCATAACTCGGTCATTTATAAAAATAGAGAGAAAATGTAAGGTGTTTTAGAATCAGCATAACGAGACATTAAAAAAAAAAAAAAAAAAAAAAAAAATATCTGTATAATTACCGATTAAATATCTAATAAGCCCATAACTTGGCAATTTATAAACATAGAGGAGAAATGTAAAGTGTTTTGGAATCAGCATAACAAGGCATTAAAATAACAAAAAAGAAAAAATAAAAAAAACGAAAAATAAAAAAATCTCTATCTGTAAATGCTTTTGGTTAATTTTTTTCAATAATAGACCTTTGGAATCGACCAAAGAAAATTTTTTTGTAGCCCTCCTCAAAATTTGAGGTTTTACGTTTCAAGATATGTAGAATCCAAATATCGAATAAAAAAAAATCCGCCCGTCCGCCGTCCGCGGCTTTTCTCCGAGACTACTGCACCGATTTTCTTAAGATTCGGTACCAAAGTCACAGGTCACCCCGGGATGACCCTCGGAACTCGACATTATAATCCGTCTGTTTGTTTCAAAATGGCGGCCGATCAGAGATCTCATAAGTCCAGAACTCGGTCATTTATAAAGATAGTGAGAAAATGTAAGGTGTTTTAGAATCAGCATAACAAGACATAAAAAAAAAAAAAAAAAAAAATTGAAAAACAAAAAATCTGTATAATTACCGATTAAATATCTAATAAGCCCATAACTCGGTCATTTATAAAAATAGAGAGAAAATGTAAGGTGTTTTGGAATCAGCATAACGAGAAACCAAAAAAAAAAAATTGAAAAACAAAAAATCTATAATTGCCGATTAAAGACCTTATATACCCATAACTTGGCCATTTATAAACATAGAGGAAAAATGTAAAGTGTTTTGGAATCAGCATAACAAGGCATTAAAATAACAAAAAAGAAAAAATAAAAATAAAAAAATCTCTATCTGTAAATGCTTTTGGTTAATTATTTTCAATAAAAGACGTTTGGAATCGACCAAAGAAATTTTTTTTGTAACCTCCCCTCAAAATTTGAGGTTTTACGTTTCAAGATACGTAGAATCCAAATATCGAATAAAAAAAAATCCGTCGTCCGCCGTACTCCGTACGCCGTACGCCGTACGCCGTCCGCCGTACGCCGTACGCCGTCCGCCGTACGCCGCCCGCGGCTTTTCTCCGAGACTACTGCACCGATTTTCTTAAGATTCGGTACCAAAGTCACAGGTCACCCCGGGATGATCCTCGAAACTCGACGTTATAATCCGTCTGTTTGTTTCAAAATGGCGGCCGATCAGAGATCTCATAAGTCCATAACTCGGTCATTTATAAAAATAGAGAGAAAATGTAAGGTGTTTTAGAATCAGCATAACGAGACATTAAAAAAAAAAAAAAAAAAAAAAAAATATCTGTATAATTACCGATTAAATATCTAATAAGCCCATAACTTGGCAATTTATAAACATAGAGGAGAAATGTAAAGTGTTTTGGAATCAGCATAACAAGGCATTAAAATAACAAAAAAGAAAAAATAAAAAAAACGAAAAATAAAAAAATCTCTATCTGTAAATGCTTTTGGTTAATTTTTTTCAATAATAGACCTTTGGAATCGACCAAAGAAAATTTTTTTGTAGCCCTCCTCAAAATTTGAGGTTTTACGTTTCAAGATATGTAGAATCCAAATATCGAATAAAAAAAAATCCGCCCGTCCGCCGTCCGCGGCTTTTCTCCGAGACTACTGCACCGATTTTCTTAAGATTCGGTACCAAAGTCACAGGTCACCCCGGGATGACCCTCGGAACTCGACATTATAATCCGTCTGTTTGTTTCAAAATGGCGGCCGATCAGAGATCTCATAAGTCCAGAACTCGGTCATTTATAAAGATAGAGAGAAAATGTAAAATGTTTTAGAATCAGCATAACGAGACATAAAAAAAAAAAAAAAAAAAAAATTGAAAAACAAAAAATCTGTATAATTACCGATTAAATATCTAATAAGCCCATAACTCGGTCATTTATAAAAATAGAGAGAAAATGTAAGGTGTTTTGGAATCAGCATAACGAGAAACCAAAAAAAAAAAAATTGAAAAACAAAAAATCTATAATTGCCGATTACAGATCTTATATACCCATAACTTGGCCATTTATAAACATAGAGGAGAAATGTAAAGTGTTTTGGAATCAGCATAACAAGGCATTAAAATAACAAAAAAGAAAAAATAAAAAAAACGAAAAATAAAAAAATCTCTATCTGTAAATGCTTTTGGTTAATTATTTTCAATAAAAGACCTTTGGAATCGACCAAAGAAATTTTTTTTGTAACCCCCCCTCAAAATTTGAGGTTTTACGTTTCAAGATACGTAGAATCCAAATATCGAATAAAAAAAAATCCGTCGTCCGCCGTACTCCGTACGCCGTACGCCGCCCGCGGCTTTTCTCCGAGACTACTGCACCGATTTTCTTAAGATTCGGTACCAAAGTCACAGGTCACCCCGGGATGATCCTCGAAACTGGACGTTATAATCCGTCTGTTTGTTTCAAAATGGCGGCCGATCAGAGATCTCATAAGTCCATAACTCGGTCATTTATAAAAATAGAGAGAAAATGTAAGGTGTTTTAGAATCAGCATAACGAGACATTAAAAAAAAAAAAAAAAAAAAAAAAATATCTGTATAATTACCGATTAAATATCTAATAAGCCCATAACTCGGTCATTTATAAAAATAGAGAGAAAATGTAAGGTGTTTTGGAATCAGCATAATGAGAAACCAAAAAAAAAAAAATTGAAAAACAAAAAATCTATAATTGCCGATTACAGATCTTATATACCCATAACTTGGCCATTTATAAACATAGAGGAGAAATGTAAAGTGTTTTGGAATCAGCATAACAAGGCATTAAAATAACAAAAAAGAAAAAATAAAAAAAACGAAAAATAAAAAAATCTCTATCTGTAAATGCTTTTGGTTAATTATTTTCAATAAAAGACCTTTGGAATCGACCAAAGAAATTTTTTTTGTAACCCCCCCTCAAAATTTGAGGTTTTACGTTTCAAGATACGTAGAATCCAAATATCGAATAAAAAAAAATCCGTCCGTCCGCCGTCCGCCGTACGCTGTACGCCGTACGCCGTCCGCGGCTTTTCTCCGAGACTACTGCACCGATTTTCTTAAGATTCGGTACCAAAGTCACAGGTCACCCCGGGATGACCCTCGGAACTCGACATTATAATCCGTCTGTTTGTTTCAAAATGGCGGCGGATCAGAGATCTCATAAGTCCAGAACTCGGTCATTTATAAAGATAGAGAGAAAATGTAAAATGTTTT
The DNA here is from genome assembly GCA_948150685.1 of Rhaphigaster nebulosa. Taxonomy (NCBI): domain Eukaryota; kingdom Metazoa; phylum Arthropoda; class Insecta; order Hemiptera; family Pentatomidae; genus Rhaphigaster; species Rhaphigaster nebulosa. Next base: position 69,274,446 of record OX411306.1, on the reverse strand, counting down.
AGAATCAGCATAACGAGACATAAAAAAAAAAAAAAAAAAAAAATTGAAAAACAAAAAATCTGTATAATTACCGATTAAATATCTAATAAGCCCATAACTCGGTCATTTATAAAAATAGAGAGAAAATGTAAGGTGTTTTGGAATCAGCATAACGAGAAACCAAAAAAAAAAAAATTGAAAAACAAAAAATCTATAATTGCCGATTACAGATCTTATATACCCATAACTTGGCCATTTATAAACATAGAGGAGAAATGTAAAGTGTTTTGGAATCAGCATATCAAGGCATTAAAATAACAAAAAAGAAAAAATAAAAAAAACGAAAAATAAAAAAATCTCTATCTGTAAATGCTTTTGGTTAATTATTTTCAATAAAAGACCTTTGGAATCGACCAAAGAAATTTTTTTTGTAACCCCCCCTCAAAATTTGAGGTTTTACGTTTCAAGATACGTAGAATCCAAATATCGAATAAAAAAAAATCTGTCGTCCGCCGTACTCCGTACGCCGTACGCCGCCCGCGGCTTTTCTCCGAGACTACTGCACCGATTTTCTTAAGATTCGGTACCAAAGTCACAGGTCACCCCGGGATGATCCTCGAAACTCGACGTTATAATCCGTCTGTTTGTTTCAAAATGGCGGCCGATCAGAGATCTCATAAGTCCATAACTCGGTCATTTATAAAAATAGAGAGAAAATGTAAGGTGTTTTAGAATCAGCATAACGAGACATTAAAAAAAAAAAAAAAAAAAAAAAAAAATATCTGTATAATTACCGATTAAATATCTAATAAGCCCATAACTCGGTCATTTATAAAAATAGAGAGAAAATGTAAGGTGTTCTGGAATCAGCATAACGAGAAACCAAAAAAAAAAAAATTGAAAAACAAAAAATCTATAATTGCCGATTACAGATCTTATATACCCATAACTTGGCCATTTATAAACATAGAGGAGAAATGTAAAGTGTTTTGGAATCAGCATAACAAGGCATTAAAATAACAAAAAAGAAAAAATAAAAAAAAATAAAAAAATCTCTATCTGTAAATGCTTTTGGTTAATTATTTTCAATAAAAGACCTTTGGAATCGACCAAAGAAATTTTTTTTGTAACCTCCCCTCAAAATTTGAGGTTTTACGTTTCAAGATACGTAGAATCCAAATATCGAATAAAAAAAAATCCGTCGTCCGCCGTACTCCGTACGCCGTACGCCGTACGCCGTCCGCCGTACGCCGCCCGCGGCTTTTCTCCGAGACTACTGCACCGATTTTCTTAAGATTCGGTACCAAAGTCACAGGTCACCCCGGGATGATCCTCGAAACTCGACGTTATAATCCGTCTGTTTGTTTCAAAATGGCGGCCGATCAGAGATCTCATAAGTCCAAAACTCGGTCATTTATAAAAATAGAGAGAAAATGTAAGGTGTTTTAGAATCAGCATAACGAGACATAAAAAAAAAAAAAAAAAAAAAAATTGAAAAACAACTAATCTGTATAACTACCGATTAAATATCTAATAAGCCCAAAACTCGGTCATTTATAAAAATAGAGAGAAAATGTAAGGTGTTTTAGAATCAGCATAACGAGAAACCAAAAAAAAAAAAATTGAAAAACAAAAAATCTATAATTGCCGATTACAGATCTTATATACCCATAACTTGGCCATTTATAAACATAGAGGAGAAATGTAAAGTGTTTTGGAATCAGCATAACAAGGCATTAAAATAACAAAAAAGAAAAAATAAAAAAAACGAAAAATAAAAAAATCTCTATCTGTAAATGCTTTTGGTTAATTATTTTCAATAAAAGACCTTTGGAATCGACCAAAGAAATTTTTTTTGTAACCCTCCCTCAAAATTTGAGGTTTTACGTTTCAAGATACGTAGAATCCAAATATCGAATAAAAAAAAATCCGTCCGTCCGCCGTCCGCGGCTTTTCTCCGAGACTACTGCACCGATTTTCTTAAGATTCGGTACCAAAGTCACAGGTCACCCCGGGATGACCCTCGGAACTCGACATTATAATCCGTCTGTTTGTTTCAAAATGGCGGCCGATCAGAGATCTCATAAGTCCAGAACTCGGTCATTTATAAAGATAGAGAGAAAATGTAAAATGTTTTAGAATCAGCATAACGAGACATAAAAAAAAAAAAAAAAAAAAAAATTGAAAAACAAAAAATCTGTATAATTACCGATTAAATATCTAATAAGCCCATAACTCGGTCATTTATAAAAATAGAGAGAAAATGTAAGGTGTTTTGGAATCAGCATAAAGAGAAAAAAAAAAAAAAAAAAAATTTATAATAATTGCCGATTAAAGATCTTATATACCCATAACTTGGCCATTTATAAACATAGAGGAGAAATGTAAAGTGTTTTGGAATCAGCATAACAAGGCATTAAAATAACAAAAAAGAAAAAATAAAAAAAACGAAAAATAAAAAAATCTCTATCTGTAAATGCTTTTGGTTAATTTTTTTCAATAATAGACCTTTGGAATCGACCAAAGAAAATTTTTTTGTAGCCCTCCTCAAAATTTGAGGTTTTACGTTTCAAGATATGTAGAATCCAAATATCGAATAAAAAAAAATCCGCCCGTCCGCCGTCCGCGGCTTTTCTCCGAGACTACTGCACCGATTTTCTTAAGATTCGGTACCAAAGTCACAGGTCACCCCGGGATGACCCTCGGAACTCGACATTATAATCCGTCTGTTTGTTTCAAAATGGCGGCCGATCAGAGATCTCATAAGTCCAGAACTCGGTCATTTATAAAGATAGTGAGAAAATGTAAGGTGTTTTAGAATCAGCATAACAAGACATAAAAAAAAAAAAAAAAAAAAATTGAAAAACAAAAAATCTGTATAATTACCGATTAAATATCTAATAAGCCCATAACTCGGTCATTTATAAAAATAGAGAGAAAATGTAAGGTGTTTTGGAATCAGCATAACGAGAAACCAAAAAAAAAAAATTGAAAAACAAAAAATCTATAATTGCCGATTAAAGACCTTATATACCCATAACTTGGCCATTTATAAACATAGAGGAAAAATGTAAAGTGTTTTGGAATCAGCATAACAAGGCATTAAAATAACAAAAAAGAAAAAATAAAAAAAAATAAAAATAAAAAAATCTCTATCTGTAAATGCTTTTGGTTAATTATTTTCAATAAAAGACCTTTGGAATCGACCAAAGAAATTTTTTTTGTAACCCCCCCTCAAAATTTGAGGTTTTACGTTTCAAGATACGTAGAATCCAAATATCGAATAAAAAAAAATCCGTCGTCCGCCGTACTCCGTACGCCGTACGCCGCCCGCGGCTTTTCTCCGAGACTACTGCACCGATTTTCTTAAGATTCGGTACCAAAGTCACAGGTCACCCCGGGATGATCCTCGAAACTCGACGTTATAATCCGTCTGTTTGTTTCAAAATGGCGGCCGATCAGAGATCTCATAAGTCCATAACTCGGTCATTTATAAAAATAGAGAGAAAATGTAAGGTGTTTTAGAATCAGCATAACGAGACATTAAAAAAAAAAAAAAAAAAAAAAAAAATATCTGTATAATTACCGATTAAATATCTAATAAGCCCATAACTCGGTCATTTATAAAAATAGAGAGAAAATGTAAGGTGTTTTGGAATCAGCATAACGAGAAACCAAAAAAAAAAAAATTGAAAAACAAAAAATCTATAATTGCCGATTACAGATCTTATATACCCATAACTTGGCCATTTATAAACATAGAGGAGAAATGTAAAGTGTTTTGGAATCAGCATAACAAGGCATTAAAATAACAAAAAAGAAAAAATAAAAAAAACGAAAAATAAAAAAATCTCTATCTGTAAATGCTTTTGGTTAATTATTTTCAATAAAAGACCTTTGGAATCGACCAAAGAAATTTTTTTTGTAACCCTCCCTCAAAATTTGAGGTTTTACGTTTCAAGATACGTAGAATCCAAATATCGAATAAAAAAAAATCCGTCCGTCCGCCGTCCGCCGTACGCTGTACGCCGTACGCCGTCCGCGGCTTTTCTCCGAGACTACTGCACCGATTTTCTTAAGATTCGGTACCAAAGTCACAGGTCACCCCGGGATGACCCTCGGAACTCGACATTATAATCCGTCTGTTTGTTTCAAAATGGCGGCCGATCAGAGATCTCATAAGTCCAGAACTCGGTCATTTATAAAGATAGAGAGAAAATGTAAAATGTTTTAGAATCAGCATAACGAGACATAAAAAAAAAAAAAAAAAAAAAAATTGAAAAACAAAAAATCTGTATAATTACCGATTAAATATCTAATAAGCCCATAACTCGGTCATTTATAAAAATAGAGAGAAAATGTAAGGTGTTTTGGAATCAGCATAAAGAGAAAAAAAAAAAAAAAAAAAAATTTATAATAATTGCCGATTAAAGATCTTATATACCCATAACTTGGCCATTTATAAACATAGAGGAGAAATGTAAAGTGTTTTGGAATCAGCATAACAAGGCATTAAAATAACAAAAAAGAAAAAATAAAAAAAACGAAAAATAAAAAAATCTCTATCTGTAAATGCTTTTGGTTAATTTTTTTCAATAATAGACCTTTGGAATCGACCAAAGAAAATTTTTTTGTAGCCCTCCTCAAAATTTGAGGTTTTACGTTTCAAGATATGTAGAATCCAAATATCGAATAAAAAAAAATCCGCCCGTCCGCCGTCCGCGGCTTTTCTCCGAGACTACTGCACCGATTTTCTTAAGATTCGGTACCAAAGTCACAGGTCACCCCGGGATGACCCTCGGAACTCGACATTATAATCCGTCTGTTTGTTTCAAAATGGCGGCCGATCAGAGATCTCATAAGTCCAGAACTCGGTCATTTATAAAGATAGTGAGAAAATGTAAGGTGTTTTAGAATCAGCATAACAAGACATAAAAAAAAAAAAAAAAAAAATTGAAAAACAAAAAATCTGTATAATTACCGATTAAATATCTAATAAGCCCATAACTCGGTCATTTATAAAAATAGAGAGAAAATGTAAGGTGTTTTGGAATCAGCATAACGAGAAACCAAAAAAAAAAAATTGAAAAACAAAAAATCTATAATTGCCGATTAAAGACCTTATATACCCATAACTTGGCCATTTATAAACATAGAGGAAAAATGTAAAGTGTTTTGGAATCAGCATAACAAGGCATTAAAATAACAAAAAAGAAAAAATAAAAAAAAATAAAAATAAAAAAATCTCTATCTGTAAATGCTTTTGGTTAATTATTTTCAATAAAAGACCTTTGGAATCGACCAAAGAAATTTTTTTTGTAACCCCCCCTCAAAATTTGAGGTTTTACGTTTCAAGATACGTAGAATCCAAATATCGAATAAAAAAAATCCGTCGTCCGCCGTACTCCGTACGCCGTACGCCGCCCGCGGCTTTTCTCCGAGACTACTGCACCGATTTTCTTAAGATTCGGTACCAAAGTCACAGGTCACCCCGGGATGACCCTCGGAACTCGACATTATAATCCGTCTGTTTGTTTCAAAATGGCGGCCGATCAGAGATCTCATAAGTCCAGAACTCGGTCATTTATAAAGATAGTGAGAAAATGTAAGGTGTTTTAGAATCAGCATAACAAGACATAAAAAAAAAAAAAAAAAAAATTGAAAAACAAAAAATCTGTATAATTACCGATTAAATATCTAATAAGCCCATAACTCGGTCATTTATAAAAATAGAGAGAAAATGTAAGGTGTTTTGGAATCAGCATAACGAGAAACCAAAAAAAAAAAATTGAAAAACAAAAAATCTATAATTGCCGATTAAAGACCTTATATACCCATAACTTGGCCATTTATAAACATAGAGGAAAAATGTAAAGTGTTTTGGAATCAGCATAACAAGGCATTAAAATAACAAAAAAGAAAAAAATAAAAAAAAATAAAAATAAAAAAATCTCTATCTGTAAATGCTTTTGGTTAATTATTTTCAATAAAAGACCTTTGGAATCGACCAAAGAAATTTTTTTTGTAACCCCCCCTCAAAATTTGAGGTTTTACGTTTCAAGATACGTAGAATCCAAATATCGAATAAAAAAAAATCCGTCGTCCGCCGTACTCCGTACGCCGTACGCCGCCCGCGGCTTTTCTCCGAGACTACTGCACCGATTTTCTTAAGATTCGGTACCAAAGTCACAGGTCACCCCGGGATGATCCTCGAAACTCGACGTTATAATCCGTCTGTTTGTTTCAAAATGGCGGCCGATCAGAGATCTCATAAGTCCATAACTCGGTCATTTATAAAAATAGAGAGAAAATGTAAGGTGTTTTAGAATCAGCATAACGAGACATTAAAAAAAAAAAAAAAAAAAAAAAAAATATCTGTATAATTACCGATTAAATATCTAATAAGCCCATAACTCGGTCATTTATAAAAATAGAGAGAAAATGTAAGGTGTTTTGGAATCAGCATAACGAGAAAAAAAAAAAAAAAAAAAATTTATAATAATTGCCGATTAAAGATCTTATATACCCATAACTTGGCCATTTATAAACATAGAGGAGAAATGTAAAGTGTTTTGGAATCAGCATAACAAGGCATTAAAATAACAAAAAAGAAAAAATAAAAAAAACGAAAAATAAAAAAATCTCTATCTGTAAATGCTTTTGGTTAATTATTTTCAATAAAAGACCTTTGGAATCGACCAAAGAAATTTTTTTTGTAACCCCCCCTCAAAATTTGAGGTTTTACGTTTCAAGATACGTAGAATCCAAATATCGAATAAAAAAAAATCCGTCCGTCCGCCGTCCGCCGTACGCTGTACGCCGTACGCCGTCCGCGGCTTTTTTCCGAGACTACTGCACCGATTTTCTTAAGATTCGGTACCAAAGTCACAGGTCACCCCGGGATGACCCTCGGAACTCGACATTATAATCCGTCTGTTTGTTTCAAAATGGCGGCCGATCAGAGATCTCATAAGTCCAGAACTCGGTCATTTATAAAGATAGAGAGAAAATGTAAAATGTTTTAGAATCAGCATAACGAGACATAAAAAAAAAAAAAAAAAATTTAAAAACAAAAAATCTGTATAATTACCGATTAAATATCTAATAAGCCCATAACTCGGTCATTTATAAAAATAGAGAGAAAATGTAAGGTGTTTTGGAATCAGCATAACGAGAAAAAAAAAAAAAAAAAAAATTTATAATAATTGCCGATTAAAGATCTTATATACCCATAACTTGGCCATTTATAAACATAGAGGAGAAATGTAAAGTGTTTTGGAATCAGCATAACAATGCATTAAAATAACAAAAAAGAAAAAATAAAAAAAACGAAAAATAAAAAAATCTCTATCTGTAAATGCTTTTGGTTAATTATTTTCAATAAAAGACCTTTGGAATCGACCAAAGAAATTTTTTTTGTAACCTCCCCTCAAAATTTGAGGTTTTACGTTTCAAGATACGTAGAATCCAAATATCGAATAAAAAAAAATCCGTCCGTCCGCCGTCCGCCGTACGCCGTCCGCGGCTTTTCTCCGAGACTACTGCACCGATTTTCTTAAGATTCGGTACCAAAGTCACAGGTCACCCCGGGATGACCCTCGGAACTCGACATTATAATCCGTCTGTTTGTTTCAAAGTGGCGGCCGATCAGAGATCTCATAAGTCCAGAACTCGGTCATTTATAAAGATAGAGAGAAAATGTAAAATGTTTTAGAATCAGCATAACGAGACATAAAAAAAAAAAAAAAAAAAAAAATTGAAAAACAAAAAATCTGTATAATTACCGATTAAATATCTAATAAGCCCATAACTCGGTCATTTATAAAAATAGAGAGAAAATGTAAGGTGTTTTGGAATCAGCATAACGAGAAAAAAAAAAAAAAAAAAAAAATTATAATAATTGCCGATTAAAGATCTTATATACCCATAACTTGGCCATTTATAAACATAGAGGAGAAATGTAAAGTGTTTTGGAATCAGCATAACAAGGCATTAAAATAACAAAAAAGAAAAAATAAAAAAAACGAAAAATAAAAAAATCTCTATCTGTAAATGCTTTTGGTTAATTATTTTCAATAATAGACCTTTGGAATCGACCAAAGAAAATTTTTTTGTAGCCCTCCTCAAAATTTGAGGTTTTACGTTTCAAGATATGTAGAATCCAAATATCGAATAAAAAAAAATCCGCCCGTCCGCCGTCCGCGGCTTTTCTCCGAGATTACTGGACCGATTTTCTTGAGATTCGGTACCAAAGTCACAGGTCACCCCAGGATGATCCTCGGAACTCGACATTATAATCAATCTGTTTGTTTCAAAATGGCGGCCGATTAGAGATCTCGTAAGTCCATAACTTTGTTTTGTGCTTTTATTGTATTTAAACGAAAGCTAACGAAAATCCCTACAATACGAACTAGAAATCACCTAAATCGGACCATTATTAGCTGAGATATAGCTTAATGAACTTCGTTTTTATTTTTTCCTAATGAAGTGCACATCTAATATTTCCTCTGTATCATTTTACATCACAGCCTACTTGCATTGACGCAGTTTTTTTAACTAACACAGTTCGGCACTCTCACGGCGAACATCTTGTGACAAGCTTCAAATTTCTTTTCCTTTGGTACCAACTGCTTCATATTTTTTACTTTGACAGAATAGATATTTTTGTGGAATTATAAACAATCGGAATAAATAAGTGGAAATAATAAACCATTGTGTAATTATTTGCACCGTTTTTGATTACTGTATGATTACCGGAAGTGGTACTTTACTTGAAGTTCATTACTGATTTTCATCAAAAATTATATTAAAATATTATACAAAACTTCTCAAATTTGGTATTTAAGACTCACATATTAATATAAACAACATAATAAGTTTTGGTTGCAGAAGTTGCAGTTTGCTTGAAGGTCATATTAGACTTTCATCAAAAAGTGTATTAAAATATAATGTAAAACATCTCAAATTTGGTAAATTAGACTCTTATATCAATATAAGTAATTTAATAGATTTTGGCTGAAATTGAAGATCCGAAAGAGGTACTTTACTTGAAGGTCATAAGAGGTAAAAGGTATATTGAAATTTATTACAGAGAGCATATGTTTTGGTGATAAGGTTATAAACGCAATTTTTTTTCCACTCTAATCAAATAATTAGATTACTTGTTTTAAGTGTTAAAATTTATTGTAAAATACTGGTTTTCCACTCCATTTGTGAGATGAACAAGTCTGCAGCAGAAGAGTAAGATATAAGTTGTATGTATTTTTCGCTTAAAATGTCGAAACTGTCGATTTCCAATGCTTCATCTAGTGATATTGACAGTTTAAATGTTGTCACGGAACACGAAGAAATCTCTTGGAAATTTCAGTTATCATGAGACCTTCAGAAACAAGAGTGTGTGGTGTGCGCGCGTGCGTTCGTGCGTGCGTGCTGACGTGTATGGGTTCGTGCGTGTGTGTCAATAGATGGATGTCGCGCCGAGTATCGTTTGAGATTCTGCAATCTTCGGAAACTAGTAACCAAATTCAGGATTAATTTATCAGCCAGCGATTTATAGTTTAATGGGCGTACAAGGAAGTCATGTGTTGTCCACATCAGATATTTTAGATTTACCAAAGAGAGTTTGTTTGATAAAAATACTTAGTGAAACAAAATTTCTATGCTGCCTAGAAACTCCTTGCATTTGATTATGTCAACCAGTTATTCCTAAACCAGTACTGAAAATTTTAGCAAAGAGGGCCATTTTATTACTATTTGGTTAATGAAACACCATTACTACTTATATGTCCTTTTTTTGGAGAACACCAGTTACAAAGGCCCTTCTTGCGTAGAACATGCGACTTTGGATTGAACATTTATTCCTCTATTAAAACATAGCTAGTTGTTAATATTTAAAATAAAGGAAAATATATTATTAAAAACCAATCCTATGCCTCATTGTATGTTATATGTTAATTTTCAAAAAATAAATACAAGCTTGAGTTGAATAAAATATATTTGCACTTTGAGATCTCAAAAAAATAAGATAAATAAAACTACTCATTTGAAACACAATAATATGTTTAAATAAAAGTTAAGCCTTATTAAATAACTAAAAACTAGTCGAAGAAATATTGCAAGTGATCACATTTATTTGGTGAAACTGTTAACACAAACACACATAAATGTTAAAAAATATATATTGGTAAAAATAGGACCTTTTCCCTCTCATTTACCGGCTCATTCTCTGAACTATCTCCTGAGTCAGAGGGCGAATGCTTTTATTAGTTATTTGTTCCTTCAACACTTCTAATTGTCCTGTCTCTCCTGAGTATTTTTCATTCAATAATTTTTTTAATGTATTTCTTTAATGTATTTAAGTGCCTCATATAAAGGGGCTAGAATTTTAACCAAGCTGAGAAAACCTTCCTTTTCAACTGTATGGAATAGCAGAGTATCCTTCCAGATAAAATATAAAATAGCATCATTAATTTTTCTTCGTCGTTCGTCTCCCTCTTCAAATGATGCGATATTTTGGAAACTCTTATGTCAGAAGCTTTTGTCGGAGGAATTATTTCATTTGCTTCATTTAGAAGTAAATGGTGTTGCAGAAAAATCTGACCCTGATGGAGACGAAAAAACGTGCGAATGGAAAGATTTGAGGTGTGACTGCAGGTTTGTTGTGTTTCCCGATGTCCGAAATATTTTGTGACAATATTTGCACTCCACACTTTTACTGTCTCTCCATTTAAAATGTTTCCACACTTCACTTTTTGGTGGCGACATTTTAGTTTCTATTTTCACTTTAATCACCACACCAACAACAGCAACGAACAACAGGTTAGTGATCGTTAGTGGCGGCTATGAGTTGAAACAGTAAGGAAGTTACAACAGCTCAAAAACAGCATCCTAGATTTATTAAATAATTAAGCTATAATGTTAAGTACAGCTCACGGATAACATTAAAAATATGATAAAGAATAAAAGAAATTTCTAATTAAAATAAACTAATTAAGTTTATGATATCAATATCACCGATATATCGGTGTAAAATATCGATATATCGGGTGTTAGGATAACGATATAAAATATCGGTTTTTCAAATCCGATATATCGATATATCGCGTTTCGATATTCCAACCCTACTCTAGGGGTTATGAAACTGATAGAAAACGCAGTCCCGCCGACCTTCGACCCACTGCAATAGTCTATTTTTTTCGGGGAAAATACGACTAAAAATAAGCAATTAAAAATGTAGTTTGGTTTATAGTAATATAATTTAATATGAATATTAATACCAAACTATATTTTTAATTGCTTATTTTTTGAATTTTTTAGAACTGTGTGTTTTTAGAACTGAGGATGAATGTATAACCTTCGAAACTAGTTTTCAATAAAACAAATTTATAGAAGTGACAAATAATTTATTAATTCCTGATTAGATTGATCCTTCTATACCATCATCAATTGAATAAAATTGTCTATCGGTTCATTCGGTCGCTGTGTTCTTAGTAAACATTTGGAGCGACCATAAAATAAATCTTTTCTTAGAGAAAAATAATCGTTCTGCTTTACCTGGGCGTATATGTACCTGTTATCTGAAGGTTAGCCATTGTATGTTTAAAAATCATCATCTTCCAAGCCCAAGGAATTAACTAATTTTAGAAAATTAATTTGCTGGGACTCGTTTTTATTACTGAGACCGCTAGCAGACCTATAAATCTCAAACCTCCTGATCCAATGAGGCCACTTGCTTGATTTCTGGAAATTAAATTGTTCAGGCGGCTTGATTTCTATCTGAAGAGTGCCTGTGAAGTTGGCATATCATTTTGTGGAAACTCACAAACTTTTGAGAGTTCTGGCTTCCTTTCGAATAGTTCTAGAGTTCCTGATAGTTTAAACAAATAGTTCCGCTCATTAAAGAAAAAGCTTCCGAAAAAGTGATATGCCAACTTCACGCTGCATCTCACTTTGGAAGCTTATAACTTCCTTGCTATCAATATTAGAGCTTAAGTTAATAAGGATAATTTATAGAACAATTACGTATGCCAACAGAACTCTCAAAAAAGAATTGATTCCCGACGAAAATGTTTGCCGAAAATTCTGACAAAATATTACAAGTCCGGAGGGGTGAATATTTTTCACGATAACAGGTTGTTTTCTCGAGAGTTCTTCTAGCATCCCGAGGAGTGAATTAGATAACGATTAATACATTTTTGCCTAAGGAGCGAAACAAAAAAGTTATGACATTTCGAATTTTTTAAAATACGTTTTGATGCATTTGGAGGCCTATAACTTCTTTGCTATCAACATTAGAGCTTAAGTTAATAAGGATAATTTATAGAACTATTAAGTATGCCAACAGAAATTTCTGAAAATTCTGACGAAATATTGCAATTCCGAAGTTGTTTCGATAATGCTTTATACATTTTTGCCTAAGGAGCGAAACAAAAAAGTTATGGCGTCTCGAATTTTTTTTAAATACGGTTCCATACCACTTTGTAAAATCGAAATTTCCCATGAAGTGAAAATTTAGAATATAAAAATGAAACGCGACGCTATCTCAAAAGCGAGAGCTAAACGATCATTTTTATGGTGATTTTTGAACTCAGTAGGTGAAAATAAACAAGAATTTGCTATTTTTCTGACCGTAACAATTTCATTTTTGAACAGTGTTATTTTTCGTTATACAGATATCTTTAAATTAATCGAAATAATATTTGTTTCCATTAAATAATATAAAAGTATAAATAATTAAGTTGATTTCTACTTTTATATAAAACATTGCAATTTATTGTTACAGAGCGATTTTATTGACAACAGGTGACTTGGTGAGAGAAGGTTCGGTCACATTCGTCTCCTTCCGGAAGCGCTCGGTTTTCCGTCTACGGTCTAGTAGTCCTGACATACGTTGTATCTTTACTAATACTGGCCCGAATTAAATAATTATTTTTTTTTAGGAATTTAATTTCCTTTCATATGATTTCATACAAAATTTACCATAAAATGCTCACTTTTTAAGTTATGGGCAAATAAATTTTTTGTCGCTATAACTTTTCCCTCTGTATTTTCTCGTTGATCTACTACATACAGGAAAAGTTAAAGAGCTTTAAAGAGAAGATAGTTTCATCCCTTCGGACTTGTTCACAGGCACATCTGAAGATGTTGGAAAAATAAATCGATTTTTTGTCCGATATAATTTTTTTTCTCGATATATCGTAATATAGATATTAAAATATGAGTATCGAAAACCGATATTTTAACAAAAAAAAGGGAAAAATATAAAATAAAAAATTCAACAAGGACAGTGGATTAGGCAAACAAAGAACCATAAAAACTTGTGGTGTGTTGAGTTCGTGTTACCATCTATAGTGGCTGTGTTCTAAGGATGGGATGTCGAATTCAAAATATCGATATAGATACTGATATTGATATCCGTTAACAATATAAATATCTTGATAATATCGGCACAAAAATATTGATATTTAAAATCGATTAAAAATTAAAAGTCTTTAAATTAGGGTTGAAATATCGAAACGCGATATATCGATCTATCGGAGTTGAAAAACCGATATTTTGTTTCGATATCTTAACATCCGATACATCGATGATATCGATATTTTACAACAATATATTGATAGCACCGATTTGTTAAACTATATTACAGGAGAATGTCGATAATTCATATCCCGGTAATTTGTATATACCGATAATTCGTATGGAGTTTCTGTTCTCTTAAATATCTCCTTTATTTCATATAAAACATTGCGATATAGTCCCCTCGATAATTAGTATTAATTTTCTTCTTGCAAGTAATGTAAACGTCTTATTAATTCGCATTTCCAAATAAAAAATCTGGTTAACTCTTAATCTTTTCAAGAGGAGAGGTGAATGAGTGAGGGAGAAATCGTTTCTATGATTTTCGGTCGGGTTACCCTTTTTTTTTTTCATCTCTCTTTTAAAAAAATCTGGTGCGGTGCGCTCATCACACAACTTTCCCTTACCGTCCTATAATAATTATATTTTTAATATAATTCTGAAAAGTTCACATAAACAGTGCTTGAAATAAACTCAGCAGCATACACATCTTGTCCCACTTAAGTACAATAAAACAGTTTTTTAAACAATTTTAGTACAACAATTCTGTACACTACCAATATATTTTATTGGTTTTTAACTTCGAATTTTAACTTCGTCAAGTTGCAAATATATTTCAGAAGTTTCGGTTTAGTTTTCATGGAAATATTTTCTTTCCATTAAATAATATGAAAGCAGAAATTATTAAGTTAATTTCCGCTTTTGTATTCTTAAATTACTTTATTACAAACTATATTGTTTATTACAGATTGGTGGGAGAAGGTTCGAAAATTTTCACGTTCGCAATACTTCCCCTTACTATATACTTCGTATATAGGTGAGGGAAAGTAAAAGTAAAAAACCTGTAACCATACTGTTAGCCGACAACATAAATTGATCTGAAAAATTAAGTTCGCTCATGACTGGCAAATCCGCGAAAGCAAGGTGTTTTAAAAACAAAAACGTTACCGATAGCCAATCGTACAAACACAAAAGCATGAAACACAAACGAAATTTTCAACGAATGAGTACAGATGTGGAATAAAAAACAACCAAAATTTTCAACTGTTTATATGATAAATATAATATTATTCTTTTCTATCTTTTTTTATAATGACACATGGCTAATATTGTTTTATAAATAATAATAATTATATTATTTCTTAACCTTCATCATATTAAACTCATTTGGTGAACTTTTCTTTGCTGTTTACTTTAACTTACCTATATACGTAGTATATAGTAAAGGGAAGTATTGCGATCGTGCAAATTTTCGAATTCGAGTTTTCGACGGAAATACGCGTTTTAAGGTCTTCTGAATCCAAGTCTCTTCTTGTTCTTGAAAGTTATCATTATTGTTGTAAATATAAAATAATTTTTTACTAATTTGAGTTTATTGATCCTGTTTGTTTGCAAATATAACTCAAATTAACGGTATTAATTATTTTATTGTAAGCTGAACAAGCTAAACATAATTGTAACAAAGACTCAAACATAACTCCACATAAAACAGATATCGATAATATTAACATATGGTAACGCTACGGGAGGTAGCTTTCTAAATTTGATTTTTCCAGGCACATTATCACACCGAACAGATTCCGATACACTCCACAATTTGGTGTCTGAATGCAGAGGTGAGTAAATTCAGGATTATTTTTTTTTTTTTACCTATTTGTCCTATTTTGTTTTTACTCTCTTTGAGGCTTTACAGGTAGAAGTAAATGAATTAAAGCGACAGCTTGAGTTGGAGAGGCATAAGGCTTAAGATGTTAAAATTCCAAAATGATAAATTGAGATTAGCAGTAAGGGATTAGGACATAATACCATAAAAAAGGCCATACAAAATTGAGATCGACTTTTCACAAAAGAAATTCCAAAATGAAAAAAGTGCTAAAGCGGTGATGGATCGGGTTGTCCTCTTTTTGGAATGTTCCAATTAGGCACAGAAACTCCTGTAAGAAGGTATTTGTCAATACTCTGGCGGATACAGTGAGTCTTACAGAACGAGTTTCACCGGAATATGATATGGTGGCAGGGCGCATTGTTAATACGATTTCAGGGGAAAATTGCTGAAGAGTATGAAGGAGCACAGCACGAATATTAAAACAAACAAAATGAAAAGCTTGTTCAGAAAGTACGCTTTAACAATCCGCGGACATTCAGGGGTTCGCCTAATCGATCCAACGACCCAACCTAGACAGGAACTACCCTCTGAAGACTCTTTGCCTTCGTTGTTAGAAAAGCGGATATTGAATGAGAGACTTGGAAGAACTGCAGGATGTGTGGAGCTGAAAGGCATTCAATGGAAGCTTGCGAGCTAACGAAGTGCTTCAGATGCGATGAGTTTGGGTATGTACAGCGTGTATGCCAAAATTAAATGAGCGTGTTTCTGGGGTGCCAGTGAAACCAAGAGGTAAGTACCAAGGGAGTCCACTATCAGGTGTAACCGGCACTATCACAGAATTTCTGTGGAAACCAAGCAGCCATTGAACAAAACATAAGAAATTCCGTTGTTAGTCACACGGTCTAGAAAGTTCCTCTTGATGTTGTAGTCGAGGGAGTTCTTGGACTGGATATCATGGGAAAATTATCAGCGATGATTGATATCGACAAGCGGGCTGTGTATTCTTCGATTTGGGAAGACTTAATCAAGCTGTAAGAAATGAGAGATAGGATTAAACGGATGTTAGGAGGGAGCTAGACCCCACCGTCATAGGCAGAGAACAAGAGAAGGAAATGCGGCGAAGGTAGAGCGAGTCCGTTAGAATTATTGAGGGTATTAGTGTTCCAGGCAAAAACTTCCTGCTTTGAGCCAATCGCAACGGAAGCGAAATTAAGACAGAAAACGGACAGACTAGATGTAGTGATTGAGCCCTTACCGCTACCCGGCGGGATAATATGCGTCGGTCGGGTCATTGTGACCCCATCTGAGAAAGTGCTAATTAAAGTGAAGAATTTCTCACAAAGAGCTATCAATTTCGGAAAGGGTACTATTATTGGAGAGGCACAACCCTGATATAACGGCGACACCGAGAAGATAAGGTGGCAATTATCGGATTGTTATTAAAAGTGTTATTAGCCCATCTGAAGGACAAAAGTTATGCTTTAGTAATTTGGTGGAGCACGTCATCGATGTAGGTGATATACTGTCAATCCCAAGACAGCCATGCAGAATTCCCCATATTCTCCGGCCTGTGGTAAAGGAACAGGTAGGAGTTACCCAAACCTCCAAAAGTCCTTGCTCGGCTGTTATAGTACTCATACGGAAGAAAACCGAATCTGGGGAGCCACCGAAGTATCGGTTTTACACAGACTGACGGGGACTTAATGCTGTAACGCGAGTTGATAACTATCCTATAAACTACTATAAGAGATTTATTAAGAGCCACAGAGCTCGGCACCTCATGCAGATGACGAAGGGATACGTCAAATTCGAATGAACCTGAGATATCTTAGATCCATTTGAGGATATACGCACTTACCTTAAGGAAGAACCCGTCCTCAGCTACCCGTATTTCATCCAACTCTTAATCCTCGCCTTGGATCCATCTGGAGTTACTATTGAAGCAGTTTTATCACAGGTAGTTAATGAAGTGGAGAAACCTTACGCCTCAAGAGAACTTACAAGGGCCGAGATGCATTATTCCGCAACAGAACGAGAGATGCTTGTTGTTTGGGGCGTACAATAATTTAGGTACTACCCTTACGGCCGAAAGTTTGTGGTGGTAAATAGCCACTGGTCCTTAAAATGGTCATTGAAGCTTAAAGAAAACTGCTTGAGATTGATGAGGTGGCAAATTAATCTGGCGGAGTATGAATTAATATGAGGTGCGGCATAAGCCAGGTGTCTTGCACAAAAAGGTCAATAATAAGGTCAATCTCTCAGCTGAACCGTCTGCATAAGTGTAGGTGCAACGAACCGACCGAGAATGCATTACAAAAGAGTATGCAGCCAACAAGGATTGTTTGGGAATTCAATTAATTTTGAAGGACCCTTGCACTTTGCATGAGGAAGGATTGCTGTTCTACAAGTTGGTAGTTCCAAAATCATTGCGGCCTCACTTTCTTCACTGGTTGAACGATGAGCCCTTCACGGGTGAAGGTGGGATCAATCGTACCATTAATCAGGCTGAGCAATGTCTTTATTGGAAGAACCTTAAGCGGAACGTTGAAGAGTATGTGCGCAAGGGTAAGGTCTGCTCGAGAAAAAGGCTCATACCACGCGTTTCTAGCGAACCCGCTTTCGACACCAATCGACACCAACCCGCTATTCGGGACAAATGGTTGCAATGGATACCAAGGATAACAGATACATGTTAACGTACATGGACCACATCACGAGATACGCTGAAACCATCCCTATTAAAGAATAGAGCGCAGAAGAAGTATCCGTGCTTTCGTCGAAGATATCGTCCTTCGCCACGAGGCTTCTGAGGTTTTGCTGACTGATTGAGGGGCCAATTTCCGCTCCATCCTTCTTAAAAGAACTTACAGAAAGCTTGGGATCCAAATAATCCAAACAGCTGCCTACCGACCGAACGCTAACGGACGTGTGGAGCGTCTTTATCGCACCCTGATCGATAGAATGTTCCACTTTGTGAACAAAAAAACCAAAAACTTACCTATACGTGCCCTTCGCCTTTGCAGCTTACCTTCGCTCCATCGCGCTACTGAGCGTACTCCAAACTTCATGACATTAGGAAGGGAGGTTAACATAATTTTTCACTGTAATATCCAACCAGCATTAAATGACCAGCCTGATGCCTATCCTGAGGACCTGCTTAATGGCTTACAACAAACATATTTCATCGCTGGTCAGAATATTATGAAGATTGGAGAGGATAATATTGGGAGATTGAACCGAGGAAGACATACTCGCACGTTAAAGCCGGGTGACCTGGTGTATGCCAAAAAGTCTGGACAATCGTTTGTTGGGTGTCGCAAATTTCTCATATCTTGGGAGGGACCATTTAAGATCTTGTAAAGATCAAGCCACTATTTATTTAGATTTAGCCACCATTACACTATCGAGAGAGCCGATGGGAAGAGAGAGGTCATACATATTAATCGGATGAAGTATTACCATCCGTTCTCGGACGACATCTACCATGGGGATGCGAGCCAACCAAAAAAGTTATACCAGAAGACCACGACGCAATCCAATCAAGTGATTCCAAGGATGAATACAATTATATAGCGCATCCATTGCCTCTTATGGCTCTCATGTGGTGAATTCGAAGAGGCATAAGAGTCATAAGAAGAGCCGAGACCTCTCCATAGCCACAGCGCCAGGAGGTGTCCGGATCGCAAACATCTACTCAATTTAGGTCTACGAGAAATAGGCGAGTACCCAGGGGATACTCCCCGCAGCATAACGCCTTCCTTACCAAAAGGGGGGAGATGTGAGAAGTGGATATATCTCTATGTAAATTATCTCGAAAAATGTGATATAATAATAATTTTTTGAACCAAGTTGGAATAAAGTTGGGTTGAGACTGTGAAGTTTGTTGCAGTTAATGTTTTATTCCTTATTCATGAATGTTGTTATCATTATTGTTGTAAATATAAAATAATTGTTTACTAATTTGTGTTTTTTGATCCCAGTACCCCTTACAACTCCAGTGCCATCACGTCTCTTCCTTCATACTTATAAAACATTGACTAATTGAATATTTTCCACACACAAGATAATATTTTTCCAAACAATACCATTTTACTAATAAAATGTAATAAAAAAAAAAAATCCAGTACCAATACGATCCATGAAGGGTCTTGGGTTCAGTACTTGGTAAGGACCGTACTATTTCTAGGCCAACGGTTATGCAAGGAGGTGATTCGGTCGAGATCACGCTTAACCGCCAGATTTTTCCCCCATATTAGGGGTACCTTATTTATAGAGACTGGGTGAGCAACAGGAAGGTCTCCCAATCTCACAGGGTCGATCCACGGCTGATAACAGAATAAATAATTATCTACCTCAGACGTTCTTGAACCCAGTGCCTTACCACTGAGCTACTCCGCTCCTAATAAAATTTAAGAACAACAAATATTTTCTTACAAAACAAACATTTAATTAACGGATCTGTTAAATGATGAAATAGGCATTGTTAAAGAGTTGTGTATTTATCAATTATAGCATGTAATCTTGTAGTGAAGTGCTGGAAGTCGTTTGGTGCAACATAATGGGAAATGCAAGGTCAGCAAAATCTGAATAACTGGGTAAAATTACTTTGTTTGTGCAGAACTTACTTACATATATGTCATAAGGATCTTCAGACTCCATCTTGTAATCTCTTTTGAGAAAATGCTTCCAAACAGCTGGATCCTTTTTGTACATATGTAATCTAAGACAAGTTGCCGTTAAATGAACGAAATCTTTTGCTGAAACGAATCTGAACAGTACCCTTTTAAGTTCATCAGGTATACCCAAGAGGCTAGGATTGCACTCATTAGCTGCATTAAGAGCCAAATCTTTTTCCTTTTGAAAGAATCTCCGAACAATTCTGGCAAGTAAAGGCAAGTTGTTAAAACGTTCAGATAGCGAAAACTGGAATGGGAATAACCACTGTGATGGTATCATTGGTTCAGCAGTAGTAGACCTAAGAACCTCGTTTTTTTTTAAAGTGAGAAGATTCACCAAAAGAACGTTCCCAAGAACGGGGACAACTAAGAGAACGAACCGTTCGTTTTTTAAATTGCCTAAGAACAGATCAACTGTGTACAATCTTCTTGATATGTCTCTCCATTTAGGCGCGTAATTCAGTTCTCTGGAGGCCCGAATGTCAAAATTCGTTGATTCGGAACGATTTAGACGAAAACCACATTCTAAAGCCACGGTGAGTAACACACACAATACATAGTCATTTTCCAAGTTGAAAATTTCCAAAATATTTTTGTTGACTTTTAAAAAGTTTTCTCTTTCTGCGAGTACACTTTCTAGAAGACGGTGGAAATGACCAGGGATAGATATTTTATTACTTTCTTCTAAGCGAAGAAGAGTTTCCATCATAATTGAATCAAAAGAATTTAACTAAGAATTTATTCTTTATGTTAATGGACTTGTCATATACGATATTAAAAAAATCAAATATTATTTTTGTGGTTTATTCTCATCCCATCAAACGAAAATCATATGAGACCTGTCATATGTAATTTTATTAGTTTAATGAACTATTCCATTCAATACATATTCTATTCCAATATCAATCTTACTGTCAGGTTCGTGCCCAATAAAAGTAGCACACCTGTTTATTCAACTAGTAACGTAAACAAGATTAAATTATAACATTGCATATTGATCATCCAAGCCAAATGTTTCTCTTATCATTTCCCAATGCTTGCCCTTCGTAGTAAAACATTCGATAAATCTATATCAATCCAAAAACGTAACGATACGAAAATAGGAGGGAGGGGATACAGTTTAGCATTGAAGCTCCTAATGGATAGACAGCATCAAAAAATCATTTAAGCCACTTTTAGATAGCCAAAGTATTTCCAAAGGAAAGGAATATCCCTAGTCCTTCCGTACCGACGCACACTGGTCTAGACAGTAAGAAAATATGGCCAAAAGTCATGACTGTTTCGGAAACATATAGAACTGGCTTTACAATATAACTAAAATCATAAACTAAATTACAGAGCTATAAGAAGTTGTCTTTTAACGAAAAAGTTAAGTAATAAAAAATTTAAACAAAATATAAAGTACAATAATTAAATTGTATTTAATAAATAAAACACCTGTGGTCCTTTCTTCGGACAATTATTCTAAAACTTTGTCTACTCCGGCTCCAATTCCAGAACCTAGCCAGCAAATAGAGAAACTCTTATCAATTATTGAATGCTTGGTTGGGAAAATTAATGTTTTATCTGTATTGGTAAATAGGCAACTTAGATTATACTACTGTAAATCTCCGAGTTCCTTCTAATCTGGATGTCAGTTCCCGCTCAATAAATGAATCTAAAATTACTAGGAGTAATCATTCATCAAACAGCACCAATTTATTGTCCAAAAATGCGACTAAATCAGCTTCAAAAACAGACAGCACAATACAAACTTGTTCTTTTGTAAATTCAAACGGAACTTCAAACACATATGATCAGCTCCAACCTAATTATAATCCTCCAGCAACCTGTAAGCAAATGGATAGACCAAACTTATATACTTTTCCCGCAAAAAAATCTATTGCGAACAAAATCCTCACGACCGTAGCTCCCACTCCGCAAAACATAAGAGGGGAAAATCCTCAAAATTACTGAAGTAAAATAAATCAAATTACAAACTCAATAAATAGTCAATAAAACTATCCAAAAATTAAAAATTTTCCAAAAGAAGAAACATGTTCATCTTGATAACACCCAAACTAAATATTTTTTTTTTTCATAATCAATAAATCCAATGGCTAAGATTTTACAATGGGACTGTAATGGGTTATTTTCTCATATAGATCTTAAGATATTATTATTTAGGTACCACCCCATATGGCCATGCTTTCAAGGGACACATTTATCAAAGCTTATTGAAAGATTATTCTTTTGACTAAAACCTATACCAAGTGTTACATATTATTACGTCATTATTATTGTTTATTGCTATGTCATTATCAACATGCTAGTATGTTGTCAAAATGGAAGCATGCTTATGGTGTTATCTATCTTCTCTTCCTTAAATTCTAATTACAAAATAGAATGTTCAACAAAACAAGTAATAAGAAAGGAAAGGAATTCATATACAGCTTGGGGATAGGGTTGGAATATCGGAACGCGATATATCGATATATCGGATTTGAAAAACCGATATATTATATCGTTATCCTAACACCCGAGATATCTAGATGTATATAAGATGTTTTGCACCGATATATCGGTGATATTGATGTTTTAAATTTTATTATTTTATTTTAATTAGAAATTTCCTTTATTCTTTATCATATTTTTAATTTTATCCGTGAGCTGTACTTAACATTACAGCTTAATTATTTAATCACCAATATGAAATTAAGCTTAAGAAAAACACCAATATGAAAACTTATTTTTTTGCGTGCCAATCAGGTATAAGTTTTGCAGGTGAAGCAAAGAATATTAGCTCATATTATTGAATGAAATAAGGTTAAAACAATTGAAAAGCAGAAGCAAATATTCTTTGCTTTACCTAAAAGTAAAATTTTGATCTAAATTCTGCTGCCCGGGGTAAGTGTCCTCCTTACTTCCCTTAGATCCGATCCTGCTGACTTGTTGGTGAAAACTAAAAATAAAGATTACAAGTTTACAAAGATTATTTAAAAATACAATGGAAAATTTAATTAATAAAGCTGTTAAACTGACACAAAGAACATGTGAAATAAGTAAAAAAATATTGATTAATAACTTTTATCAAAAAGAACTATAAATACAATATGGTATGCTAGTATGAACATAGTTGAAAAATTACTAAAATATGTTGTATGAGAAACTTTGTTGGGAGGTGCAATCAATGCAGAAACACAATTATCATAATTATCTGGATATACTTTTCATACAACTAAATCTTTATTGTAATTATACTACTAGTAAGTAATTATTGTAATTAATAGTTTTCATATATTTTATTTTCTATAAGTCCATAATACGGTAATTTATAAAGATAAGGAGAAAATGTAAGGTGTTTTGGAATCAGCATAACGAGACATGAAAAAAAAAAAAAATAGAAAAACAAAAAATCTGTATAATTACCGATTAAATATCTAATAAGCCCATAACTCGGTCATTTATAAAGATAGAGAGAAAATGTAAGGCGTTTTGGAATCAGCATAACGAGACATGAAAAAAAAAAAAAAAAAATTGAAAAACAAAAAATCTGTATAATTACCGATTAAATATCTAATAAGCCCATAACTCGGTCATTTATAAAGATAAAGAGAAAATGTAAGGTGTTTTGGAATCAGCATAATGAGAAACAAAAAAAAATAAAAATTGAAAAACAAAAAATCTATAATAATTGCCGATTAAGGATCTTATATACCAATAACTTGGCCATTTATAAACATAGAGGAGAAATGTAAGGTGTTTTGGAATCAGTATAACAAGGCATTAAAATAACAAAAAAGAAAAAAGAAAAAAAAACGAAAAATAAAAAAATCTCTATCTGTAAATGCTTTTGGTTTATTATTTTCAATAATAGATCTTTGGAATCGACCGAAGAAAATTTTTTTGTAGCCCTCCTCAAAATTTGAGGTTTTACGTTTCAGGATACGTAGAATCCAAATATCGAATAAAAAAAAATCCGCCCGTCCGCCGTCCGCGGCTTTTCTCCGAGATTACTGGACCGATTTTCTTGAGATTCGGTACCAAAGTCACAGGTCACCCCAGGATGATCCTCGGAACTCGACATTATAATCCATCTGTTTGTTTCAAAATGGCGGCCGATTAGAGATCTCGTAAGTCCATAACTGTGTTTGGTGCTTTTATTGTATTTAAACGAAAGCTAACGAAAATCCCTACAATACGAACTAGAAATCACCTAAATCGGACCATTATTAGCTGAGATATAGCTTAATGAACTTCGTTTTTATTTTTTCCTAATGAAGTGCACATCTAATATTTCCTCTGTATCATTTTACATCACAGCCTACTTGCATTGACGCAGTTTTTTTTAATTAACACAGTTCGGCACTGTCACGGCGAACATCTTGTGACAAGCTTCAAATTTCTTTTCCTTTGATACCTACTGCTTCATATTTCTTACTTTGACAGAAAAGATATTTTTGTGGAATAATAAACAAGTGGAATAAATAAGTGGAAATAATAAACCATTGTGTAATAATTTGCAGCGTTTTTTTCATTGTATTTTGTTTTTTCATAGTATTTTTTACCATATTCTTTTATTGTTATTGGTATTGCCACTGCTGTTATCTTATTTTTCTTAGCACTGATGCTGACGTAAAACTTAAACCTGATTGGCACGCAAAAAAATAAGTTTTCCTATTGGTGTTTTTCTTCATTGACCTCAATGAAGCTTCTCCCACATTTATTTTTATTTCTACAGTCAACCATACTTCCACCATCGATAACAATATAGAATTACAAGAAAGAATTATAATAGAAAATAAAATTAAATACTACAATAAAAAAAAATAACTAAAAAACGAAACCGATCGATGATTTAAAAAAAATTAAGATTGAAAGGGACAAAAAAGAAGAAGTTAGAATGGATATAATAACCTGCATAATTTTCAAAGATTATAATTCATTCCTAGACTTTTGTATAAAATTAAAAAAAGCTTTTAAGAATAATGAACATGGTCATTCGAAATTGTTGTAATACAATAACAATATGTTAGGAAAATATATAACAAAAACTAACGAGAAAATTAAAACAATAAATAGACGGAATGTAATTTACAAAATAAAATGGAAATAATACAATGAAAAGTATTATAGAGGAGAAATGTCGCAAAATTTGAAAACAAGATTAAAGCAGTATAAGACAAACTCCAAATATCCTAATAGTAATAAAGAATTGCTCAATTTCAAAATCGATATGAAATTGAAAATCATTACATAGACATAATAAATAAAATAGATATATAATGAAAGAACTAATAATTGTAATGAAAATAGTAAATTTAAAATAAAAATAAGATCTACAAGAATTATTAAAAGGAAAGAGAACACTACCATAAGTATTGCTAGATAGTGAAGACACAGGCCAGAATATTCAAGAATAGGAATCGTGGCACATTAGGTAGATGCTAACAACTAGTTTTAAATTTTATTGTGTTTCAACATTTCACAGTGTGTCATATGCATAGTAAATCATAGGTCTACTCGCAATTGTACTTTCGTACTTTATTATGAAATAGGGTCCAGGTTTTTCCTCCTTATCCTTCAAATAACTTTAAGAGTTTAGATTACCAAAACAAAAAATAATCTGGACCAATCATCCACCAAATTGAAATAAAATAGACAATACTATAAATGTAAATAAATTGTTGCATATAATCATTGGTTAAAATATAGCACATGTTAATTTATAAATAGAACGGGGTAAATATGAGAATAAACAATATTTAGTTGCCAAACAATAATTAGTAGATGAAATTGCAACACATATACTGTTAATTAATCCTATATAAAGACTAACAGGTAACAATATAAATGGTGATTGTACTGAAATGTATATCAGATGAATTACATGTTTTTAAATAAATGTTTTGAGAATACTCAATGCATGCATGGAAACTTTATAAAATACAATTTTTTTTTAGAAAAACGTGTAGAATTATATAATATATGAAATATGGCAAAAAGCCTTCAAGATAAAAATGTATTATAATACTTATTTTTTTTTACCAAAATATTATTCTTTTCTATCTTTTTTTATAATGATTCATGAATAATAAAAAATATTGTTCTATAAATAATATTTATATTATTTCATAACCTTCTCATAAATTTCATAACGTTATACTCATTTAATGCACGGCTTCTTTGCTTTTTCATCCATTTCCTTTCGATATATCAATATTTTTCTACCGATTATCGGTAGATAACGATATTTGGTTTTGCGATATATCGATATATCGAATATCGATATTTTTCTTTCGATATTCCAACCCTACTTGGGGAGGTGTATATGTAATGGTTAAAAACGGAATCTACTTTGAACAAGTGAACTTAAATACTGGCTTTAAAGCCGTATCTATAATCATCTATATACTAAACCCAATGACACTTAGTGTGAAATAGATCTAAACTGTGCCAGAGTAGTTAGCTAGCCAGACTGCACTGCCGGTCCCAAGCCCGGATAAAACAGGAGGGTTAGAGGTAGGGCCGACAACCCAACCTCTGTAAAAACATTCACCGTTAAACAAGCTCAAAAACCAGGCCTCGGATATCGGACTGTCACACGGAAACGACACGGCGCAACGGAAAAGGTTTACAGATTTGGAACATGGAACGTGAGGACCTTAAATCGAGCAGGAGCACTCAAAGAGTTAACCGATGAGCTAGGCAGGATGAGGGTAGACATAGCAGCCATACAGGAAATCAGGTGGAAGGGAAGTGGGAATGTCCAAGGTAGAAACTATGCCATCTTTTACAGTGGTAGTACTGAAAAGCATGCGTTTGGAACAGCCTTTGTAGTACCTTCAAGATTTAAATCAGCAGTCATGGATTTCCAGCCCATCAATGAGAGGCTTTGCAAATTAAGGATAAGAGGGAAGAAATGCCATGTGACCCTCATAAATGTACATGCACCTACGGAGGAGAAGAGTGAGGAAGAAAAAGACATTTTCTATGATGAGCTGGATAGAGCACTAGCAGCCAGCCCTTCCTCTGATATGAAAATAGTGCTGGGAGACTTCAATGCTCAGGTTGGGAAAGAAAGAATTTTTATACCTACCACAGGGAAAAATAGTTTGCACGCTAAAACAAATGAAAATGGAGTGCGAATGATAAATTTTGCTGCATCCCGAAGCTTAGTAGTGATGAGTACAATTTTCCCCCACAAAGATAAGCATAAACAAACGTGGCACTCGCCAAACGGAATATTCACCCAAATCGACCATGTGCTAGTCTCTAGTCGAGGGGCAGATGCGAACTCTGATCATTTCCTTGTTATAGCAAAGACTGTGACCAGAATAACATATACACAACAGGGGCACCTCAACCAATCGAGCAAGTGGAGTATAGATAAATTAAGGGATGAGGATATAAGGAGGCAATATAAAGAAAAGTTGGAAGAAAACATAAGGAGCATCCCTGCTGTAAGTGGTGACAAAGAGGTAGAAACTCAGTGGAAGGAGTTGAAGGAGTCAATCACTGGAGCAGCAAAGCAACATTGCCGAATAGAGAGGAAGCCTCCAAATAGATCTTGGTTTGATACAGAGTGCGATGAAGCCATCAAGGCTCGCAATATACTAAGAACTAAGTGGTTGGGTAAGGACACACGGCAGAGTAGAAAAGATTTTCATGACGCTAGGGCCCACGCTAAAAGAATCATCAGGTCTAAGAAGAAAAACTGGATGAATGACAAGGTTAGAGAAATAGAAGAAGCCAGAAGCAACAATGAGACTAGAAAATTCTACAAGGAGGTCCAGCAGCAGAAAACAGGCACTTTTTTTTTTTTTTTTTTTTTTTTTTTTTTCCAATCCCTCAAACAAAACAGAACATTAATAAAACAAATAATTAGATAATTATAAACTTGATGTACTTTACCTTTTACTACCTGTTGGTATTTGAAGGTCTGATGGCTATTTACAATTGGAATGATATTTCCCCGTCAGGGAATTTTCTCATTATTTAGAGGTGAGGGTCCTCTTCTAGTTGTTTGTTAAATAAAAATACCTACTACTAAAAGCTATATACAAGATTAATAATGATAATATTTACAATATTTACATGGTTATATTTACAAAGGATGGATATAAGAGAGTGGTGCTGGGGTGGGACTAGGAAATAGGCAGGACGGGGCGATGGGATAGGATATTGGGAGTGGGGGTGCTTTAGAAGCGGCTTAAAGTATGGTGTTGACCGGGTTGAGTGGTCCCTTTCGGCCCTGCCATCTGGCAGGAAGGGGGGATGGGGTGACGGCCCGGAAGAGTGGGTTGAATGAGGCAGGGATGTTGTCAAAGAACTTTATGTGTCTCCTTGTGATGTGCTGTTGAACAGTGTCGAGTTGTAATTCACTATGAATGTGTGCCATGTTCCGTCTTTCGAGAGATGTTCGTTTTGTGATTTTTTGTAGGACGCTGTTTTGGTATGTTTGGAGAGACTTCAGGGCTGAGGGGTATAGGTAGTGCAGGATGGGGGCACCGTGAAGCAGTGTAGGCCTAAGGATGGCTTTGTAGATCAGGATCTTGAGTCTGAGTGACAGCCCTGGTGAGTAGAGTAAGTGATTTAGTTGGTGTGTAGTGGCTTTGGCTATCTGTATCCTGTGTTTTGTGTGAGCTGTAAATGATAGGTGTGATTCTAATTTCATACCGAGGTATGTTAGCTGTCTTTTATTCTGTATGGTTTGCCCATTCAGTTTTGGCTGTTTTTTGAGTGTTTTCTTGTATGAAAATGTGATTGCATCAGTTTTTTGTGTGTCTATGTGGATATTAATGTTTTTAAGTTGGTCTGTGATTTTTTGGGCTACTGTTTCGGCCTTGCGCATGGCGTGATCTGCATTCATGCTTGCTGTATATATAGCAATGTCATCCGCATATGCAGCGATTTGTACATCGTCAATCTTTTGCCCTACTATATGGGCTGTGTATATGTTGAAAAGGACTGGCGCAAGGACCGAGCCCTGGGGAACACCACAGGTAACTGGGCGCTGGGTGGAGATCTCAGTTTTGACACGGACAGAAAAAGTCCGGCCACTGAGGTATGAGCCAATAATGTCGACCAATTGGTCCGGAAATCGGTGAAGCCGGAGTTGATCAATTAAGGTGGAGTGGGATACAGAATCAAATGCCTGTGTGCAATCTAATGAGATCATTGCTGTAGCAAGATTTTTATTGAGATTTTTAGCTGTATCATACTGAATTTTTGCTACGTGATGATAGCAGCTAACGCCGCGAGAGAACCCGGTTTGTTCCGGGGGGATGATGACATGTGTGTCGCAGTGTTTTCGGATGTGGATAAGAATAAGTTTCTCATATATTTTTGAGATGTGGTTGAGGAGACTGATGGGCCGGTAATCTTCCGGTGCCGCTCCTCGTTTTTTGGGTTTGAGAAGTGGAACAACTATAGCATGTTTCCACTGAGTAGGGTAGTATTTCAGGCGTGAGCATGAGTTGAAAATGTTGAGGAGAAACATATGGGCTTTCCTGGGGAGTTGTTTGAGTAGGACATAGGGTATACTGTCCTCTCCTGTTGATTTGTTTCCCCTCGTGTTTCTCAGAGTTGCAGTCAGTTCTTTATAGGAGGAAAAAATAGTTTGGGTTGTATCAGTCAGTGGACTGTGGTTGTAAATGGTAGTGGTACGTGAGTCTGAGTCTCTATCGACGTAGTAATCAGCAAGTATGGTAGCCTGATCTGCGGGAGTGAGAAGCTCATCGCCTCGTTGTATTCTCACCGATTTTGATTTGGTGTTATGGCTTCTGACTAGTTTCCAGAAGTTTTTGGGGTCGTAATGGGTCCGGCGTAATTGATCGTGCCAAAGGGATGTTTTCCACTGCGACATTTGAGAGGTGATTTGTCTAGTGAGACTGTTTATGATAGGTCTGTATGTTGGGTCTTTAGTCCTATACCAGCAGTTTTTTATGTTGTTTCTCTGTTTGATTAGTGCGAGTATGTGTTTAGGTGGCTGGCGTAGGTGAATGGGAGTGGGGTTAGAAATAACAACCTGGTTATAAGGGATGAAAATGGACGCCTGTTGGTCGCAGATGTAGAGCTGCAAGAACATTGGAAGAAATACTTTCAAACACTCCTGAGATCTGAGCATGAGGTTGAAGCCACGAGACCAGTAAATTATGCGAGTGTTGGCGATGACGACGAAGATATTCCACCAGATAAAGAGGATATCGAAGCTATTGTGGAAAAGTTAAGAAGCAATAAGGCTCCTGGTCCAGATGGAATACATGCAGAATTCTTAAAAGTGGCAAATGGGTCATTAGCTAGTGAGATGCATGGACTAATTTCACACATTTGGCAAGTAGAGAGGATGCCGAAAGAGTGGTCAGAAGCAACAGTCGTTCCACTCTATAAAAACAAGGGGGATAGGACGGACTGCAAGAACTATAGAGGCATAAGCCTGCTGAACACAGCGTACAAAATTTTCTCTATAGCTCTCTACAACCGCATACTGCCATATGTGGAGCGTAAGCTGGGAGATTACCAAGGAGGTTTTAGGCCTAACAGATCAACCATCGATCAAATCTTCTCCTTGCGACTGATGTGTGAGAAAATGAAAGAATTCCAAAACACTATGTGGCTACTATTCATTGATTATAAGGCGGCATATGATTCGGTTTTGAGAGAGGAATTGTTCCAGGCAATGAAGGAGATGAATATTCCCTTAAAAATTATCAGACTCGTAATATGCACAATGAACGATACCAGCTGCAAAGTTAGAGTCAATGGCAAGTTAACCAGCGCATTTCAGGTAAACGATGGACTCAGGCAGGGTGATACTCTAGCCCCGCTACTTTTCAACATCATTCTTCAAACTATAGTAGCAAGAGCCTATCTGGATGAGGGAGGTAATATCTTCTACAAAGGGGCCCAATTATTAGCATATGCCGACGATGTGATGATAGCTGGAAGATCTCTTGTTAATGTTAAAAATGCTTTTGGGAAGCTGGAAAGGGAGGCCAGGAGATTTGGCCTAGAAATTAATGAAGAGAAGACAAAGATTATGATCTTGAGGAAAAAGAAACCCATGCGACCCCAGATGTGCTATACAATTGGAAACTACACATTTCAATGTGTTGCTAGTTTTAAGTATCTTGGTGCACAGTTTAATGAAGCATTGGAGGAGGAGGAGGAGATCCAGGCACGCATTATCGCGGCTAATAAAGCTTTTTTCGCAATAGCTCATCTTATGAGAAGTAGATTAGTTAGCCGCTTAACCAAGTTAAGGCTATATAAAACCCTCATTAGATCAGTGGCAGCATATGCAAGTGAGACATGGATATTAAAAAAATCAGCAGCTGAAAAGATCGACATCTTTGAACGCAAAATATTAAGGCGCATTCTGGGACCTGTGAAAGAAAATGGGGTATACCGTCTTAGAAAGAATAGAGAAGTATATTCCCTATATGACGATGTGAAGCTCTCCGACTATGTCAGATTACAACGTCTAAAGTGGTTGGGTCACCTCCATAGAATGGATGATGGCAGAACCGTCAAAGAGCTATATAAGGATTGCCCAGAAGGAGTGAGAGCTCGAGGGAGGCCACGAGGCAGATGGAAGGACAGCGTCTCAGAGGACCTTCGAAATCGTAACATGTCTCTGAGACTTGCTACGGACCGACAAGACTGGGCAAGAGTGATTGAGCAGGCCAAGGACCGCCTTGTGCGTCTGTCGCGCCTATGAAGAAGAAGAATGACACTTAGTAGCCTGTATATTCAAAAAAGGAAAATATTAGAATAATATTGATAAAAATTACAGGTAGCTGGCTCTTCTACATACCTAACAATATCATTAATCGCTATTAAGAATAATGTAACATTTAATCCAGATCCCTTGGGGATGGCATTTTATTGAGTAAATGTGTTTGAAAATTGTTCAACCAGTTTAATTTGAAAAATACTGCAAATTATTACACAATGGTTTATTATTTCCAAATAGTAATATTTCAAAAATTACTAATCTGTCTATTTACAGGACTTTCTATATAGCTTTGGTTTACAGTTCAGATAATTAGATTATCTTTCAAATTAGCATTTGGATTGTTTCTGGAAAGGATCACGTGCAGAATACTTTATAAAAGACATCTACCAAGTTCAGCAAAGAAATTTTACAGTAGGCACCTATCTACAGCTGGGATATGGCGTATGAACTTTCTAGACTAATTCTCCGGTGCTACAGGGCAACCTGGCCCTAGGACTCCTGACGTATCAATTGCGAGCTCCTGACTTCCTCGCATCTCTCTACTTCAGCCTCCCTTGGATTAGTTCTGCACTTCCTTCAGTTTCCTTGGTCTTTCATTTTTATTTTCCCACTAAAGTACTCATCCCATATTTTCCTCTGTACCATTTCACCCTCAGATTACATGTCCTAATCATCTCAGCCTACATCCATTGACCCAGTTTCTTCTTAACACTCACAGTTTGGCACTCTCATGACGATTATCTTGGGACAAGCTTCAAATATCTGCTCCGTAAGTGCCTACTGATTAATTTCTTCGCTGAACTTGGTAGATATTTTATAAAGTATTCTATACACATTCCTTTCTCGAAACATTCCAAATGCCCATTTGAAAGATAATCTAATTATTTGAACTGTAAATCAAAGTAGTACACAAAGTCCTGTAAACAGACAGACCAGATATTTTTGAAATATTACTATTCCGAAATAGTAAACCATTGTGATTACACAATGGTTTATTATTTATTCAATTTGCGGTTATAATTGGTGAATAATTTTCAATCACATTTTCTTAGGAAAGTGGTCCCAGGCGTCTGTATTAAGTGTAACATTATTCTTGATAGCGATTAATGAATGATATTGTTAGGTATGTAGAAGATTCTTATTAAGAGTAAATCTGTCCAATTCATACAACGGAAAATGCAAAATGTTTTAATCAAAGATGGCCGCTCTCATTGGCTTTAGCTTCGACTTCAACTTCGAAGTCAAAATGTGTTCATTTCTGTAGAAAAGGGATGTGCCACGATAACCCAATCCTAGTTTTAAAAGGAAATATTTTGCCTTTTGTAGAGAATATTCGTTTCTTAGGATTGTGGTTGGAGAGAAAATGAGATGGAAAAAGGATATAAAAACGTTTAAAACAGACTGTTTAAAGCTGAGGAACATTTCAAGAGTTGTGTCAGGAATTAATTGGGGCACTGACAGGAAAACTTTATTCACCATTTATTTTACGGTAATCAGAAGGGAGATTGATTATGAGAGTATAGTTTACAGTTCTGCTTCTGAATCAACTATTAAATTAATAAATACCATTCATAATACTGTCATCAGACTTTCCATTGGACTTTCAGATCTTCAACTGTTGTGAGCTTATAAGTAGAAAGTGGAGAACCCAGCCTCGCCTTACTTGACCCTTAAGGCTTACTTGACCCTGTCATATACATCTTCAATTCTTACCAAAATGGAACACCCTAACTACAAATTCTTTACTGCATCCAACACAGACCAAGCCACTAATGAATTAGTCATCAGAGGAAGAGTTTCCAAACTTTTGCATGACTTAAACGTAGAGCCCAACAATATTATACAAATAGATGATGTACCGTTTTAACCATCGAGCACAGCCCAAATAAATACTGACACCACACTTTCAAAAAAAGACAAAAATTTAATAGATCTCGTTTTTGTGAACGATCTGTTTTAGAGTTACTACAAAAGTATTCTAATTATTCGACTATATTTATGGATCCCTCTAAAACAAATGCTGAAGTTGGATGTAGTGTGGTAAGTGAAATAGTTAGTATCAAATTCATCTTGCCAGAAATCAGCAATATATTTACTGGAGAACTATTTTCAATATATCAAGATTTCCTTTTAATAAAGTCGGGAGGAAAACACTCTTTCCTTGCAATAGGTTCTTTGAGTTCATTGAAAGCAATTGCTGACGCTTCATCAAAAAATACATAATTTCAGAAAATAAATAAATTTGCGGAAAATAAATAAATGCATGAGTCAGTGGAAAAGAAAGTTGACGGACATGGGTACCATCTTATTGTGATATTGCAAGCAACGAAACCGCTGTCAAAGAGGCCAATAGGGCAAGACTGAAAGAGCCTGAGACTGCAACTGTTAACTTTATAAAAGCGGAAGACTGGAAGAGAAATTCGGTACAGTCAATTATGAACAAATGGCAACCAAGATGGTTATCTTCACCATGTAAATTACAAGAAATAAAAAAAAGGCATCCTGCCTTGGAGAACTTCCGTTAGAAAATGCAGAAAGGAAGAAATGATCCTAACAAGATTGAGGATTGGCCATACTGCTTTTACGCATGAACACCTTATGAGAGACCCTTCTGTGACAAATGCAATACGACACTAATAATAAAGCACATTGTAACGTCATGCACACTATACACTGACATCAGAACAAGACATAACATACCTTCCACAATAACAGAAGTGTTGGGTAACAATAAAGAATAAGTTACTTAGTATAGGTGTTACAAATATGATAAACAATATGTGATTTTGTAAATATGGCCCGCTAATGCCGATAAATAAAGTAAAATCACATTTAATAGTTAGGTAATATTTATAAATTAATAATACTTGTATAAAAATATGATAAATCAATATCCACTTGCAACAGAACCCGATTCATCTGCATCGGAATCATAATTGTTTTCCTTCAATCGTGGTTCTTCTAAACGACTAAATACTTTACAATCTAATTGAGATTTCTTATTAGAAGATTTTTTTCGGATGTTTGAGATCACTACATGAGATGAATAAGTAAATGAAATGGAATGCATCTACCAGTTTTCGCTCTGAACATTTTTCTAGAGTAACATTATCTTTATTTTTAAAATCCTTATAGCGAGCTTCAAGCTGTATTCTGATAATTAACATAAATTCTCATCTTCATCACGTTTGCTCCCATATTTTATTCCTTCTTTACGCAGATTCATAACAAAGTTCCAAGACTAGCGCTGATTCACAGAGTTGCTCATTCTTCATTCAGTACGTATACTAGTATCACAAAAATCAACCTAGGGTCTTCCAAAACAAGTTGTATCTCAACTTCAACAAGTAATGATTTCTAACTATCGTCAACTGTAAACATTACGAGTATATGGATTAAGACAATTAGAAACTTCATCAAAATTAATTGTTTTCTTCACTTCGATTCTACAACAGTTCCACTTCGTCTGTTTTTCCAAAATTCCAAATATTCCTTAAAAATAGGCCCTCCGATAGCAAGTCGTGCGAATTTCAAGCACGACGTTAGTATCAGAATAATGGTTGCTTGAGGAGGCCAGGACCCATTACAGTAGAACTCCTGTTTACCGGCCACGCATTACATTAACCGGCCTAGTGAGAAAATGAAATACATGAAATACGTTCGCTGAGAAAAGGAATCGCTTTCTGGCTTCGTGGAAGTGATGAGGGCCGTTGTTTAATGGTGCCAGGTATTATTAGAGTTCCAGTTCCTTAAGAAGAAAAATTATTATCAAAGATTATTGGTATTATTCCTCAATAATAACATCAATTCAATTCAATATTTCATTGAAGTGCTTGAATGAGTGAGTGATTGATACTTTGTCGGTATCATATTTCCTTAAAAGCAGATAACCAAGAGTTTTGGCAGGGGGCGGATAAGTTGTAACTAGGATTTTTGCCAAGAGGCAACCTTAATTTTGCCGCCCCTTCGTTCATCCGCCCTCCAAAAAAAGTCGATAGTTTTATAATAGTACTTTAGGTAGTATATTTCTAAATAAATATCATCATCTCATAACATTAACTGGTTTTGTTGGCTGAATTAAGGTCAAAACTACCAAAAGCAGAAACATATAATTTTTACTTAACCAAAAAAATAAACTTTAACTCGAAATTCGCCTCCCTCTAATTTCTGTCGTTCGGAGCAGGTGCTCTCTTTGTTCCTCATAGTTCTGGCTCTTGGGGGCGGCAATCTTTATGTTTGTTCCAGACGCCAGTTGACCTAGCTACGCCACTGACCAGAACCGAAGAAAATTCTACCGCTTAGCAAAGATGCTTTGGAATTGATATTATGAGTTTTTCTTAAATGAAGATAAAATTTATTAATAAATAAAGTTTAATTTGTAGAATAAGTTTAGTTTAACATATAATTAGAGAAAATTATATTTTCAGAGACCAGCGTACTTGTAGGATGGGATGGAGAAGAAAAAAAAACGTTTACTTTGCTCTATCGTATATGTATATATCTCGTTATATTGTAATATATTTATATACATACGATATATTGTAAGCTCGAGAGGTCCTTACAACAAAAATAGTAGATTTCAACATTGATACAGGCTCCGATAGATCCTGGATAATAAGTAAAATATTATTTTTTTAAATTGCCAAAGCGTCTTGCAAATGGGGGATTCTCATCAGAAATGTTAATATGACCTTCTGAAACTTCAGATTAGTGACTAAATTCAAATTGGCTTAATTTATGTGTTGTAATTTTTTTATATTCTTCAAACCCTCTAGAAGCATGATCTACGTGCCATTCATGGATTCAAACAATAACACGATCGTAGAAAATTTTAATAGTGAAAATAATCAAAATTACATCTCAGGCATGTTACCAAAAAAAAAAAAAAATTATCATCCTAAAATAAAATTGTTTCCTCTTAAATTTTGGGTGATACACTGTTGACATGGTTGGACATATTGGTTTCAGCGATCCAATTAACTATAAATAATTATTTAAAATCAATCATTTGTGTTACTTTTTTATGTCAAGCAAGCTCATCATTTAGATACTATTTGTTAACTTGATCGATTAATTACTATTTCCATTCTCAAATTGTTGTTCAGTCTCAGATTATTCTCTAAAATTTCTAGTTCGACAAACAACCCGTCTCTGTACTCATGATAAATAAATTTTCATTGGAAAAAGAGTAATACACATGGCTGGCCCTTGGTATTCTATCACTTTATATCTGATATTTCTACTTTCTTCTTCATTTTTACTTTCCCTTAATACGAAGTATATAGTAAGGGGAAGTATTGCGATCGTGAAAATTTTCGAATTCGAGTTTTCGACGTAAATACACGTTTTAAGGTGCCCTGAGTCCAAATCACCAAAATGGCTTGTGTGTATGTGATCAGTATAGCTGTACGATTACGTATTTAAGGTTGGCACATGCATGTGATGTTACAGCAACATTTTCGTCAAAATCGACTAACCGGAAGTGTCACTTTATATAATCGATTATATTTTCGAATTCGAGTTTTCGACGGAAATACGCGTTTTAAGGTCCCCTGAGTCCAAATGACCAAGTCTCGCAAAATGGTCTGTGTGTATGTGAACAGTCTAGCTCAAAAACGAGAAGTTATACGATACTGAAATTACGTATTTAAGATTGGCACGTGCATGTCATGTTACAGCAACATTTTCGTTCACAGCACATTGTCAAAATCGACTAACCGGAAGTGCCACTTTATATAATCGATTCTACACTTTTTTACAATTTTATCGAAATTATTCTTCATAAAGGTCTTTAACTTTTCATTTATGTAGTAAATCACCGTGGAATTTCAGGGAAAAAAGTTGTGATGAAAAGAATATTTTATTTGCGCATAGCTTAAAAAGTATGCATTTTACGGTAAAATATGTGTAGAATTGTATGGAAGGTAAT
Source organism: Rhaphigaster nebulosa (assembly GCA_948150685.1). NCBI lineage: Eukaryota > Metazoa > Arthropoda > Insecta > Hemiptera > Pentatomidae > Rhaphigaster > Rhaphigaster nebulosa. Next base: position 69,236,962 of record OX411306.1, on the reverse strand, counting down.
TAAATTATCTAAAAAACAATTGAAGAATCATCAAAATAGGACCAGTATTAGCAAAGATACAGGGCATCGGACTAACCGGAATTAGCTATTATATCATGGATTTTACAATTGTTTACAATTTTCGGTAAACGGCTCCAACGATTTTGGTGAAACTTGCCTAATGTCTTCAACTTAAAGATGTTTAACTTTTCATTTATGTAGTATATCAAGGAAAAAGTGCGGGGAAAAAAGTTATGACGAAAAGAATATTTTATTTGCGCTTAACTTAAAAAGCATGATATTTTTTAGTACATTATGTACCGAATTATATGAAAGGTTATTAAAATATCTAAAAAAAAAAAAAAAAAATCATCAAAATCGGACCAGGAGACGGATGCGACCGAACCTTCTCCCATCTGTTATAAACAATATACTCTGTAATAAAGTAATTTAAGAATACAAAAGCGGAAATTAACTTAATAATTTCTACTTTCATATTATTTAATGGAAAGAAAATATTTCCATGAAAACTAAACCGAAACTTTTAAAATATATTTGCAACTTGACGAAGTTAAAATATATAGGTAGTGTACAGAATTGTTGTACTAAAATTGTTTAAAAAACTCTTTTATTGTACTTAAGTGGGAGAAGAAGTGAATGCTGCTGAGTTTATTTCACGTATTGTTTATCTGAACTCTTAAAAATTATATTAACAAGATAATTATTATAGGACGGTAAGGGAAAGTTGTGTGATGCGCGCACCGCACCAGATTTTTTAAAATTTATTTAGGTATAACAAAACAAACTAGATTTAGCAGCATTCATATAAAATTATTTTAATAACTTCAAGAGATTACCCAACATTCCTATGAAATTTCAAGAAACAAAGAAATTCAAATTTTAGGTAATTCGATGTGTATGAATGTGTCAGCGACCTATATGAGAGGTAGAGTCAAAGATGAGGGGGACTTGACAGTTATGTGCTATCGAACGGTGGGAGAAAATGAAATACTTTTCAAAATTTATTAGGATATTCGAATGGGTTCTTGAGGTAGTATATGTAGTAGGTATCTACATATTGACTACTAGAAACTAGCTAATTAACATTACTAACTAGGAAATCAGACTCAAGTTTCTACAATCAGACTTGTCAAAATTGAGAAGATTACAAAAACGTGGAAATTTTTCAGACAAAATATAAATTGTAGAAAAGAAAATCGTAAAAGAATGTTCTAGATTGAAACGTTTACATCTCTCCTACGTCAATTTTTGCCAAAACTTTGTAGGATTCTTATTCGTTCTCCTTTCAAAACCATCCTAGATTTTTTTTTAATGCCATGGAGTCTTTCAAACTGAACATTAGATACGTCCTCCTGATTTATTTTGAAAAGTATTCCATTTTCTCGTAGCAAATCCATTCCATTCATAGCACATAATTTTCAAGTCCCCCCTCATCTTCAACTATAGACGCTGAACACTCATACACATTTGAATTTGGAATTTATTACCTTAAATAAGCACCTCGGCCACCACGTTACTAAAAAAGCACATGAGGTTCTACATATATTATTTCAAGAATCACTTATTTCCTTGATGCAATGAGTTTAATTCCCGCTTCTCCACTGCCCGCTATCTTCTCTTCGTCATTTCTTGAAATTTCGGTCTGTTGAGAGATTTTGTACCAAACTGATGTTTCATTCTAGAGTCCGACAGCTCTAATTATGTTGCTGTATGCAGTATGATTGTATGATCGCAATTTGCAAATCTTAAAAAACACTAATTAAAATTCCAAGATCCAAATAAATGACAACAAACATAATTAAGTTAATCAAACACCTTTAGATCGACTAAATAAAAATGTGTTTTTTGATAACATAATTTGATAACATTCAGTGAAATTTCATATCATTGAGAGTTTCACAAATCATAAACAAAATTATTAGGAATCAGAAACACTTAGAGGTCCCGTTTTATATTTTATTTTAAACGAAAAACCGTTGTAACCGCTGAAATATATTCAGCCATTCACGGTAAAAATGAGGAAAAGCAGATGAAAATTCGGATTATTTTCATATAGTTTTCCTTTGAGGTTATACCTATAAAGTGTTGGAAAATCGTTGCACCACGAAAATGGATTCATTCGTTTATGAGATATAAGAGGAAAAGCGAATGAAAAGTCCGAAAATTTCACAATCGTTTTCTTTTTAGCCTACCCCTAAACGGCCGGAAAATTGTTTAAACCGCGAAAATTCATTTACTAGTTCACGAAATATAGGAAGAAAAGCGAAAGAAAAGTCGGAAAAATTTCACACACATTTTCTTTTTAGCCTATCTCTAAACAGTCGGAAAATCGTTTGAACTGCTAAAATCCATTCACACCTTCACCCAAAATATAAGTGGAGAAGCGAATAGAAAGTCAAAAACTTTTCAAAAACGAAGATGGAACGGAACGAAAGCTGAAACCAGTTCCGGAGGTGGATCGGAACGAGCCATTCGTTCCGAAGGTTAGTCGATTCCCTAAAATTTTGTTAATTCAAATAGAGTAACAAACATGAATGGTAACGCACATGAGAAACAAGGTTCAACGCCATGTTTATCACAATTAAAAAAAGATAAAATTAGAAAGAAAGTAGGATTGGAAAACTACCTTCTTAGGCCTTAAAGTGAATGAAGAAAATTAAATTTAAAGATAGCATGGAGGCGAAAATGACGGTAACATACCTGAGGAGCATTAAAAATATTTTCTATGTTTTTTAGAAAGCAGAAGAAAATACTTCATACAAAATACTTTTACAATGTTTATTTAATAGATCGATAAAAAAATACACAAATCGAGGTGCATATCGCTGATCCGGCACATTTGGAATTTTGAGTTGAAACGTATGCACGAAATAGTAGCTAATTAGAACCAAAATATTAAAATACCGGATCACGCGTAACATCTATACAATTCTTATCGTCCAGTGTAGTTATGGAGTTAAATATGCTATAACTCGCGATTCTCAAGGATACTAGTTCGTGCATCAGCTTCAAATCGAAAATCCAACAGTGGCAGGCCTTGAGCATTTCCCTTTCAACTGTTAATATTGACTATAGTTCGTCATTGGATAATTGTTTTTATTGCTCCTGTCTAGGTGGAGCTTAGACAGAAGCTCATAATGAGACAATAATTGAGTAAAATTGGTTTGTATATCTAGTTTAGTGGTGGTTTTATTGGTAAACATAAGCTAAGAACGTTCTGTGTGTTGCAATCTTGCAATCAAATTCCATGCATATCATTCCATATTAGCTCAAAATGTACATTCTATTTTCCATTTCTATTGGAAATTAAATTTTAATAAAATAACAGGCGGGTTTCAGAGGAGGATAAACAACTGATCAAATATTCAGTCTCCAGATGATTCTTGAGAATTTCCAGGAGTGTAGGATGACTACCAATCACCTTTATGTCGACTTCCGGAGTACCTATGATAGCATTAAAAGCCCTAATTTGAATACAGCTTTAAGAGAACTCAAGAGATTCAGCTAATCAAGATGGCCATGGATGATACAAGGTGTACTGGATGGATTCAGTAAGATCTCTCTCCATAGTTTGAATTTACTAGAGATCTTAGGCAGGGCGATGGCCTTGCCTGTTTATTGTTCAATCTAGCTTTGGAGAAGGTCGTGCGTGATTCGGGTATACATATCTCTGGACACCATCTTCAACTGGCTCGTCCAAATACCCAACTTTGCTAATGCAGGTCCTTTGAGTCCTTGAAAAATGCTTTTCTCAAATTGGTGGAAGCTGCAGAGGATATTGGGATGTGTGTAAACAAGGAGAAAACCAAGTATATGAGAGCTGGGTCTGGCGCAGAGACATGGGCCTATTCATGTTCCAAAAGGTCAATAAATTTGTGAATCTGAGTTTAGTAGTAAGTAGTGGAAACAGGATCTGGGAAACCCTCACTAGTAATGAAGAGAAATTGTTTTATTTGACAGGAAGATCCTTCGACGAATATTTGGGCCAGTTAGAGTGGGATAAAACTGGAGCTGGAGGACAAATAGTAAAATTTACCAACTTTATGGTGAGACTGATGTAATGAGGTGTATTAAGTTAGGAAAACTGCGCTGAGCTGGCCACATTGCTCGCCTGCTGGAGGAGTAAATACCCAAGAAGCTGCTGAATGGGAGGCTCTACCGGATGAGAGAAAAAGGAAGACCTCGGCTTAGATGGAAGGACACTAAGCCAGGGATGCCCATCACCTACTAAACGCCCGCAACTGGTGAAAGGCCGCACAAGATCGAGCAACCTTGCGAAGGACTTATTGAGGACTGCATTGATCTGTAGCATCCAGGAGTAGTAGTAAATTAAATTTTTTTAAATGTTAATTTTATTTAAAAAATAAACCATAGTATTTTATTTATAATTTTTTTTAGTTATTACTATAACGATTATAAAATAGTGTAATAATGTTACCAAAAATTAAATGGCTTTGGAGATAGCAATAATTCAAAATAGAACAACAGAAATCAATGTGATGTAATCGCTCACGGGACACCTCTTGTGTACAGAAAATATGGTACATTTCTGCCAAATTAATACAACAAATGGCAGTGAAACCACTTCACATTTTTTGAAAAAAAAAAGAAAAAAGGAGACTGCCTTTCTTAAAATACCCAGCAAGTCAAGACCAACTAATTTTCACCATATTTCCCAAAAATTCATATCAACACATGGGTCTTTCAATCAACCAGGAAAAAAAGTTAATTATGAATGCTAATTACCTAATCAGGATACAAGGAAGATTATTTCTTAAATAATAGTAAGATCAAAAAAGGCCACAAATTTTAAAGTGTTAACAATGTTGAGACTACTAAGGCCTTTTTTATCTTACTAATGCTAATTACCTTTTATTTCAAAGTTTTAATGATCCTGTGGGTTAAGTATGAATGATACATTCCTCCATTCCCTTTAATATAATGACATGATTTGTTCTATTCTATTGATTTTAAATAATAAATACTTTATTACTTTATTTCAAGAATTTTTAAAAGAGATAACAAATATTTTTATTTAAATTAATTATAATACATTTTGAAAGAGGGTAACTAAAAAATTATCATTAACAATCATTTATTTTTCCAAGATGGATATTAATGACATCAATTAAAATAATTAATTTGTTTTAACTACATATAAATAGGTTAACCTAAAATGTCTTGAGATCTCACATGTACAATTGAATTAATTAAAAATATATATATGCTTATATAACTGTATCGAACTAGTTATTTAAATAATAAAAAAATCATACATTTTCCACACTTCTAAAAAAAAAAAAAAAAAAAAAAAAAAAAATAATGATATAACAGTTGCATTGAGCCAATTACATACATAATTATACATATAAAACACTAGAAACAAAAAAAAGATTTATTTAATTTTAAAATATAATGCTTTAAATAGACCATAATTCATAGAATTAAAATTAAAAAAAAAAAAGAATGAAATAAGAATTTTAGATGCACAGCATTAGTAGATTTTAAGGGAAACACCAAAATATTTGACAAATAACGAAACAAAAAAAAGCGGTCTTGAAGACATTCATACCGTCAAAATACATACATTCATCATAAGATTTGCACCAACAAAAGACAATGAAATATTTACAATTATATAAAATACAATAAAAGTGGTTATGGAAAAGATTAACAGAATTTCCATCTATTACCACATTCATTACACAACACAAATGTTGTCATAGGTTCATCAGCACTTCTGGTTTGTACCTGAAAAAACAAAATTAATGTTAAATTTTAAAATTAAAATAAAATACAATAATTCACACACAATATCAATTTGATTAATAAAATATTTAATCAGAAAAATAAAATGACATTGTTTTTCTGTATAGTTTTCATTTCCTTTATAACCTTTTTCAGTCTCAAGACCTTCAGGCTAATTCGTTTATTAAATTAGCGATGGCCCTCCTCTGTTGCTTGTCAATGGATGACTGATTCCTCATACATTCCTCACTTGAATGTATGTCCACATACGAGTACATGCTTGTCAATAGGGTATATGCATGAAAAATATATTTCGTTCAAATATTTTTTTTTTTTAAATCTTTATTTATTGCTATTGATTAAAACCCAAATAGTTTTTTCTTTCCAAATTTTTGCTAAATAATAAGTTTTAATTAAACAAAAATGCATTGAATAGGCGCAAAAGCGAAATTTAAAATATCTAAACGCAATGGTATTGGTTAGACCATAATGTGATATCAAATTTCATGTCAGCATAACTACTTCGTATGGTTTCTCGGTACTTTCTTTATGTCATCAACGATAAATTGAATTATATCATGGTTTCTTTCATTAAGTATTGTTTGATATCATTAATTAAAATGACTAAGAGAGGATTTGTTTTAGCACAGTAGAATAATCTTCCGAGAATAGACGGGATTATGATGTCGGTTTTTTTTTCTTTCTACAAATCCAGATTTTATATCTACTGAATTTAAGGGAGTTAAAGCTACTCGTACAAGATCATTTTGTGTGGATTAATTCACTTTTAAAGCTTTTTTAATATATAATTTACCATATTAATTTGTAAAACTAAACATAACCTATAAATGCAGCAAAAATAATTTTATCAACAAATGCAATCAAGTATACAATTACAAATTATTTTATATCTAGTAAATGGATGGCTGTGTTTATTTGTTAAAATATAATGAAGTTAGAATTATTATATCTAATATTTTTGGTATAGATTTTAACGGGAATCGTATGGCAACTCATTATTTTGTATAGCACTTAATTTTCTGTATCCTCTTCTAACAATACCGAAGAAAAAAATACTAATTATTTTTATATAAAAACGTTGATATGGAAACAAATAAAAAACATAAAGTGATAAAAATTCATCAAATGTCTAAACTTTTTGAGGTTACGATACTTTTTTTTAACATAAAGCAACAAAATTGTAAATTCGATAGTAAAAGAAACAACGTATTCAATATAATGACTTCAAAATAATCTTCAAAGCAATGCAAATTATTTATCGGAGATACTTTATCTCTTCTCATTGCTTTAAACAACTTTGCTCATTTAGTTAAATCTTTTGGAATGAGAAAAAATACTTTATCTTGTGCTCTTTTCTTGTACTTTTCTTTTTACATAGGCAATACAATACTTATATGAAGGCTTTTGCTCTTGTTAAGACGGCTTTACTAATCACAGATTTAGATCAAATTTAGCAAATTTCACCAGAATCAATAAAAAGTCGTTTATAAATAGTTAAATTAACAATTCAGAAAAATTTGCAAAACTTAAATGCTTAAACAAAGGCATACATTACATATGTGAATGTAACATTGAATATATGAATGCTCACGTGCGTTTGTGATATACACAGATAGTCTTGCTGAGAAATAGTTCTAGAGATTAGTAATTATGGAGGAGAGATGAGGATGATAAAAGAAAAGACGTGGTTATGAAATTTAAAATGAAAACTAGAAATTAAAAGTGGTTATACAAGCTTCATCTACAGTTTGTGGGAGTCTTCAGATCAGCAGTTCTCAAAGAGGGTACTACAGAATTTTTAAATAATTAAAACAATTATAAAAATTAATATTGTTTTTGGCTTATTATTTTCAATAATGAACCTTTGCAATCAACCAAGAAAAAAAATTTGTTAACCCTCCTCAAAATTAGAGGTTTTAAATTTCAAGATACAAATAATAAAAATCAGTCCATTCCCTGGTTTTGCTCTGATATTACTGGACCATTTTTTTTTTTATTTGGCACCAAGATACAGGTTACCCAAGGATGATCCTAGAAACTCAACATTACCATCCACCGATTAGAAATTTCGTATGCCCATATCTCACAAGGAGAGTATCAAACATGGAAATCACAAATTAGGACCACTTTTACATATAATTATTTAATCCTTTGGTATAATGATTCCAAAATGCTTTATATATATCCTCTATCTTCATAAATAGCTGACAAGGAGAGTACTAAACATGAGAATTACAGATTCCGATCACTTTTATATGTGTTATTGGAGGGCAGAATAAAGTGGTACGACGCAATTCGGTTTCAATCTCGAGAAATATTGATGTGAAATAATTGGTGTTATTTAAGTAAACGTGGGTGGGTGTTACAATTGTTGAACAGTGGCTTGGACTACAGGTAACAGATCTATATCTCAGATATTTATAAATTATTAAATAATGGATTCATTAATTTTTTTTTTTATAGTCAGAGATCTATTCCGAGTAGTTTTGGGGGTAGGGAAACATCGGCTTCAACGATCATGTTGAGATTTTCTGCCAACTGGAAATTCTTCCAGAGAGAATCGTGGAGGAGACACAAAAAGAAAAGGAGACATACTGTCTGAGGAAAAATGTTTATCTGTCAAACAATGTATTGATTCCGTTTCATCAGTGGAAAGCCATTGCGCCAGAAACAAAAGCGTTACTCATTATTATTTTTCATCTATCTACATTATTATAATTTATTTGTAAAATATTACAATATAAGCATAAGGGACATCTACTGCTGGCATTTGCTCTACTTGCTTGTGCCTCAGAGAACAAATTAAAAGAGCCAGAGAGGTGAAATTAAAAGAGGAGGTACAGCAGGCCAAAGCTGTGATGAGGGGGAACACCGCCTCGATGAATCTGCTGCGGGGTACGAATGAAATATCGCACATCTTGACTTAGTCCTTGGTATATGAAGCTAAACGGGATGAAATTGGAATAGGGACAGATATAACAGAGATTTTGAAAAAAAGTAATAAGACTACGGAAAAATTGATACTGTTTCTCAAATAGATTGAAATTTATACCAAAATTTAAATTACCAAGTTACCAATGTCTGTAAGCTAAGAACAGGGCAGAAATAAACCATGTGGTTGAAGTGCCCACAATTGTTAATAAATAAATAAATACCCTTGATGTTTAGTCTAATTTAAAAAAATGCGTTTTGTTTTAAGTTTATCTTTACTATTTTTGAAAAATAAATTATTCAAAAGCATTTTTTAACCCTTTCATTCGAATAAAAATAGTAAATAAATTGATCTTGTAGTACCTTTATAACACAGGAAATATAAAATTATTAAAGTACAATGTCAATCATTTTTTTCGTCCCAAAACAAACCCTAATCAATTTTATTTGTTCCAAAACCGGCCTTGAAGTTTAATTTGTTCCAAAACCGGCCCTGTTGAAATCTAAATGCTCTTTAATTAATATTAAAATAATCAACAATTTCTGGAAGTATGTGCTACTAATGAAGATTGTTTTTAGTTTACTTAAAAAAAAAAATGGTTTTGATATCACTATTGAAATAGAAAATATAGTTTTTCCTGTTTCCTGAAAATTTGTCAATGATGATTAGGGTTCATTTTGGAAATAAACGACTCAAATAATGAATCCATTTTTAATCATTTATAATTATCAGAAATATAAAAAAAATTCACAATTCCAGGGATTTGAACTGAAGATCTTTAGGTTACAACCAGACAAATTACCGCGAGGCCATAGTCTCTGTTGAACTATTGAAACAGCCATGTCTACTTAAATAACACCAATTACTCCAAATCAATATTTCTCAAGAATGAAAGAGGATTGGGTCTTACCACTTTACATAAGCATTGAGGGAACCCTACCCTCCAATAACGCATATAATCATAGTATCTGCCCGACCCTTGGATCGTACAGAGCTTTTATTGTGCGTGCCTTTTAGTGCCTAAAGTTTTTATTTCAGTTAAAGTTTAAATAAACAATTAGTTTTAGCTTCAAAATAAACCAATGTGCTGGACCCTCAGGGGCCCAAATTCAGCATAATTTAGACCAATTAGCAAAATCTAAAAAAAGGAAAATGAACCAATACAACATTCCTGTAAGTAACAGTTATTCTATATTATCGGACGATGAGGATTATCAAGAGTCATTAAACAGTGTAAAAATTAAACCGTTTCCACCAATAGTTGTATACAACTCATTTGATGATTATGAACAACTTTTAAAATCAATAAATGAAAACAAAGTTGGAGAAATAAACATAAAATACCGGCAAAATAAAACTATTTTTGTAACATACAACTCCGATGACTTTAAAAAAGTTAAAGATCAATTATTAGAAAAAGGACAGGAATTTCATTCCTACACGCCAAAAAATGAAATAAAACCTAAAATTATCATGAAAGGAGTCCCCCAAATTTTGATTGTGAATTTATAAAAAAAGACTTGACATCGAAAGGAATTAAAGTTATAAAAGTAACACAAATGATTAAAAAAAAAGAAATCCCTCATGTCAAATTACCTATCTGGATCATTACTCTGGACGACAAACTTCAAATAAATATGATCAAAAAAATAAGAGCAGTGGGCAACGTCATTATAAGCTGGGAAACATACATCAATAAGAAAGAAGTGATTCAATGTTTCAATTGCCAAGCCTTTAACCATTTATCGATCAATTGCCATAAAAAACCAAAATGTATGAAATGTTCGGGGACTCATCATACCAACGATTGCTTAAATGAAAATATTGACAATTTCGTACCAAAATGTGCCAACTGCGAGGGCCCACACACAGCTAACTCCAAAGAATGCTCTCATTACGAAAAAAATGCAACCCTGAGACTGAGTAAACAATCACCTAAAGTACAACTCTCAAGTCTCAGAAGTATTAATTCAAAAAAAGAATTCCCAGATCTTCCTAAATCTACAGCTAAATGGCCTCAAGAAACTTTTATAGCTCAAGATATTATTACTATTATAACTCAAGAAAAGGAACCGTCTATGATGGATATGTTAAAGGAAATAAAATCTATATTCAGCACTTTCAAAATTTCTGCTATTCTGAAAAATTTCAAACATATACTAGCGAAAATGAATACAGCAGAAGACGGTATTTCAAAATTCTTCATATTATTTGAAGGCATTATTGCTCTATTGGATTAATGGACTGTATGTATTATCTTTATAATTTATAATTTATAATTTGTATTAATATCTTCTATATATTATTTATTTATACTAATTGCAGATTTGTTCAGATTTTTAAAATGGTACACAGCTAACTGCGCATACAATAACAAAAATCTAATTTACGTGACCTATAACCATTCACATATAAACAATTTTAATAAACAATCTCAAGTTCTTATCTCTGCACAGTCCGGCCAACCTAGAATCATGATCCCACCCAGTGATGTTATTGCACACGTAATATTATACGAGCTTAGTTATACTATCATATCTTTTAAGCGTCTAATTAAATTAATAATGAAAACATATTTTTGTTTTATTGCTTATGGCTCATAACTCTATAAATTGTTTACTTTGGAACGCTCGATCCGTTAAAAATAAATTAATCGAATTAAAGGACTTTATTTCCTCTAACAATCCAAAAATCTTGGCAATAACTGAAACCCATCTATCAAATGCTGACAAAGTGAAAATCCCTAATTTCAACATTTATAGATCGGATAGAGATAGAAATGGAGGCGGTGTCATGCTTATCATCGATAAATCATTTAAACAATCCCAATGTCCATTACCTCATTTAAAATCTGTAGAAGCAGTTGCTATTAATTTACACTTGATTAATAATTGTACATTAACCATAATTTCTCTCTATTTACCACCAAGGAAATCCATCTGTTACCACGACTTAAAAAGATTATCAGACTTAAACGAGCGGGTACTTATAATGGGAGACTTAAACAGTAAAAAAAAATTATGGAATTGTCACAATACTGACAAAAATGGCAAACTACTTTTAAATTTAGCTTCACTCCTAAAACTCCAAATTTTTTTCCCGGATAAACCTACATATTACCCTTCTAATGGGCGTTCCAAGCCAAGTACACTCGATATCTTATTAACGAAATCATTTTATTCACTGAGCCGTCTTATATCTCTACCAATCTTAAGTTCGGACCACAACCCAGTTTTATTTTGCATCAAATTAAACACAATTATGCAACCTCCCACTGCTAAATACCAGTATAAAGAGGCAAACTGGCCTAAATACAAAAAATGTCTAAATGATAATTTAGAATTCAATCCTATATTCAACAGTAAAGATGCAATAGATGAAGCAATCAGCAACCTATCAGATTTGATTTCCACCTCAGCTCACCAATCAATACCTAAAACATATGTTGCTACAAGAGTCGATGAAATCCCTATTTCTCTCAAAATTTTAATAAAATTTAAAAATAAAATTAAAAATAAAGTCCAACACTCGAATTCCATTACACTTAAGAAATTTCTCACTAAACTTACAAGTCTCCTTAGAAAGAAACTGTACGAGTGGAGAAACAAAATCTGGTCTAAAACACTGGAATCATTTGAAAAAGGTTCTAAACCCCTATGGAAAATACACAAAGTTTTCACCAAAAGAAATCAATCTATCCCTCCCCTAAAAACCTCTAATACTACATATGAATACGATTCAAAACAAAAATTAAAGATTCTAGCCAATCACTTTGCAAGTATTCAAAACAATCCGAATAACCCAATCTCAAAATATCATTTAAATAAAATAACTAAATCTATAGACGACTTTAAGACTTTTATACCAGCTTCCGATAGTTTTAAACACACTTCTCCACAGGAAGTCGCGACTCTCATCAAATCCCTCAACATTAATAAGTCACCCGGCCCAGATATCATACCTGCAATATTAATTAAAAACCTTTCAAAAAAAGCAATAATTCATATTACAAAAATATTTAATTGCTGTATGAGACTTAAATACTTTCCGAACAATTGGAAAAATGCAAAACTTATTCCTTTGATCAAACCACATAAAGATCCCGTTTTGCCTACAAGTTATAGACCCATTAGCCTTCTTAATATTATTTCAAAATTGTTCGAAAAAATCATAAAGCATCGCCTTACTCAATATATGTTAGCCAATAACATTTTAATAAATGAACAATTCGGATTCCGACATTACCATTCAACTACCAGCCAATTAGCTCGTGTTGTAGATAATATAACCGAAAATTTTAATAATAAAAAACATACCGGCATGATTCTTATCGACATTGAAAAAGCGTTCGATACTGTCATTCCAAATGTACTGATTTATAAATTAATAAAACTTAACATCCCAAGTTATCTAATATTACTTATAGAGTCATTTTTAAGCAATAGATCTTTCTACGTATCAGTTAATAATTTATCTTCTCCCATTTACTACACTATTAACGGTCTTCCACAAGGATCCTGCCTAAGCCCTATATTATTCAATTTATTCATAAATGATTTTCCTAAAACCTAAAACGTTGATATAGCCCTCTTTGCCGATGACACAGCGTTATTCTGTTTCTCTTACCGAATTGATACCATTATCAATAGATTAATGCTAGCATTTAAAAAAACATCCAACTACCTTGAAAAATGGGGTCTACGCCTCAACATAGACAAAACAGAAGCCATCATTTTTACTAAACGAAGACCTGTACTCCCTCCGAACGTAATATTAAACGGTTCTTCAATTCAGTTAGCCAAGTCTGTGAAATACTTAGGAGTAACACTAGATAGTAAACTTCTATTCAATAATCATATTAATATAAAATTAGAAAACGGACGGAAAATGATGTACCAAATGTTTCCATATTTTAATAAAAAATCTAAACTATCTCCTAATAATAAGTTAATTCTATATAAATCTGTACTAAGGCCAATATTAATATACGCTTGTCCTATCTGGAGTTTCACAAGTACATCGAACCTAAAAAAATTACAAGTATTCCAAAATAAATGCCTCAGAATAGTCAATAATTATCCGTATTACACCAAAATAACAAAGATGCACACAGAATTAAATATATCTTACATACAAGATTACATATTCAAACTAACTCATTCATTCTTTCAATCATGCCCATACTCTCTAAATCCTTTAATAACTGAAATAGGTAATTATACAAAAGATACTACACGCAGATATAAACATAAACGAACAAAACATATACTAATTTAAGAAGCCTGTATTTTATTATAATAATTATATTTCATTTAAATAGCCTATATTTTATTAATTTTAGAACAGTGTTGGGTTTTTTTTTGTCTTTATTTTTATTTTTACCAATAAATAAAATATAATTTTATGTCCAAATAAGCTGTAAAAAAAATGTATTGTATAAGGGTGCATCCCGAATCAATTGTAAATACTCAATGTAATATTATTTATGGAATAAACTATATTTATAAAAAAAAAAAAAAAAAAAACGCATATAAAAGTGATCAGGATCTGCGATTCCCATGTTAGGTACTCATCTTGTCAACCATTTATGAAGATAGAGGGAATATATAAAGCATTTTGGAATTATTATACCAAAGCATTAAATAATAATAGTAATTATAAACAAACAAACATTTTTTTTTGATTTCTTGAACGGCTGGACCACTTTTGTTTTCCTTGTTTTTGTTTTGTAGGGTTTCGGCGCTCTACCTGAGTACGGGCATGCTATACACAATAGCCGAAAAACCTGTGTATCTAAACACTATAGTGCCAAAACTGCTCTAACGATTTAGAGGAAACTTGCCTTAAGTCTTCAACTTAAAGCCCTATAACTACCCATACATAAAGTACAACCCTGAGAAAAAGTAGGAAAAAAAGTTATGACGAAAAGAAAATTTTATTTGCACATAACTCGAAAAGTACATATTTCATGGTACATTTTGGGCACAATCATTTAAATTATATTAATAAATTTAAAATATCTTATGTGGACACCTCATGACTTCCTTCTACACCTATTAAACTATAAATCAGTGGCTCAAAAAGTGACCCTGAATTTGGTTACTAGTTTCCGAACATAGCAGTATCAAAAAACGACACTCGGCGTCGCGACGTCCATCAAACAAACACAAACGAACGCACACACACCGCTTACAAGGAGAGTAAACGGAACAGCTGGAAGAAGTTGCGCTAAGAGGTCAACAAAGACACATGGGGAAGGCCATACAAAACAGTCATGGCTAAACTGAAAGGCACAAAGCTGTCGCCTCCGAGCTCTCCTGAATTGTTAGAGAAAAAAAAAAATTAGAGAAAATAGTAGCAGAGTTATTTCCAAGACGGTTGGAAATATTCTTTGACAAAGTTCAGGGTTTGGATCTGGAACAGGTTCCAGAAATCACTCAAGAAGAATTGGGCTTTGCCTGCAAAAGAATATTGCCTTGAAAGTGCCTATTAAGTCAAGGCCAGAACTCTTCCTGGATATATACAACTCTTGTCTCCGTGAAGGGATCTTTCCTATCCAGTGGAAGAAGCAATGTCTTGTACTCCTGCCAAAGGGTAAAGGGTCTCTGGATGATCCTGCATCTTATCGGCTAATTTGTCTCCTGGACACTACAGGGAAGATACTAGAGAGGATTGTCCATGGTCGAATGATTGAATTCAGTGAAGGAACCGAGGATTGGCTGATAACCAGTATGGTTTTCGAAAGGGCAGATCAACAATTGATGCGGTCGATTTGGTTATTACTGCTGCTAGAGAGGCAATCGCAGGGAAGAGATGGAGAAGGGGTGGCAAGGAATACTGTGCCATTATAACATTGGACGTACGGAATGCTTTCAATTCAGCTCGGTGGGATTGCATCATGGAAGGACTGCAAAAGATGGAAGTCCCACAATACCTCATAAGGATTTTGAGAGTTACTTCACGGATAGAATCTTGAGGTATGATACCGAAGCTGGGTTGAAAACCTACAAGATCATGGGTGGTGTATCCCAGGGGTTCCGTTTTAGGGCTGTGCTCTCGAATGTGATGTATGACGCGGTGCTCAGGCTCCCTATGCCAGAAGAAACGACTAAGCTCGGCTTTGCCGACGATCTGGCAATCATGGTCTGAGGAAATCACTTATAATGCGAATAAGGCCGTCGCTGCCATTCGCCAGTGGCTTTCATCGGTCGACCTCCAGTTTGCTGATCATAAGACCGAGGCAGTTCTTATCACCAGCAGGAAAGTAAGGGAGACTATCACTCTAACCGTTGGGGATTATGACATCCACTCCAAGCCATCAATTAGATATCTCGGGGTTCAGATCGACGCTAGACTTCATTTTGATGAACATCTGCACATAGTTAGCAGTAAAACAGCCCGAGTGATTAACGCACTGGCTCGGATTATGCCAAATATCGGATATTGCAGACTATGCAGCGCTTATCAGCAGACAGTTCAGAACACAGGAACGAGAGAGGAGAGGCCAGGCAATGGCTTAATAAGAGATCCAATGAAGAAGTAGGCGCATGACCATCCTGCCCCCCACGAAGGATGCTTGACAGCAGTTCCGCAGAGTGGCAATGATGGAGGTGGTTTTTAGTGAGTAGGAATCTCACACTGTTGTGGACGTCTAATCACACATCGTCTTATGAAAGATTTTTCCCCTACCCCTATATATATAAAAAAAAACAAAAAAAAAAACACACACACACAAGCTCTTGTTTCTTGAGGTCTTATTCCATTAATATATGTCATTTTCTTTCAGTTGGTAACAAGTTCCCAAGAGATTTCTTTGTGTTCATTAGAACTGTCTATGTCACTAGATAAAGCATTGGAAATCAACAGTTTCAACATTTTAAGCTGAAGAAACCGCATAACTTATATCTTATTCTCCTACTGCAGACTTGATCAGCTCACAAATGGAGAAGAAAAAAGTATTTTACACTCTATTTTAACACTTAAAACAAGTAATAAAATGGTTTGATTAGAGTGGAAAAAAAAAATCACATTTATAACCTTTATCACTGAACCATATGATCTCTGTAATAAATGTTGATATACTTATTGATGTAAGTCTTTTATGACCTTCAAGTAAAGTACCCCTTTCGGATCTTCAATTTCAACCAAAATCTATTATATTACTAAAAAAGTCTAATTTACCAAATTTGAGATGCTTTCCATTATATTTTAATATAATTTTTGATGAAAGTCTAATATGACCTTCAAGTAAAGTACCACTTCCGGTTTGCCAATTTTGACCAAAAAAATTTAAGAAGTTTTGCATTATATTTTAATATAATTTTTGATGAAATTCAGTAATGACCTTCAAGTAAACTACCACTTCCGGTAATCAAGCAGTGACCAAAAAGGGAGGTTCACAAATAGATTATATAATAATCTTAAATACAAAATTTTAACTTTCTACGGCTAACCTTTTTTGAGTTATGTGAGAAACGAATATATGTACAGACGTAACGACGAAATTAGTCAAAACGGATTCAGGGATGGCCAAAATGGATATTTCCGTTGAAATCTGAAAATTTTCGTGATTTGAAGAAAGTAAAAATAAGCCATAGCCATCAAAATAATCAAGTAAAAATAAGCCATCAAAATAATCAAGTATTAAGCTATGTAGCAATATTAAAAATATAATAAAATGCCTTCAAAATTGTGATTTTGGGGGAAAACGTTAGTTTTTCTGAAACACCAAGCTCAGATTTGAATTTTCCATACAAAAAAACCGTTTATATCTAATTTTTATAAAAATCTAAAAACAAAGTATTTTGCTAAAAATTCGGCCAACCAAATTTGAGATTTTTTCAAAATAGTTTTGCATGTTTCTCCTGCTTCACTTGTATAGTTCAAATTTGCACCATAATGTACCAAACTTGCACCAAGGTGTTTAATAAAAATTGGGCCCTTAATCACCAGAAATATGTTTTTGGAAACAAAAACTAAATTATTTCATTTTTGTATCCATTTTTTCCAGTATGAAATGTTAGTCCAAAAATAAATTGTATATACTTGTCTCGCCAGATAGTTATGATACATCATCCTGGGTCTGCCTCTAGGTCGCCTTCCCTCTGGTTTTTCTTCCAAGATCCATTTAGCCTTTTGGTTATCGCCCATCCTGTAAACGTGGCCAAACCATTTCAGTTGGCATTCTTCTATAATTTCTTTTACTTGTCTTACATTCAGAACCTCTTGATCTATTCTCCAATCTGCATGAAATATGAATTGGGTCTTACCCATCTCGGCCGATAACCATCACCTTACTTTTAATAGGATTTATTTCCATTCCTTTCCTATGGAGCTCTTCATACCATTCATCGACAGCCACCTGAAGCCGTTCCTGGGTGTCATCCATCAGGACCACATCATCCGCATACAGGAGAGCTTGTGCCTGTACAGGAATTAAATTCCAGTACCCCACTGTTGCCCTTGATGTCCTTCGCTTGCAGACTTTCCATATTTCATCCATGCATATTATGAAAAGAAGTAAGCTTAGGCTGTCCCCTTGCTTGACGCCTTTATAAAACCTAAATGGCTCTGATTCAGTTCTGTTAAGTCATAAGTATAATTCCCTTGGAATCGTGGTATACCGATTTGATCGCACTGATGAGAGTGGGTGGCACCTGTTTTTCCTGTAGAGCATTCCAAATCTCTTGGCGGGGAATCGAATCGAATGCAGCCTTCAAATCCAGGAACGCCAAAAAAAACTTTCTTCGTGAGAAAATATGGTTCTGGGTTTGTCTCCCTGGTCTAAAGCCAGCCTGCTCCTCTTCAGGAGATGGTCTAGACCATGTTCCACCAATCTCCTGACCCTCTGTTCCAGTATTCTTTTATATAATTTATATACTACAGAGGATAGGCATATTGGTCTATAATTCTCACATTTTGTCATGTTGCCTTTCTTAAAAATCGAAATTATAATATTAGTTTCCCAGTCATCTTTTCCGACCAAATCTTTTGAAAGAGGTTCTGTAGACACTAGACCATTTTTTCTCCACCATATTTTATGAAATCTAGCTATCTCTTCCTGCTGCTTTGCCCAGTTTTATTTTATCCATGGCCAAAATAACCTCATCCTCTTCCATGACATCATCATCACTGTTCTCCACCTGGTTCTCGCAGATTCTAGGTCTTCTACGACCACCATCTCGAAGATATCGTCTGTATTCCTGGAGGGACAATGTATCCTGATAATGCTTATGCCATACTTTAAGAACTTTTCCGCGATTTCCATTTATTGTAATTTGTTATTTATTGTTCAAACCAGGAAATATAAAAAAAGTTTAGTTTTGATAAAATGGTAAATCTTACAATTAGAAATTTATTACATTTTAACAGTTTCTTTTATCAATTGATTTGTTTATTCAGGGTGTCTAACAAAGTAGCTCGAAGAAATTCTCTGAATTTTCCATATTTTTAACAAGTTTTACCTGACCAAAAATAGCAAAATTTACTCGAACTGATATTTTTTTCCTCATTAGGTATGCATTAAATATTTACGATAATACATTTTTCACTACCACCATTTTTACTTTACTTACCATCTAGATAAGGAAAGTAATGTAATCAGCACAAAATTTTGATGTGGTTTTCACTGTATCTATGTGATTCCGCGTCCATATAGTCTGAAAAATGTATTTTCAGCCATTGGTCTATCTGTACCGCGATTATCTCTTTAAAAATAGGATCGATTTTTTTTTTTCTTGCCTTGTAGAATTTGACCTCAGATACTTATGTACCAATATGAGCACCCTGTGTGCAATAGCCACAAACGTGTTTTTCTATAAACTATAGTGTTAAAACAGCTCTAAGAAGTTTGAATGAAACTTATTTAAAGTCTTCTCCTTGAGGAGAAGTAGGAATCCATATATATAGTGCATCCCCAAGAAAATGCAGGAAAAAAAGGTGATAAAAAGACTGTTTTATTTCCGCATAACTCGAAAAGCATGCATTGCACAGTATATTATGTATATGATCATTTGCAAGGTAATTAAATTCTCTACAAAACAAAAAAAAAATGTTAACTACCACTCAAAATTTGAGGTTTTATGTTTTAAGATATGTATAAAACAAATAAAAAAATCCATCAGTCCGCCGTTCCCGGCTTTTCTCTGAGACTACTAGGCCAATTTCTTTCAAGATTTGGCACCAAAGTCATTGGTCTATCTGTATATCAATGCTATGATTATATCTTGACAGGAGGACTGATTTAATTTTTTTATTTTGTAGGGTTTTGACCCTTAACACCTGTATACTACTAATTGGAGGTTTCATACACCCGTATCTCAGACATTTATGAAGATAGAGCTAAAATATAAATTTGAAATTAAAATTACTCTCTATTTATTTATAAAATTGAGATGTTCTAAAATCATAATATCAAAGCCTAAAGTGTTTGAATTTCGATACTCTATACAATCCATATGCCAAAGTTGGCCTAGATTCCCCTTAAATAGGTTCATCAAAATCTAAAAGACACACTTTTTCCTAACCACATTCAACTTTTTCCATTTCAAATTCAACATTTTCCATTTCAAATTCAACCTTTTCCATTTGAAATTCAACTTCTTCCTTTTCTAATTCAACCTTTTTTTATTTCAATAAATTTATTTAAATCATGTTTAGATAACTACGTTTTCATGTTTTCACATTGTATTTGTGTCAATTTATTTCAACTTTTCGGATATCATCGATATTGAGGTCCATTATTAGGTTATCAGAGCCCCTTTTTATGAAATACATAGATTCTAAGAGGCTTAAATTTGAAATGCTTAAATTATAGATATTCTAATCCTAAATTAAGTGTTGTTAAAAACTGCTGCGCTGATATTATATTAGCCCATGACATCTAACAGCAAAACTCAAGTTTATTGATAATATTCATCAGCTGCAATAAATTTGAATTACTAACAACATAAGCCAAAGGAATAATTCCTCCCTCACTATTTTAGAATTTATTGACTGTCGACCAATCCGAAAAATTAACTCTCTGAAGGTTTAATAAAAGAAAGTAGTTCTCCATGTAGGTCGCAGGTTCTAGTTGTCAGTTAAAAACATCGAAAATGTATTATCGTTGATCACTAAGAAACTATAAATTTGAATTGAATTTAGAGAAATAATTTGAGCTGATGTCTTGAAAGAAAGAAGTTAAGACAAATTATGTAAAAAAAATAAAATAAAAGATAAAACTGCTGCTGAAAATTAAATTGAAAGTGTGACAGATCATTGATATAATTTTATGTCATAAATAAAAGAAATTGGATAGAGGCTGTGCCTGCCATGCACCTCCAAGGGTGTGGAATTACTTAGAGTGAAAGCAATGAGAATTGAAAAGAAAACATATAATTATAAAAAGCAATCTCGTGAATGAAGAACCAATCATATATTGCAAAGTATATTGTGAATGGTGACGTCATCAACTGAACACTCAAAATTGGTCAACTTTACTTGCTTATTTTATTTCTGCCCTAAGTCCTAATCCAAAAATTCATTTTGCAATCTCTAATGGCACATTTTCTCTATTAAATGATACCGATTCATGCCTTCTAGCAATTATAGAAACAGAGCTAGGAGAGTTAAAAATGATACGAAAAGCATCTTAAAATTTGTCTAATACCCCAAATGGAGGAATGCAATTCTATGTTAAACAGTGAAAATTAATATTAATCAACTTTAAATACTACCACATAAATCAGTGCTGCTAAAATTACAAATACAAATGCAAAGGAAAATGAATAAACATATCAAATTACCTGATTATAGGTACAATTCCTCTTCTTACATTTGGCACACTTCAGCAAATCAGTCTTAGTACCCTGAACTGTCGCCAACTGAGCATCATCAATGGATTCTTTCACAAACTTATTCCTTAGTGCTTTCATTTCATCACTAGCCATCTCCTAAAACAATAATATTTTTTTTTTAAATTATCGAATTATAAACAAAAAATTTTAAGAAAAATATACTCTCTCTCAAGCTTCAAATATGAGAAATATTAAGAAATGACAAAAGTTCACCTCTGCAGTCATTACAGCAAGTTTTTGTGCAGATATTGCTCCAGCAAGGAAATTGGACCTTAATTGAGGGTTTTTACCATCCTTCAGGTTGGCCACTCGTGACCTCACCCTGTTTTTGTATCTTGAATCTGTGTTTTTGAACTCTTGAAAAATAGCCTCTTCCAACTCTTCAGCCAAATCTTCCACAGGAGCACAACCTTCTTGTTCACCTTGAATCAGAATATTAATTTTTTTATGAAATTCTCAATAAAATAAAAATTAATTTTTGAGAGAATAAAATTATGCACACACAATTAAATTTTTAAATGAACATGTTTATTAAAAAGAAAGACCACTTAGTTTCTAAGGGTATTTCTGACAACTCAAAGGAATGTTTGTATAATGGTTACTCACTTCCATCAATTTTAAGAGCTCCTAGAAGAAGTTCACGACATTTTAGTCTCACAGCATCAGTTGTATTGTTCACTGCAGGAAATGAGGTCTGTTTAGGCTTCTCCTTTTTTTCTTCTTCTTTTCTCTCTTCCTTTGACTTAGACTTATTTTTATTTGAAGAACTTGGAGGAGTAGAATTATCCTTATTTACATTTGAGCCTGCAACAGTACAATACTTTAGGAAAATATTTCATATATTTCATAGGAAAATATTATAGATATTCATATTTCATATTCATATTCAAAAATGAAAAACATATTTTATCACATGAAAGTAAATACTCTTAAAGCCAACAACAAAACTCAATTTAATCAAAATAACACATTATACAGTAAAAAGATTTCACAATTAGCAAAGGTAACTTTATATAGTGGAAGAGACAAAAACAAAATGATAATAAGAGAACAGTCCTGATGGAATATGATCAAGAGATGGACAGGAGGAAGGAAGATGGAGAGACAGTGTCCTGGCAGATCTCAGGAAACAAGATTCAAATACCCCAATTTCACATTTGTGCTTGTGGATCCTTGTCATTGTTTGGCAAATATATAAACTCATCTTTAAATACCAGAATAAGACATCAAGGAATGATGTTGTCATTTTAATTAAAAAATGAAAAATCGGAAATCATCACAATGAAAGAAGTAAAACTACTTGTTGAAAAATCTTAATTGTATGAAATACTTGCGATCAATTATCAAAAAATAATCACAGGACAGATAGATTTTTTCCTAAAACGCTTTGTTAAGGCATTACACTGCTAACTCCTAATAACATAAAAGTTGCTTTCAACTGTAATGGAATTCATAAGTCTACAGTCAACGATATCTATACCTTTCTTTATGTTAGTTTTAATTATTTATTTTTTGTGTTTGATGTGTTAATGAATTATATCCATATAAATGTATATTAAAATGTATTTAAAACTTATTTTTTTCCAATAAAGACAGGCTTAACAATAAAACAAACAAAAAACAACTGAAAAATTGTGTTAAACTTCAAGAAATACACAATTTCATTAAAAAATTTCAATCAATATCACCACTTTGAAAAATTTTTAAAAAAATTAATGGTGCCAAATGGCTTAGGTTAAGGTACCCTATGGGTTTAGATTGTCTAATTCAACAACCTGTAGAGTTATCTTCATTTTTCTCCGAATATCTATATAACTTTTTTTTTAGTTTTTCCTAATAACCTGAAACATACTGTGGATAGTTGATGGTTAAATTTAGAAATTTTTCTGACGTATAGTGCTTATAAAAAAAAACTATAGCTATTCAATATACTTGGGCTAATTATCTGGCAAAGGAGGGCACAAGAGACCTGAAACTTTGGTAATAGCAATTTCTTGTGCAATTTTTTGTACATGTCTGTAAGTCGGCAGACATTTATCGCTCTGGGGCACTTTTACCTACCTTACTTGGACAGAACCTTTGATTGACTGCTCAAGTAAAACCAGGGTAGGATATAAATTAATTGTTAAAAGGACGATTTCTCTACCATAGAATGTATTGATTTTAACAAAAAATGTATATCCTACCTTAGTTTTACTCATGCAACCAATCAAATTGCTAAGATTAGGACATTGGCCCTTTTGGTTCCAAGGTACAGAATTAATCAATGAATGGATGAAAGATTTATACAGTTTTATCGCTGCAAAAAAAGGTTCCAATAATTGAATTTATTAGTAAGAATTGTCCTTAAATTGGTTAGTTTAGGGTGTGCAGCGATATAACAAGAAAAAATTCAAGAATTGAAGGGCTGTAGAGTGAGTGGGAATCCAATTTAACAATAACAATGAACGTCTTTCAAATTAAACACTTGTAATATGTTTTTTCATAGTTAACAAAGATCACTCAATGACTTGTCTAATCCAAGAATATAGGGACTAGTGTTTACTTGTTCCTTTAGTAGCATTGAATTTGACTTTTCGAATTTTAAATTATTATTTGTCGATGATGGGAAATTATTATTATTATGAGAAATTTGGATCAAATGTTCAATTATGCTATTAAAATCTAAATTTAACCCCAAAAGTGCAAAACATGCAATTTAATGCATCAAAATCAAAATCGTGTATTTTAACCCAAAAAGAGCAAAACTTATAATAATTTTATTCCTTAGATCTTGAATCCAATATCTAATCGGGTTCAATCCTGCTACACACAAGCGAATAAAATGTGCAATAGCATGGAAATGGGGCCTCTAATTATAACTCTAAAGGATATATATATATATATATATATATATATATATATATATATATAACCTCTACAATAGCGAGAACATTAGATAATAAAAAGTTGCAAATTATAACAAAATAGTTCATAATTAATTATAATTATTTTTATTTGTTAAATTTAATAATAATTATTAATAAGACTATTAAAAGTGTTTTTATTAATAATAATTTAGATTAATTTTTCTTATTTGACTTTGGTATAATAATTCTAAAATACTTTATATTTTCCCTTTATCTCCATAAAATACTGAGACATGGGTGCATAAAACCTTAAATCGTCCGCCATTGTAAAACAAAATGATGAATGGTAATATCGAGTTCTGAGGATTATCCTGGGGTGACCAAATCCGGTGACCTTAGGTACCAAATCCGAAAAAAAAAAATCATTTTTCTCAGAGAAAAATGGAAGCAGACGGATTTGATTTTTGGATTCCAAGTATCTTGACACGTAAAACCGCAAATTTTTAAGGGGTGTTAAAAATGTTTTTTTCTTGGTGGATATTTTTAATAATAAACCAATAGTAGAACTTTAAAGCACATTATAACTAATAAATCCACTAAAAATGTATATTTCCTTTTAATTAATATTTATAATTTTTAAATAATGAATATTAAAGAAATGAACAAAATTGTAATAGTTATTCATATCAATATTTTTATATCATCAGCCTAATTATAAAGCCTCATAACTCTGTCTTTACTTAGATGGAGTTACAAGGTTTTAAAATTAGGCTGATGATATATTTTATAAAATCTATATCATAAATTTTAACTAACTTCTTTTCACTGAATCACAATTTTTGATTTTATTGATATATTGCACATTGTAATAATAATTAATAAGATTAAATATTACATAAAAACAAAATAATTACTTCAGAGCAACTAGTACTACTATTATTAAATCTTAACCATATGTGATTAATTATTGTTGTTTTTAATTGTCATAATTAGAGCCCGGATTTCGTGCAGTGTAATGCAGTGTGTGCAAAAATTGTACAAAGTGCAAAGAAAAATAGAATTCTGCCATTTACGTCATTCAATATTGCCAGTAGAACTTCACTCTTTGGATTTACGATCCATTTTGGTGGATTGTCTTTCAATTTTGATCATTTTTTCCACTTAGGGTTTATATTTGAATAGGGCATAATTACATAGATAAAAACCATAAGCAGATGACCAACTACTTAATATCACAACTGTTACAGCATGAATAATTTTCCGCTCGAAAAATTTCCAATATTGGTTTTTAATTGGGTTGGACAGATTTTTAATTCTCTTCACTCATAAAAATTTAAGCGGGATGTTGTTTGTTATCAAATCCACTAATTACTTTATTTTTAATAAATTATTGAACTATTTCTGTCCAAAAAACTGTATGTATGCATAATTATTATTCAGTTTCAGAAGATTAAATTATATTTAATGTGTTATAAATAGTAATGTATTACTTCGTCAATCTGTCCGACGTAATTTTGGTTCAATGTTTATATTATCAAGCCATTCACAAATATGTTTTTTAATTACAGCTTAGTGTACAACTTAATGCAGTAAAAACCTAAAACATGCAATTTATCCAAAATTCTTTAAAATGTGCAATTTCGTGTAAAATAAAACTTGCATATTTTAATCCGGATGCCTTAATTCATGTATATAAATTTTCCCCAATCGATTTCTAGCTACCAAAAAAAAATGTACAATTGCACATGAATCCGGTCTCTAGTTATAATACTGAAGTCAATTTCAATTTTTTTTTTTTAAATAATTCAATATTATAATGATTTAATTAATCAATTACAGTTCATTATTAGTTAATTATAATTAATTAATGATTACCTATCATTTATATATGTAATTTGGCTTGTCACTGACGATTGTTCCATGCTTAAAGAAGGAACATGGAACAACCGTGAATATGAATGTGAGCATCAGGTTTCCATACTCATGGTCGGTTGGAGTGATTGAATTTTTGAGTGATGTGATAGAGTTTCAAGAATGTTGGAATTCGAGCCGCTCCGCATTACTCCAAAAAATCCATACAGTTTTTCACACTTATTGTTTTCCTGTCATGGTCGTTATTAGTCACAAAAACAATCCCTCATCACCCCAACCAAGAAATAATAACACAAGAGGTCATAAATATATTTCCACTGATAAAAGGTACCTAATAATATGAAAATATTAAAATACATCAATAGCAATCAGTAACCGATATAATTTAATAAGCCATTTTTAACTATACATATTTAATAGTTTAGCCATTATAATTTAATAAGCCATAATGTACATCTTATACAAACGATGATCTCAGCAATTCCAATCATTTAGTTATTTAACTACAGCTAATAAGAAAAACAGTTTGTTTTAAGTAATAATTACCTAAAAACTTCTTCCAGTGTTTAATAAGTGTTTTGGACAAGCTTATCACTTCATCGTCAGTGCTTGATTTCCTCAGTGCATTAACTGACATTCCTATTCTAGTCTTAGTGAGAATCTCAAGATTGACAGGCAAATTTTGTAGAGCTTTAAGCAGCTCTAATGCTTGTTCTTGGCCCTATAATATTGCACAGAATTTCAGATATTTTAAATTAAATGACTAACAAAAAAAATATATATAGTAAAATGTAATCAACACACTATCTTAATGAAGCTTTCAAGTTAAATTTAATGAATGGATAATACTTACCAATGATGAACACATTTAATATAACTCATGAGTACTATTTTATAATTTTAAGTTTTTAAATCTTTATAAAATACTCATATAAGACAGGCTAATTTGGATCGTTATTTGAGAATAAATTATGATTCTGTGATATTCAACTTCATTTCTTACAAATTTACTGTCACTGATTTTGTTTAATTATTAAACGAAATTCAGTCTTTTGCAACGTCTTCAGTAATCCAAATTTGTTGAACCTAATTACACTATAGCTAATGATTTTTTTTTCCAAAGCATAGATGGAGATGGTTTCCATGCTGATAAATTCACTGTGAAAATGAGTGAACTCTAAAGAAGAAATAGGAAATGCATCTCTAGTCTAAGATTAGGGATTCCAAACTTGTAAGCACCATTAGAATTAAGTTTTCAAAACATCAAATAGAAGGCAAGCAAAAAATTCAATAAAAAGTTATGTTAAATTCAAAGCAAAATAATTTGACTAGAAAAAAGTATATTTATATATACTTGACATTTACTATAAGTATTTCTTTAGAATGTATAAGAAGAATGAACCTATTATCAAATTTAGTCAATAAATTCAGAAGCGTCCAAACAAATACTTATTTCAAATAAAGCACATATAATAAAAATTTTGGAATATTTTTAAAAGAATAATGAAAATGAAAGTAAATATGCATTTATGAATAAAATTAATCGAAATAAACTACGGGAGTCAAATAAACTAAAAATGTTCTCAAAATTAGTAGAAATATCACATTTTAAGTGAATTACTTCTTCATGTCTTACTGAAATTTTACTGATATTAATATTATAAATTTGGAAAAATATTATAAACAATATGACTAAACTCCAAATGAAATCAACAACAAACGACAAATAGTCACAAAATAATACATATTTTCTATTTTCTAATTAAATGTACATTATAAAACAACACATTCTAGGAAAAAAAATTTAAAATTAGTCATGAAAAATAAAATTAAAATAATAACACTTAATAACTATATTTGTAACAGTTGATGAAACATTCCATCTTTCATTAATAATAAACAGTTCTAAGGCTAATATACAGAAAGACCAGAGTGAATATCTTTCAAAGTGACATCCAAAACATAAGAAATTCTATTATAAGCAGGAGGCATATTTTATTTTAACAGAAATTTTAAAATATAACCTTTGATAATATTAAATTGAATAATATTAAATTTAACTTGAATTACACAATTTATCAGCTAATAATATTTTATAACATAGAAACTGAGTGCATGCACATCGCACTAATAAACTATATTAGAAGTGGATTAATGACTTATTTCATAAAGAGAAGTAATTGAAAGACCTGAATTAAAAAAGTTAGTTTAAAAAAACAAACACCAAAACTAAAAGTTTAACAATACTCAAGATATAGAATAAAAAATTTATCAACATTAAGACACCAATGCTCTAAAACATCACTAGCTAATTTGATAACATTTTTGAAAAGAAAACTAGGAAAGGACATATCAATCACAAGGGACATTTCAGTTATAGTTTATAACAATGTATTTAGACAATTTAACCTACACCATCCCCTGAAGTTATTTTGGTGAGCTTCTTTTGAATACGCATAACGTCCTCTTCAATGCTCATTTTATGAAAAAAATGACACCAGTTTTGCACCTCAATAAATAGAATACAATCCCGTGACCACAGAAAGCCGACTGACTAATACCGCTTCAACAACTACATACAGTACAGCAAGAGCCTGTACCAAAACTTAGTGCCTCTTAGATCATTTTAGAAAGAATCATGAATGTTATATATATATATATTATAATAATCAATTTTTCATCTTTCATGTAAAAAATAATTAATAATTTATTTACTTATAAGATCAAAATTTATTTAAATAATTATTTATAAATAACAATGTCTCTTGAAATTCCTAAGGTCGATTCTTGCAATGGATACACGATATATGTAGTCGATCATGTGATGTGAAGTTTTCTTTTTCTTCCAGAGTTCGTAATTATGGCACACACTGAGTTATATGATGTTTTAGGTGTTAGTAGAAATGCATCTGATAATGAAATTAAAAAGGCAAGTGTTTAATATTATTAGTTACATATTGTTTGCAAATTTGTTTAGATTTATAAAATTTGTTTAGAACTTGATATTTTTAAAAATCTGTGAAAACTGAGTCTTTGTTAGATTTTCCTTTGTTCTTCCATTCACATATACGTTTTATGTTTTTATTATTATTTCTTCTCAAATAAGCATTATTTATTGATTGTTTAAAAAAAAAAAGCTTTAATTGTTATCCACAGGCATACCGAAAGCTTGCTAAAGAATTTCACCCTGACAAAAATCCACATGCAGGTGATAGATTTAAAGAGATTTCCTTCGCCTATGAGGTGCTCTCTGATGATAGGAAAAGAGATATGTATGATCGATATGGTTTGGAAGGATTACAAGGAGGGATGATGGGTTATGATATTTTATCTCAAATATTTAACATGTGTGGTGGTCCTCACAGAGGACCAAGAAAAGGAGAAGATACAATTCATCCTCTTAGGTAAGGCCAAGTAAATAAGAAGAATATTTTGGAAAATATTTACTTTTAAAAACTAATGTCAACTACCATAGAATGTTCATGGATAACCATTTCTTTAAATTGTATTGTTAAAAAGAACTTGAAAGTCATTACAGTTAATGATTTCATTTTTATTTTCATTAATTTACTTTTATTGTTTATAATGTCTGATGTTGCCTTATTTAATCACTCGATTTTGAATAATCATGGACAAACTACTTATTCAGAAATTAAGATAAAAATAAGTTCTTCATGATTAATAAATTACTCTGGAAGTACAATATTCAGTATTGTTTATTTCTTTTTGCCTCTTGACAGAAGTTGGTGCATTAAATTCAGACCCTTCTCACCTTTTTTGGTTAGTCTTTTTTAATATAGGGTTTTGTACTGATTCCATTTTCTTTAGGTACATCAATTTTTGTTTCCATATTCACACATAAGTTTTATTGTTAAGTAAATGTTTTTATAAGGTTTTTGTACTGAGGAAGAGTGGACAGTTATGTGGTTAGTCCTAAAACAATATTTCTATAACAATTCATTAGCGAACTTAATTGCTGCTCCTTCGAGTAATTCGTCTAGCTGTAACTTGTCTATGCTCAACAATAGCCAATCATGTAAATTCATAAGGCTTCAATCGCATTACTCTACGTAACAGTTATATTTCTTTCATTCGTGATGTTGGAATTACTTGTTTAAATTAAAATGGTAGTTGTAAGGTAATCCTAAATTTTACTGTTAAAACATTAAACTTTTTTTAATTGTTCCATTTGCCATCCTTAACCATGTACCATTTTATTTTAATTTCTTAAATGCTTTTTGAGGTATTAATTTTCAAAAATTTATGAGTAAAAGATGTTTTTGCATTACCAAGAACTATAGTGTTAGTGACATTAAAGTAAAAATTTCGTAACTTTGGAAATTTTCATCATATCAATGATTTTTCAGAATAACTCAAAAATGTATTTATTAGCATTTCTATTAAATGGTACAGTCATTATCAGCTCAAACCTGCATTTCATAAATATTTTGAAGAAAAAACACTATTTTTGAGATAGGCAGTATTAAGTAATAGGATCTGGAATAAAATTAGTGAGTTTTTTTTTTACTGCTGGTATATTTAACTAGCTGTGTCCAGTGGCTTCATCCATATTAAATTTGGATTAATCTCTAAAATACAAAATAACCTTTAAAATAATTATCTGTTAAATGTTGTTCAGTCTCATTTGTTGCATACATATTCAAGCAATAGGGTCAAAACGACAATAAAATTTCGAATTTTCAAACTTTTTACTCTTATCCAGCTATTTATTTAGAAAATAATGTTTTCACGCTTGTTTCACACTGTCAACTTGCTTCCACAGATATGAAGTTGTCATGACAACAACACGAAAGGTATTTGGACGCTTTTTCTCTTAGCAATTTATTTATGGTTACTGCTCTGCTCCGTTCCTAAGGGTTGTAGCATGATGTGATAAAGCCTAGAGTCTTCCTCAATAAACTTTCCAATTAATGTAGAAAGAATGAAATAGGTCTTGTAGTTCCTGAAGTTAGCTCGTTTCAACAAACAAACTCTTCAGTTTATATTCAGTATATGTTAGTATAGATTTAACTGGAAACAACTAATAAATTAAGTACATAAATATGACTTAATATTACTTTTAATGAAGCAATTTATGGCTTATTACTTCAAAATATAGAATCTTTAGTTAGCCATTTATTCAGCAGATAAAAGCTATGCAATTTAAGAATAAACTGGTAGCACAAAATGTGAAGATTCAAGAGTTCAGTTGATGCCCAAGAGTCGTCAAGATCCTTTCGTAGAATGAGAAAAGAAATTTAGCGGTATGAATAAATTTTATTGTTTTATGAAAAAGATGAAAGAAAACTCTAAACAAAGAAAAAAAATCTGGGTTTAGCTCTGAATTACAAAAATAAATAATTATAGTGCCAGTCTTGTACTTATTAAAAAACTACTGATTAATATTATTAAGAATTATTGATAATTCTACTTATGTTAGGAATAAGTAGTATGCTCCCATCAGGACTACTAATGGTGAATGAACTGTTTGCTCTTATTCATTGCTTTTATATGCTAAATAAATAGTATATAGTGGGTACTATATTTCATAATAATAAGACCAAAATAGCTTTATTAAATGTATTATTTATTTACTGGATTTGTTGTTTCCTGCTTAATTTAAATATTCTAGCAATAAAAAAAAAAAAAAAAAACTAGATCCTGTTAATTAGTTCATATTAAAAGGATTATTTAAAGAAAAAATTAATACTTCGGTTGCTGCAGCGCCTTTTAGCATAAATCTCATTTTAAAATTGTATGTTTTATCTTCAAAATATTTATGAAATCCAGGTTTGAGCTGATAATGACTACACCGTTTAATAAATATGTTGGTAAATTGATTTTTTAGTTATTCTGTAAGTTGTTCTTATCATTTTTGTGAAAAAAAAAATTTTGATATGATGAAAATCGCCAACATTTATGAAATGTTTACTGAAACTATGTTTCTAACACTATAGTTCTTGGTAATGTAAAAACTTCTTTTTTTTCAGATATTTTTAGAAATTAACTTCTCAAAAAATTTGAGATATTATAATAAAATTTTACATGATTTGTGAGGATGGCACATAAAAAATATTTATATGTCTGAGACCATTGGTTTAATTTTAATTTTTGGCGGGATGATTTGAAATGAAATTGATATCTATAGAGTTTTAATAGAAAGTTAAAAAAAAAAAATTAAGTTTGTTCTAAAAAAAGGTACTGTTATAGAAGTGTAACTCCAACATGGGGGCTGGGCATGAGCTCATTTATAGTAATGTTTAGATTATAGTATGCACCTATTGAGGAGTGGAAATGTTTGTCAGCTGTAGTCTCCAACCCATTCTGTATTATTTACAGTCTCCAATAAATGTTTGCCCATTATGTATATAATAAACAATATATACCTACTAACCTATAGAATAATTTACAGCTATATCTGTATGCTGGTTGCAAATATAAATGTGGATTTACACTTTTATCATTTTTGTATCTTATTATCTCATCACAGTTATAATGTGTCACACTATCTTGTGTAATATTTTTTCTTGATATTTCATTCTCTCCTAATAGGGGATTTCTGCAGATAAATATCAGATAAACATTCTGAAGAAAAATCTTATTACTTTGCTTGTTACTTTGTTTTATTTTATGGGCTATTGACTTTTGCTAGAACTTAAGGGTAATCCATTGTTTCCCCATCTTGCAGATATGGTTCTTTAAAGTTTGGATCAATGGTCCCATGTGGTGCATTCTATGGTTTACTGGTACTCTGTAGCACATATAATAGGTTCGCTCATAAACTTCTCACTGTTCACTCCACTACCACTGCATTCTATTTGCAATATTTTCAGATAAAGTAATTAGATAGAAGATATGGCTAGATGATAAGCATATTTATCTTGACTATATTATTTTAAATCATCAGATCACCATAAAATAAGAGACTATTTATCTTAACCAAATATTTTTTGCTAATGAGTTTATGTTTGTATTTTTCAGAGTTACTTTAGAAGATTTGTACAATGGCAAGACCACTAAACTTCAATTACGTAGAAATGTGCCTTGCAGGACTTGTAATGGGTATTTATATACTTATTTTTTCTATAATCTTTAAATATTACTATTTGTAGTAACTGTGTAATTGTTTTTAGTAAGGGATCAAAGTCTGGACTGCTTTTAACATGTAAAGGATGTAATGGCCGTGGCTTCAAAGTTGCCCATCATCAAATATCACCTAGAATGACACAAGAATTTCAAATGAAATGTGGTGATTGCAATGGAGAAGGTTGGTATCTTCTTATGTTATCCTGCCATCTGTAACCCTATAGCATTTAAATTAATTATTTTTACGTTCCTTATTTGTCGTTTACAATCCACACATAAACATAAAGCTATGTTTTTGATCAAAAACAAAGTTACAAAAAAATAAGAATCATGTAATAATGCATTGAATAAATTATCTTGTTAGAGGTTATAAATAGGAAAATGGATTAATTAAAAAATGACTTAAAATGAGTTTGCAATAAAATAAACATTTTATTTTCTGAAAAGTTAAATATTAAAGTTTAATAAGAAAATCACCTTATGTGTGTATGGAATTGGCAACAATGTATTCTGGTTTTTTTCACATATGGAGCTGTTTTGAAAGATTTTTTGCCAGTGTTAAAGTTTTTTTTACTTCCTTGTACATAGTGAAAGAAGTATTGGAATTGCAAAAATTTTTGGTTTTCAGTTTTCTATGGAAATATCCATTATGACCTTCTCTGAATCCGTTTTGACTAGTTTTGTCATGACGCCTGTACATACGTTCATTCGTATCTCGCACAACACAAAAGCAGTTAGCTGTAGAAAGCTAGAATTTTGGATTGTTGTGAATCTCCCTTTTTGGTCACTACTTGATCACTGGAAGTGGTACATTACATGATGATCATTATAGATTTTCATCAAAAATTATATTAAAATTTTATGTAAAATTCCTCAAATTTAGTATACAAGACTTTTGTTTTAATATAAATAACATTTCGGTTAAAATTGAATTGCAGGAAGTGGCACTTTATCTAAAACTGTTTTTTTTTTACCTCTCGCCTTCTTAGAAGGTAGGAATACGAATTGGAAGACTGAATATGCAACACCATTTTGTTTACAAGAATACTTTCATACAATCTGCCTATAAACTTTTGGATTCACTGCCTGTGTAATTTGGAAGGAGACTAAAACATGCACTCGGTCAAAAATGCATCTTGTTCCGACCTTTTCTGCCCTCTGTAGAACAGACTAAACAAATTCTGATCTCGAAAATTGTTGAAAATGTCTCTTGAAACAAAATTTTGTAAAACCATACAATTCCTTTCCAACATCTTTCCCAGTCTATGATAAGACTCACCTTTCTGTCTTTTCATTCCACTTTATTTACTTTATTTAGGAAATCCACTTATCAGAATCAGACACTTTCTATTTTTTACTTTTTTAAATTAATGTTTTCTCGCAACACTTACGATTAGTTTGTTAAAATCTTAAAAAATCACCAAAAAGAAAGAAAATCCAAACTGAACCAACATTCAAAATTTCTATAAATAATAAACTTGTAGCCGTCTCTCAGTAAAACAGCTTGATAAGTCCCAACTTGATAAATTATGAAATGTCTTTAAACTTTTTTAAGAAATAAAATAATAAAAAAAATATATATTAAGGATTCTAAGAAAGCAGTCTCAGGAAAAAGGGACGTTTTCATGTACCTCATCAATTGCATTTGATAAAACTAATACCACTGAAAGGTCATTGCATCACTTGACTGATCACTGTATAATAACTGAGCCATGCTGTCAACAAAGCAAATTAGTGTTTATGCATCTTCTTTATGCATTCTCTATATTCCTTAGATGATATGAGGGATATTTATTGAGTAGAATTCATACTTGGTATTTGTTACAGGACAGGTAATTAACAAAAAGGATAAATGCACACAGTGCCAAGGAAAAAAAATCATTGAAGAGCTAAAAGTCCTTCAGGTGGTTGTTGAAAAAGGTGCCCATGATGGGGACAGGATTGTATTCCATGGAGAGGGTGATAGACAGGTATACAGTAATGAATTTAATTTTTTATGTATATAAATGCATGTAATAGCTTAAATTTGCAACTATTTTTTATATAATATAATTGTCTTGCAAAAAAAAAATTGTTTTTTCTAAAAATAATGATACCAAAAATAAGGAGATATTAAGGTATGAAGATTCTATTAATAAATCCCCAAAGATAGTTAACTACTATATATATGGCAGGCTTAACTATTTCAACTGTTCTCACGGTCCACTTTCATGATCTGTGACATAACAGCGTGCCAAACTTTTGGTAAACATGCTTTTCAAAAATGTAATACAAATAAAAAAATGAATAACACTTTACTGTTTACAATGATTCATTATAATTAACACTCAAGACTTAATTAACGAAATATTTGTTTACTAGTATAGCCGAGCGAGAACTCGCATTACACATCTTCTAATCCCTAATTCTAAGTATTAGTGATATTAGGGAAACATATTTATTCGTATAAACAGTATAATATTATCAAGAAAGTTTATTTAACACACACATTTGATGAAGCTACATAGTTTGTGATGACTATGTTGGAGTTCCAATTCATACTTAATAAGTAATTAGCTTACCCTTACCCCACTGGAAAACATCTTTTCAATTTAGCAGTTAGGCAATTAGATTCAGATATACCATTTTCTATATGTAGTATTCATATTTAACAGTGCCCTTTATGGTTGGACATGGGAAACAATATATTAAACTCATTAAAAGATTTTGTAAACAGACTCAAATTGATATAAAGTTGCCATGACAACGGCACATACGCAGCATGGCATAGGGCCCATGAGGACCTGTATCGTGCGTTATCTTGAAAACGGTAGGTTTTAAGGCTTTAAAACGCTGGACCAATATGATCCAATGGAATGGATATGATCCAATGGATCATATATGATCTTGAAGCCCGCGTCAAAATCTTTAAAACACAAATTGTCCCGTCTCGATCCGTCGACTCTTGGTAGTAAAACCTTTGAAACCTCTCTGTTTTTTCATCACTTTTATTTAAGCCCTAGTATGAATTTAAGAAACAAAATTGGAATTCGTCACATCTCCATGAAATTCCCTTTCTTTTGATACCTCATTCATCAAAATCCATCGCTCCTGAGAGCCGGAAAAGGGATCTATACTACCGTAATAATATATAGTAGTGATCCTTTCTTTCACTCAATTTTTACTTTTCCTTACCTATATATGAAATATTTAGTAAGGGGAAGTATTGCAATTGTGAAAATTTTCGAATTCGAGTTTTCAACGGAAATACACGTTTTAAAGTCCCCTAAGTCTGATAAACCAAATCTCGCAAAATGTGTGTATGTGAACAGCCTAGCTCAAAAACGAAAAGTTGTACGATAGTGTAATTACGTATTAAAGGTAGACACATGTATATGATGTTACAGCAACTTTTTCTGTCATAATCGACTACCATAAGTGCCCCTTTATATAATCGATTTTACAATTTTCTCGAAAACGTCTCTAACAATTTTGCTGAAACTTGCTTAAATTATTCTTCCTAAAGCCTGTTAACTTTTCATGTATATAGTATATTAAAGAAAAATGCAGGGGAAAAAAGTTATGCTGAAAAGAATATTTTATTTGTGCTTAACTTAAAAGGCATGAATTTTATAGTAAATTATGTATAGAATTGTAAGAAAGGTAATTAAATTATCTAAAAAACAAAACAAGAATCTTCAAAATCGGACCAGTATTAGCAAAGATACAGCGCATCAGACTAACCGGAAGTGGCAATTATATATGGATTTTACAATTTTCTCGTGAACGGCTCCAACGATTTTGATTAAAGTTGGCTAATGTCTTCTCCTTAAAACCCTTTAACTTTTCATGTGTGTAGTATATAAACGAGAAAATACAGGAGAAAAAGTAATTGTAAAAATAAAAAATTTATTTGCGCATAACTGAAAAAGTAAGTATTTTATGGTTAATCATGTTTGAAATCATATGAAAGGTAATTAAATTCTCTAAAATACAAAAATGAATCATCAAAATTGGATCGGAATTAGCAAAGAATGGGAATTACAAGACCTTAGATGGATAACTGAGCGCTTCCGAAAGGTGACGGATGTGACCAAACCTCCTCCCGCCAATCTGTTGTCAACAATAGGCTCTGTAATAATTTAACAATACAAAAGTAGAATTTAACTTAATAATTTCTTCTTTTATATTATTTAATGGAAACCAAACTGAAACTTTTAAAATATATTTTCAACTTAACACGTTGACAGTAGCACGGCTATGAGCTGATTGACCCGTCGGTGGACGCCATCCTTATCCCATATCGAGCACCATGGTCCTGGACTGTGGTCCGTCCTACAGGTTTCCAAAACAATGCACAACCCGCAACATGTCAAATGTCCTTATTTAGCCTATTAATATCCTTATTTTTCATACTTTTATCAATAATATTTTTCATTTTCATAAAATGTCTTACATGATCAAGATAACTTTCAGTTAAATAATCATCATCAAGTTAATTCATTTATCTTTATTTTAATTTTTGTTTTTTTAAATATATAAGTAGTTAATGAAAATAGACACATGCTCACTGATTTTATTATATTATTTTATTACACTAGATTTAACATAATTATATTACCCCACAATTATTTATATAATGCTATAAACATAAAATAATTTAATAAAGAATGTTAAATAAATAATTATAGATGCTGAGACAATTAAATGATAGTTCTGGATTCATTTCCCTAAACTCATTTTTTTTTTTTTTTTTTTTTTTTTTTATTCTTGGAAGCGATTGGATACTCGAAAAAAAATTAAAATAATAATTATTTAAGTTATTTCCAAAAAATAAAAATAGGACAAAATAATTATGATAATTGTTACTCACCGGAATATTAGGAATTGGCGTGGACATCCTTGATGAAGATGGGCCTGTAATGAAATACACTATAGAGATACTAGTGAAACTTAATTATGGCTTACCATGTTGATCCAGATCGCTAGTAACCAGATAAGAAACTTCTCTTTGAACTAACGAGCCAAGAGCAGGCAAATCTGCCCCTAAACCAGAGAAAAATAATTAAGAAAAGCTCGGAATATTTAAAATATTTTTAAAAATGTAAATCATTTATCTCCTCGGAAGTCCTCCAGGATCAGGAAAGCAGAAGGTGCAGCTAAAAATAAAAAGTATATAGATCTATAAAAAATGCTTTAAATCTAAAATTTGCTCTAGAAATACAAGAATAAAATGCAATAAAAACTTACGGGTCAATCATCGGCTACTTGTGATACCCAACACTGCTCAGTCACAGCAGCTGAAAAAGTACATTATGTGTAATAAATTAAAAAATGTTAATTCAGGAAGGATATCTAAATTAAAATATTTTTTCGGTCTAGTAAGTAAAGAAGTTGTAGTAACTTACGGGAAGGATAAGAAATTTCAGACATCTGTAGCATTATTTGTTTGCTCCTTTTTTCTGAAGTTATATTATTTTACTTACATAAGGTTTATATAAAAATCAAATAATATAATGTAAGAATTAAAAATGTGAAGACTACCTAGCCTCAAAACTTAAGAGATTAAGAAAAGAAAAACAATTTTTTTTTAAGAACATATTATAATTATGTGGGAGAAGATGTGAAGAAGTGGTGAATGCTGCTGAGTTTATTCAAATATTGTTTATGCGAACTCTTTAAAATTATATTAAAAAAATTTACAGCTTAAAATTTACATTACCAATTTACTTTTAAAAAGATTTAATTATTATAGGATGGTGAGGGAAAGTTTTTTTTTTACTCATACTATGAGGAACAAAACTTTTAATAATAGAAATATAAAATCGTCCGGCGCACCGCAGTCTGGCCAGGCCTGTTATATGGTTAGACGGTCATTTGAATGCTAATCTAATTCACTGGTAGAGATACATAAAGTAATTGTTGAGATGCACATGGAAGATTCCACATAAGAAGCCTTGATTCTCTAAAATATCGGTAAAAAAACTAATGAGTCGACGTTTCGCAAAATCAGGCATATCCTGGACAGAAACAGACATCACAAATATGCTGTAAATCTCAACAGTCTAAAAAGACATCTACTATAGAGACAGTACCTTACTCCAATATTTCTGCAAACATACTGAAAGAAAAGGGAGGTAACATCAAGGAGATTATATACTAAGGTGGGCTCACTTGGGTCTGCAAACCTGCTCAACATTTTTCTCTGATATCATTGGCACCACAATAGCTAGTCGATTCTCATGCTTAACTTCCTCATTTTTTCTTATTGTCCAATCAAAATAAGAAAGTACAGTTGAATTAATCATTTCTATATAAGAAATTTCTTATGTAGAAACGGAATTCTAACTGAAAGTACTACAAAACAATTAAAGGAAACAAGACATAACGTAAGCATCTGAAGTCAATAGGGCACTATGGAAGGAAGAGATAGGTCCCGTGATGTAATTGGCACCGTCCGCTATATTACCCCTTGCAAAGTGAGCCCACCTTAGTACTTACTCACTTTGCGGTAACATAACAACAGCTTGTCAATTTTATTTAAAAACATCTGATCATCAGACATTAGAAAAACAGAAATTACACATAGAAAACAACCAAAAACGAACTAAAGAAAAAAAATCAAGTACCTAATAAAAAGAAAAGAAATAAGAAGTAAAATGCACAGCAGAGGAAGGTTATAATAAAAACAGCTGATTATTTAGTTCATTTTTGGTTTTTTCCTATTTGTATTTTCTATTTTCTACTGATCGGCTGTTGTTATATCTCCCTTCTCTTTCAGTATGTGTGTGGATGTCTTTGAGTGATATATGTAGTTGAAGTATCCTTTTAGACTTTCGATGTGAGATGTGTTGCATTTTGTCTGCATATTTTTGATCTTATTGTTTCTATCCTGATTGGCTAGTTGTTTACCGATATTTTAGAGACTCAAGACTGAGTATGTGGAATCTGTCCAATAATATCAATAACAATGTTGATTTAAATTTTGTCCGTGTTTGATTCTGCTAAATTCCTATTTATTTGTTCTTATTAACATTTTTTCACTGCTCTTAAGTATTTATATTTTTCCATTCATATTACTGCATATGTGTTTCCCCAACTCCAGCAATGATTCTTTTTAATCAACTTTAAAAAAGGAGGCCATCAGTTTGGCATTATGCTCTATATAAGTCCAGACAAAACTTCAGCATTCTTAAACTAATTTCTGTGATTATTTTTATGATCAAAAGGGTATACCTCCAGGATGGTCACATCTAAATTTTTTTCACATGAAAATTCTGTTTTAATATATGTTCTCTCATAACTTCGTCATCCTGGAACCACTTTATATGATTCTTTTTTCAAATCAAAAGTGTACACTTTGGGGGTGATTCCATGTACATTTGACCAGGATCCAATGAAAACTTAAGAGATAGAGTATTTTTTAATACGAGTCATTAATATTTTGTTACATATGATCTTGAAGTTATATTGTCATATAATATGAAACAGTAAGTCAAGAATACTTAAAAAGTTATAAAATATTTTTTCAATATTTTTGGAGATAGAGAAACGAACGAACTTCTCAATAATCACTAAAGATGATTACAATATTTTAGTTTACAGTTACATTTCTAAATCTATTTGTTTCTTTTCACATAAATAAAACTGTCATTTTTCCAACAGTGGGGCACAAAATTAATAAACATACGTAGGTACTTTTTTTAAAAAAAGGTGAATCCAACAGTTTTTATTTTATGCTAAATAAATAAATAAGCTAATATTTGCTGTCTTATAGAAGCAGGCTTTTTTAAAAAAAGGTCTTGCCCACGCCTTTCTTATTTTAAGTTAGTGCACTAGTGCACTGAGTAATGTGAAAGAAAAAAATACATCGAAAAGATACACCTGAACCACTAAAAATAAATAAATAAAAACTTTTAGAAAAAACGTACCATAGTTCAGGTTGATTTAGGATAGTTACTAATATTACTTAATAATTTACTTTTGTAAGAAAAGTTATTTCTATCTCTTTGATGGTTCTGGTGTAGATTGGAAGCTTTTTTTTTTTTTAAAGTTTTTATTAATCTGATTTTTTGAAATGTTTATCTAGCCTTCTTTTTTCTAACCAGCTTTTTCTTAATTTATGTTTCTGTTTTTTTTTTTTAAAATGACTCAAGAATTTTGATTAAATTCAGTTCGATAGATAGTTGTTGATATAAAGGCAAATTTCGATATATTTGCATTAAAATCTTGAGCGATAGGTTTTTTTTTTTTTTAGAAAAAAATATTACAACCATGTTACTTTGAATTCTCACATAAACAGGCCTTTACACTAGTATTCCTTGTAAAGCCACCCCTCCTCTCTTAAATGATTGTATTATATACTAAGAAGATTATTTTTACATATGGTCGGTATCAAGAGAAAATATGTTGTATACCGTAGTAATTGTCATCACGAGAAAATATCCTACTTGATTTTTATATTTTGGCTTATGTATTTTTTAGTGTCTAAATGAATTTGAAATAAAACTCTTTGAGAATAAACCAAAACATCTTTTCTTCTTGGAAAATTTAAAAAATTCATATTATTCAATGAAACTAAAAAATATAAAATCAAGTAGGATATTTTCTCGTGACGACGGTAGAAGACGGTATGAATGTATTAAAAAAAATTAAAAT
The DNA here is from genome assembly GCA_948150685.1 of Rhaphigaster nebulosa. Lineage (NCBI taxonomy): Eukaryota > Metazoa > Arthropoda > Insecta > Hemiptera > Pentatomidae > Rhaphigaster > Rhaphigaster nebulosa. The sequence goes on along the minus strand of OX411306.1, from coordinate 69,194,981 downwards.
TAAATTTTGAATTTTTTTTTCATTTGTCAATCACTAATGGCTAATTCACAGGATGATAGGATCCTAGTATCCCGGCTTTTTGATGGGAAAACAACCTTTTGTTGAATACCGAGGTTCTGCTACGAAAATTGTTGATGTTACTATCTGTATTTCATATTGATTTCAAGGTTCTTTCACTTTTAATCTGACCCTGAGAAATTATTTGAGCTGATACTTCAGTGAAAAAATCATGCCGCCATTTGAATGAAAAAATCATTCATTCCATCTACATTTAAAAAAAAAAGTCATAATTTCTTAAAATCAATTTTAATGGACATATAATTAATTTTACATTGTGTGTATGTGACACAAGTATAATTATTAATTTCATTATTAAAATGTTTTAAACTTTTAATCAAAAACATTTTTACATTAATAAAATTAGAAGTTTTCTTATTTTATAGTTTGAAAAATAAAATCTCATTTTTCAAATTAAATAACTGACTTCCTCCATCTTCATTTATTTATTTCATTATTGATCTTTCCCTCTATTAGGCTATTATTTTCCAGTATATTCAAGATTGCATGGTTACAATCTTTAAATTTGTATTAAAGGTTTGATTATAATTAAATTATTAATTGACTGTCTATAACTCCACCATATAAGATTTTTCTTCTCATCCCTAAAGTTTCATTCATTGTGGTTTAATAGGGCAAAAGGCCTGGAAAATCAGGAGATGGACACAACAGAATGATATTTAACCAATACATTTTTTGGACTTGTGTAACTTGCGTGAATCTTGAAACAAAATTTTCTACCAATTACCCTAGTTCCTCTACTAAGTAAAGCTTACATATCAAAACTTATAAAAAAAAAAAATCATAATTTTCTAAAATCCATTTATTATGCACTAACTTTTAAAGTAATGATATTCAAAAATATTATTTATCATTGAATCCAAACACTAATTTGTCTGGCTTACTAAGATAAAATTCAAGCTCTAGATGTAAGTCATACACTTTTAATTTTGATTATATCAGTCTATTTCCATCCTTCTGTTTTGTTATTCTATTATGTGAATTCCATGGTTATATGATTACACATAGTTACCAACAACTGATATTTTTTGTAATTCAATTTATATGAGCAATTTAATAATCACAAAGTAATGTAGCTTTTTGTTAATCTGCTTACTTTTTCTTATTATTATTCTTTATATATAAATTATAAAGGCCTGTATGTATGCCTTGTTGCTAAGTATTTATGATAAACTCTTTAGCCAGGCATTGAGCCAGGAGATGTTGTGATCATCCTTCAAGAAACTGGAACTCACCCTACTTTCAGGAGATCGGGCAATGACCTCTTGATGAAATATCAGATTCCGTTAACTGAGGCAATTTGTGGAGTGAACTTGGTTATCAAGCATTTAGATGGCAGGAATCTGTTTGTCAAAAATCCCCCAGGAACTGTCATACAGCCTGGTAATAAATTTGTTTTATTAAATTTAGTATTAGAAGTTGCCATTTTAATGACTTTGAATTTTATAATATCAATTACTTATTTCATAATCTTATTCAGATATGGTGATGGAAGTCCCGAACGAGGGTATGCCGATTAAAAGAAGCTTTGAAAAAGGAGATCTTTTGATTCAGTTTATTGTTGATTTCCCTAAAAGTTACTTTTCTCCAGATCCACAAATCAAGGTCTATAAATAAGCTAACAAATGTTTTATTTATGTTACATAATTTTTTATGATTTTCAGCTAATTTTTTTAGGCAACTAATGACCCACATGGGTAGTATTATTAACTAAACTATTTTTTATGGATTGATTATTTATAAACATTTTTCAAAATTCAACATGTTGAGTACATAAAAATTATTTTTGAATGGCTATTAGTATATTAAGTATGTAATCAATTCAAGTGGTTACTGCTGGGATATAATTCTGTTGAGTAGCTACAAAAACCTTTTGAAAATTCCAAATTATTGTTGAGTTGTCAAATTTAATTTGATTGATATGCTTATGTAGCCCAGTAGGTTATTCAACACTTAACAATCCAAATTTGTTTGAGTTATGATGGCCATCATTTTATTTGATACAGAATACTACCTGCACTGGCAGCACGGGGTCATGATATACTTTGATTTTCAGTGCTATAAAATTTTTATTAATTCATTACTATGTTTTTTATGCAGGAATACAATTAAATTTTGAATAAAAAATGCTATTTTATAACAGTAAGTAGAACAAGATTAAATAGGAGCTAGTTATATAGAGTCTGGGTTTTGTAAAACTTTTATATCCTATTGTTGTTTTTTTTAATAATTGGTTTATTTCTAATATTAATCTGTAAAAGATTGGACATTTTCGCTAGAAATAATAATTCAGTTTAGAAAAGTAAAAAATAACCTAAATGATAGAAAAGAAGCCCTTTGGTAGTCCCATAGTTTCTAGCAGCCCTGGATTAATTTTATGAAGTTTTTTGTGAGAAAAATATTTGTTTCCTATTTACTTATACTATAGTTCGACCACAGTTAAATGGCTGTGGTAACTCTTCCTCTTCCACACATTTAATTGACATGACTAAAAATCACATGTTTGTTATCATTTCATCATAATAAGGTTAAATTTGTTGAAAAAAATTCGAATGAAAACAAGAATTAATAGATGAATAGATATTCATAAATTTATTTAAAAAAAAAAAAATTACATAAGTTTGATGAGGAATATGCTCTAAAAAAACTTTTTATTTGTACATATAGGTTTTGTAGCATAGCTTTGTCTTTTTTCCTACACATTTTCGCAATATTTCAGTTTCAAAATCGGATAAGTCGATCTCATGGGAGTTTGAGTCCGAGCTTACTCCTTCTGCATTGATTATTAGTGCATTGATTTCTTTATCAATAATGTGGTCAGATTCCCAGTATTTGTCTTCAATATCCTTTACGTGTTCTTTAGAATGTTTGTTGAAATACTTCCTCAACATGTTTTCTTTTTCACTTAGAAGAATATATGGACTATTGGTCTTTATAATTTATAATAAATTTATTACTAATTATATAATCCGAAAGGGAAAGCAAATTCCAAGCTCAAAGCCGGTTTGAAAAAAAAAAAAAATCTTTCTGTAAGCTGTGAAAACAATACATATATAATCCGAAAGAGAAATCAATTTGCAAGCCAAATAATCAAAATAAAGAGACCATAAAAAAATAAAGAAAAACTCATAAATAACAATAAGTAAGTAACCTAACAATAAGTCGATAAATCTACCATTTAAAGGTACTTCTTTTTTATAGGAACTACTTTTTCAAAATTTAGGAGGGGGGACATTAGTTCCAACTTTATGTCGCATGAGTTCGCCTTGGTATGCTATCTAACTGTAGTCGAGCTATAATAAGTAAGTCAGGTTTTAATTTGCTCAGCAATTTTTATATGTCTTTTACATCATTATAACTTGGATATTAATTTCAGTTAATAGAGTCTCTTCTACCTCCAAGACCTAAGACTGTGATTCCCAAAGATGCTGAAGATGTCGATTTAAATGATTATACAGAAAATCAAGGATCTGCCACAAGTGGTGGTGCCTCTGGGAGTGGGGAGGCCTATGATGAAGATGATGGACCAGGCATGAGAGCTGGCCTACAGTGTGCCCAACAATAAACTACAATGGTATGTGACAACTACTTTTCATTTATACATTTGTCTTATTTTCAATTCCTTATATTTTTAGAGGATCTGGATAGAACATATATGTATATGTCTGAGATATATATGTCTATTTGTACTGGGTTCTAAGCAAAACAAAAAACAATGGTTATCAGATTAAGATCAAGTGGATGGATGGTCTGTTTGTCTATTTGAAAGGGGCATTGAATCCATGGATAGCAATTGTGATATCTGGATAGGTAGTATACAACAAAGGTACAGAGAATGAGAGCTAATAAGAAAACAGGAGTCATTCATTAGAGGGGATCGGCAGTGGTGGCATGAAGGAAGCAGTCTAATCTCTAATGCTACTTACACTGTGGCCTAGTAGCCATTTTTGTTTATTATAGCATTACAGTGAAAACAATACAGGGTAGTTGTGCTATATATAGCAGACTGTGGGACTAATGTTTACTAAGTATTTTTTACTTCTTACCACATTTGGTGCGGGTGTTTTCTGTTAACATAATATCTTACACCGATTAAAGATTTTTCCATATTGAATCGACCCTGAAAAAATATTTTAGATTTAGGAAAAGAAGTTATATGATTTAAAAAAATAAGTAAATAAATAAACAATTCTCTTTTTTAAAATATATATCAGAGAAGAGTCAACTAAAGATTAAACATCAAAAGTCACTGAAGGAAGTTTTGATTTACTCGAGTTATTGTCATACAATGGATCGCTTATATTGACTTTGCTACTGAATTTTTTTTTTCTAATAATTCTTGTGTATCTTTGATTATCATGAACTAACAAGTGGTAGTTTTCAATGAAACATTAGTATAAGAAGTGGTTCTTATACTAATGTTTCATTGAAAACTGTCCAGCAGTTTAGTACAAGAGATCTTCTATATATATGTGGCATTTATTATAATGGCTTTTATGTTAGATCGAAATAATATTCCAGATAATTGATATTTACCAGAATTCAATATCTGACTAATTATTAATATTTTATTATCATTGTCTTGCCTGAATTCAACTTAAGAGTGAGCATGATACGATGAACTGTTTGTTCTACTCTGAGATGTCCTCAGTGTTTTTTGACATTTTAAGATTGATAAGATTTTAATACTGATTCTAGAATTAGCTTATTCTATTATTTAAAAAAAAATATTTAATTTCATTATTATACAATGAAACTGTGATATAGTAGTTCTGCAGTGGTGTATGTACAATACACATAATAAAACTAATTTAAAAATGAAATGTATTAATTATTGAAATGATATAATTAGTTATACAGTATAAAGATAATATTCAATAATGAATTATTTTTTATTCATCAATATTGTGTTTATTTTAGGTTCTTCAGAGAGCTGGTTTCTCTATTGAGGAAATGCTGATTTCATAAATCCGTCATGCTGTGATTAATATTATTACATGCTTTTTCCTTAATTCATCACTCTACTTCTTACAAAACTCAGGGTGTATGCCATAAATCTGTAATTCTGTAGCATGTAATTCTATAATCCTCCCCCAGCCCATTTGCATTACTTTTGCACTGAGTAATGCAGACTGTATTTGACAAAGAAGTGGTATACATATTGTTATTAATGCCTCAAGTTTTAGTTGATTTTTTCAAATGATAATGTATTACATTTGTTTTGTAAATAATAAATAGTGAGTAGCTGTTAGTTTTTCTAAATGTTTGATTTCAGTTGTACTGATACTCATTTCTTAATTTACCATTAATTTTCTGATGAATGCCTTATAAACCATATTTGTACTGAAACAAGCATTTTTATTTATTTATTATTATTTTTTTTTTTTTGTCAAGTAGGATTTCTGGTTTTTATTGGATTTTTTTTATTTATCTGACAGATATATAAGATATTCTCAATATTAATTATTAGTTTTCCTTTCATATTCTCCGAAGTTCAGACCAATGCCAATCCATCTTTCTGCATTATTCCTTATGATTTTTATAACCTTTAACTATTATTTTTTACCTGAAAATTAGTTCATCTGATTCTTATTTAAGTCTTGAGCCCCTATTATTTCTCTGTTATCATTTTACAATAAATTAAATTGTTATAGCATATAAATTAATTATAATAAGTGCTAATTTTCTCTAGGCATTCATTTAATATTGTGAATAATTGTGCAGTTGAGGGGGATGGAGGGTGGTATTTTATAGTTTTTAAATGATTTATTAAAACTGTTTTAAGGATCAATTGTTTGATATTTATTTAGCAATTTTTTTTCCTACATTGAGTTTTTCAAAGTTTTCTCAATTGATTTTATTCAAATTAATGTTTTCCTGGTCATTAGCATGATTTTGTGTTTATATTGTTAGTAATTATTCTCCTGAAATGTTTTTTAAAATAGAACTCAGTGTTTTTACTGACCAGGTCTTGTCTTTTTAAAAATATATTTTCAACAGATTCAGTGTTAGTAGTTCTGAATTTGTTAAATTATACTGATTTCATTTTTTTTAAATAGTTAATTTTTTGCTTTATTAAATAGTTCACATTGACTAAACTAGCTAAAATTGGATTTTGGCTCAAACTTTAAAGAGCATTAGAAATATGTATATTTTTGTATCTTTATGAATTTTGAAATTACTTATACCTAAATCTAAACAAAATAAATATTAAATTATCCTTATTTTCCTTTTTATACTGTTTTATATCATCAATTATTTTTATTTTATGACTCTTTCTTGAGTTAATGTAATGCTATTTATGCATAGATATGAACCTCCTGTAAGACTATGAATATACTATCCTTGAGCATTACATTACATTCCATCTTATAATTTCTTTTTCATATTGTTCATTATAGTATTTTACACTCATTGATATTTACATTAAAAGAGACTTTGGTGGTTTTTGAGATTTTGAGTAATGTTATATAAATCTATTATTTTTATTTTCTAATAAGCGGAGGGAAGAAACAAGGTGTGTATATAAGCAGTTTATTTTGTGTAAAACAATCTGAATGCCAAATCATACACAGAAATTAAATCCACTATGTTGATAAATTTTGTTTTTTGTTATGCTATCTCTATTAATGTATATTTTTTGCGAGTTCATAATCTCTTTTGCACACACACAAATAATGAGTCCCAATTTTTAATTCATACATTTCTTATTTTAAATTACTAAATTGTATTTTGAATAAACTAGCTTGCTATCCATGACTATACGCGAACACTGTTGTTATTTTTTTACCTATTCATTGGATGTTGATGCAAATGTGGGTAAAAAAGGCACTGTTATCTTAATTCCTGGTTCTGGGTTAGAGTCAGGCTGTGGTAGATCATCCTTTCTATTATATCTGTCTTGGATCGACTAGGTAAACTCAGCCTTTATAACATGGGTACATCACTCTTCTATGGATTAGGAAAAAAACCTGGTGGTTGAGTGTGATTGTGGCCTAATCACCACTCTTTGCTTAACTATTGGTTAAAAAGCAGTTACCTAGAATTTAACCCAAGACTAAAACAAATTTTTTTATGGGCATTGTTTTAAAATTTATTCACAATTTTTTGTAAATTTTATATTTGTTAAATTTACATCTGCTAGCAGTGGTTAAAACTAGAAGAATAAATGGATGGTGAAATTGAGCTGGAGATCCTGCAGAGGTTCTACCGAGAGAGAAGACTCCTTTGAGATAAAGTGTCTGTTTACTTAATATTAAGAATATGCTTAAGTTGTGTATCTTCCAGTGGGACTTTATTCCTACCTGTGAGCGTTTGTCTGTTTCAATATTTTCTTGTAGTTGTCATTGCCATCCTTTTTTGATAGATCGAGTTTTGGATTTGGCATAATCATGAGCTTAAAAATACGGGATGTCCCATAGTAATCAACATCTCCCACAGAAATAATATCTTTGTTAATAGAAACAACTGCATCGCCAACGGTGATTCTAATGTCATCGTATATCATACCATAAATCGTGTCGCCTTCATTTATGTCATTGTTGACTAGTTTTTTTAATGTACTTTGAAGCTACCTCACCAACCTCTTGCAAGCAGTGCTCAACTATTTCTTTGTCTTCATGAGCTTATGCTTCTTCTCTCACCATCTGCAAAGAGGATCTCGATTCCTTGGTTGTTACGATCGGACTAACATCTTGGGTACTATTTTCGAACACTTCCTCTTTCAAAGGAAGGATATAACCATGTAGGTCGCAATGACTCTAGTGAACTAACCAATGGTGTTTCCTCAATTCTCTGTCTCTTTCTTTCCTCAATCAGTGATTACGGTGTCACATCAGATAATTTTTCCTTCTTTATCTTCGGAGAGTGAAAATATGTCTGATTCTCGATTAAAAATATTTTGATAATGTATAATCTGTTCATAGAGTCAATGACGGGTTCATATTTTTCTTTTAAATACTTACCAATTTCCTATCTACTTCTCTTTAACAAATTGCAATTTTGTTGAATCGCTCTTCTCATTTCAATAATTTGGCGAGGGACCGTTTCAGAACGGTTCCATGTCTACTCACAGACTGAGCTTAAGGTGATCATTCAAGGTATTATATAGGTATCGAATCCTTTTCGATATCTTCTATTTGAAATCTCTCCGCCTTTGTCTAAACCGATAAAGGCATATTTATCGTCTCCGACCCCAATGAAATATTTTTTTGAAAGATTTCAAATCCTTATCAGACGACGTGGTCATCGTAGATCCTTCACAAATTAAGTTCTTTTCGGAAAAGGATTACGAGATTTGCATTTTCTCTTACTAGATGTTTTGGAATTCTGGTATAACACTGACTCAAGTAGTAAATGTCGATATCATTATGCCGCTACATGCAAAAGTTGTCTTCTTTATCGCAGGCGATGTCATCGAAAATAAATATGGAATTGGTTCGAGCTTCCTTCGGTGGTAGTACATTTGAATTGTATTCGTATTGAAAAAAAAGCCGATGCCCTCTAAAGATTCTAGCATTCGCGCTAGTTGCCTATTTTTTGGCTAATTTAAATATTTTGTGAATAAGTAAATATTCTCATACCAAAAAGCTTTAGGATCGTAAATCAAACTTAACATGAGATTTGTTTTCCCGCAATTTGAGGGTCCACATACTAAGCATCTGATAGAGTCGGACATTAGAGGGCCGTGTCTCGATACTTTTATATCGGAACAGCTCCGATTTTCTCTATGGGGAATACGCAGAGCACGGTGCTGCTTCATCAGACGCATGTTACAGACTTACAGACTTGCAAGAATAGCTACACTTACTACAGACTATAAAGTGCGTATCCCTTAAGTCGCAGAAATACAACAGGGTGGCGTTTAAAAACAAAATGGCGACCGGTCATACTCAGCCTTTACAAAACCTTAAGTATTTCAAGTCGCAAAACAAAAAATGGAGGCGTAAGGAAAATCAAAAATGACTCATGACAGGGTTACTTTACTAAAAAGGGCGCGAGGCCCTATATTCAAGGTTAGGTGGAAGTTTAAATTCAAATTTGGCGCCACCGGTCACGTGATTAAACGTTACTTTCTGTTTAGCTGCTCCGAAAACAAAATGGCGTTCGGGTACACTCAACCTCTGTACGGCTATCTGACGATTCAACCATACCTCAAGTCTGTCAAATCGCAGATAAATAACATGGCGGCGTATAAAAAACAAAACGGCGGTCGGAATCTCGGCAGACCAAAAAGGGAAGTTCACAATTAGATTTTAAGATATCCTAAAAACAAAATTTTAGCTTTCTACGGCTATCCGTTTTTGAGTTATGCGGTATGTACAGACGTCACGACGAAACTTGTCAAAATGGATTCAGAGATGTTCAAAATGGATATTACAGTTGAAATCTGAAAACCGAAAATTTTCGCGATTACAATACTACCTTTTCAACGACGTAAAAATCAAGAAGTTGTTGCATCTTTTTTTTATAAAGCGATTAGAACGGGTTATCCTTTAGGTTATTAACCACGAAATAAATTGTTGTTATATCTATATAATCAGAAGTGCCCACTCCTCCTCCCTCCCCCAAGACAACGACGCAACCCCTCCCCCTCTTATTCGAGGATACGCCCTCTCCCTCCTCCAAACTTACCGCTACTTTAATTATTTATTATTTATGAACATATTACTTTATTTTCGTTTTTATTTTATAATGCGATGAGTGAAAAAATAATGGAAAGTTTTGTTTTAGTTGTTTTGGTTCACACCCGTTTTTTGTGTCGCTGAACACTTATCTGAGCTTTGATGACAAATATTTTGACAGTACTTCTAAATACTTCATTTTTTTTTTGTCTAGTAGAAACTATTAGTTTTTGTGAGAAAACCATCTTATACGTAATTAAAGTAGACAAAATTTTTACATTTTACGTTAAGCCGCTAGAACGCATTGAAGAAGTATAAAAAAGTGGAAAAAAGCTATTTATGGCTCTTTATGTCCAATTTCCATAAAAACTATCCAAGTTACCCTTTTGACCATACATGCTATTAAAGTTTATGAAATACACGAATATTACATATTACATATTGTGCTTGAAGTGAGTTTCGATGCAAGTTTTTAAAATCAAAATGAAATATATGAAGACAAATGATGAAAATAAACTTGAGGGTGTGAATTGCAAAAATTTTTACTTCCATTTAGTATTAAAATCGAGATAGCAATGGTTATTATTACCATTGCAGTTTAATCAGCAATTTAAATCTGTACTAACTGATCCCTTGCTTTAGTTTCTTACTTAAAAAAATCAATAGTTACAACACTCTCTTCATGCAGCAACCGGTGGACTGCAAAACTGCTTACGCATATTATTGTTCTCACCCTCACTTATATTTATAGGTATGGCAATGCTTGAGTATGGGAAGCAAATTTGAATGTGTTGCGGATTTCTGGAGCAGAGCTAGTTTTAATTTCAGGATGTCATGCTACGTTTTTCAGTATCGTGATTTCAGCACATGTTCGCCAATGATGTAGAAGTTCCCGTGAGAACTGTTTGGTTCCCTGAGGATATTGTTTCTGCCGGGTTAAAATTTTTAAATAGGTCTGTTTTACTGGAAGCTAAGGCTTTCACAAGCTCCTAAATCTCTGTTAATATCGATAAATTGAAAACCATTCGATTGAACAATTTTAAAAATTATGTTCAAGTTTTGAAGTAAAAACATCGATTTATATTGATCGAAGAGGACGAAATTGTCTTAAAGCGACTTATATCATGTAAGAACATGATATGCTTTTTAAAAGTTTGGTTGTTAACAGCGTGCATTGGAGAGTATGATGAACATTATCGCTTTCTGTGCGATATTTTTTTTTTTTACTGAAATTAAACGACCAAGAGATAAAGAAGATAAATTCGTTGGGCCTCTGCTTGTTTAGATAAACCAAATATTAATGTGCATATTATGTATTTTTATGTGTATTCCATGACGTTTAATATCAAATATGGTCATAAGTAGCGTAACTACTCATAGTTTTATAGAAATCGGACGTGAAGAGCCTTAAATGGCTTTTTTTACCACTGTTTGGAAATTAGGCCTCATTTTCAGCGGGTTAAAGATTCATATTAGAAAAATATTTTATGGACATAAGGTGTAAAACATTTTGTCTACCTGCTTTAATTTGGTAGAGAATGGTCTTGTTTGAATAAAACAATAGTTTCCAAAATATAGACGGAAAACCAAGGTTTTGGACAAAATATCTTTCAGAAAACCACAGGTTCAAGTTCAGAGATCCAAAAAAAACTAGAATGTACAATAATAAATTAATTAGTGAACAGTACACTTCCCATAGATATATAACTTATATTTTTAAAAACATATTTGTAACGACGTTTTGAAGACCTTCTTCGTCTTCAGGTTATTTGTTTTCTATAATACAACATCAGTTAATCCAAACCAAATATTTGTAACTTAATTTACAATATCTATTTGTTACTATATTAAAGATAGTTTAATTATCTTTAATTTACATTATTATCTCTCCAATGTCCTGCCATCAGTATAATTTTACTTCGTCAAATCCTGGCTGGTTATAATATATAAAAAAAATGTTAAGTTGGGGAGTAATTTTCCTTACTGTCTCCCTCACATATACTGCACTATCATTAAAATTGAACCTTCTACTAATCCTTGTTGTCAAGATGCCTCCCCATCCATTATTTTCACATTTGCTATTGTTTTTGTTTTAAACTAATGTTACTATAATATTTTATATTTAAATCAACATGCCTTCTGTTTAATTTTTAGATCATAAATTATCTTATATTTATTAATTATGTCCGCATTATGGCTTTTTAGATTGGCCGCATCTGTTTTGAAATTAACTACCTTATTTATGTTTTTAGTAATGTGTATTGCTTCTAATATTTTTCTATTTTTTGAATTTTTTTCAGTTTCTAATATTTTGGGATTATCAAAATTAAATCTGTGGTTACTAATTATACTATGATGAGCCAAAGCTGTAACATTTTTATTCTTACTATTTTTACAATTACTGATGTGCTGCTTAATTCTAGTTTGTAACTTTTTCGAGGTTTCTCCTATATAGGCCATCTCACAGTTGTCACAGTCTATTTTATAAACTATATTTTTTCTGTCAATCATTTTTATTTCATCTTTCATTTTACTTCAATGTTTTTCTAGTTTATTACCATTGTAAGTTCCTAGTTGTAAGTTTGTATGGTCATACTCCACTAATATCTTTTTTATTTTTTCAGTTAGTTCGGATATATAATTCATTTTATAGAATTTCACTTTGTTATATATCCTTCTTTTTTTTTATATAATTATTATTGTTTTTTTATTAACATCCATTTTATTGTTTTTTTCTTGGTTATCATTTTCAGTATAGTATTCGGTAATAGTTTTCTGTTTTGTTTTCTTTAAATTTATTTCTTTATTGCCTATATGTTCAATGTTATTGGTTTTTGATCTTATATCAACTTTGTCATTTATATTATTAACATTAATCGTATTGTTACTAACGTTGGAGTGATTATTATTATACCAAATTTTATTTATTATTTTCTTGGGATAAAAATTCTCTTCTAGCATATTATAAATTATTGCTTTAATCTCTCCTATATGATTTTTATCAGTCAGCTCTTTTGCTCTTTTTATTAGGTTGTTTTGGGACGTTGAACCTCTGCCAAAATGGATGGTTAGAGCAATAATTCAGCATTACATTACTATTGGTATTTTTCTTAGTCCATTTAGTAGTTATTTATTGTTATTAAGAATGATATTCATATCTAAAAATCTAATGATTTTTCTATAGTAAATTTTATTCTATTATGGTAACTATTTAAATGTGCCAGTATTTCTTGATATATAATATACGCCTATATATTTTTTTATTAATAGTGGTTTTTTTATTCACTAATTCCAATTTTCTATTTAATAAATTGTTCATATAGATCCCGCTTATGTTTACTGACAATGCTCCGCCCATAGGTAATCCGTGCAACTGCTTATAGAAATGATTGTTATAAGTAACGAAATTGTATTTTATACATAAGTTTAAACCTTCCATAAATATATTATTGTCCTTTATGGTGGTATTACTTATGATTTTATCCCAATTATTTTCTAGGATTTTGATACATCCTTCTATATGGATATTCGTAAATAATGACTCTACGTCCAAACTGACTATTTCGGTATTATTTTCTATATTATTGATGGTTTCTAGAATCCTCTTCTATTATCTTAATTCTAGCGAGTTCTTAATATCATAAGCATTATCTCTATTTAATTCATTTAATGATTGATTCAAATATTTTGAATGTGCTTCAGTTGGCCCCTCGATGTTACTTATAATCGGTATTAGATTTTGTTCTTTTTTATGTAACTTAATTAGTCCGTACATTCTGGGAGTTATGTAATCGGTAGCCTGTAATATATTTTTTATTCTTTTATCTATATAACCATATTTATTTAATTTAGCTACATACACGTTAATTTTGTCTACTAATTCTTTAAAAGGATCATTTCTTAATTTTCTGTAGGTAATTTTTTCATTTAATATTTCCTCCATTTTTTCTCTGTATTCATTCCTGTACATAAAGACTAATTTTTTGGTTTTGTCTGATTTTATGATGATTATAATGTCTTTGTTTTCTTTTATGATTTTTTTTAAATCTTTAAATCATTATTAATTTGTTTATTTTCAGGGGATATATTATTTCTATTTTTTTTAAAAATGAATATAGTTGTTTATTATAGTGCATATTTTATTTCTTGTTGCCTGTATATGGTTATGCGATGATTCTGTATTGTCATAAATATTTTCAAGATCTGTTACAATTTTGGCAATGTCTTTATCATTATTTTCAAATTCAAAATTAAACAAAACTTTTCTCCTAATGCTAATAAATTCAGTATGTATCAAGATAATAATTTAAATTAAAAGTAATTAAACTATCTTTAATATAGTAACAAATAGATATTGTAAATTAAGTTATAAATATTTGGTTTGGATTAATTGATGTTGTATTGTAGAAAACAAATAACCTGAAGACGAAGAAGGACTTCGAAACGTAACAAATGTGTTTTTAAAAATATAAATTATATATCTACGGGAATGGTACTGTTCACTAATTAATTTATTGTATATACATTAACTTCCATAGAATTTCGCAGAAATTTGTTTAATATAGAATGTACCAATTTTTTTGTCTACAACAAACCTTTCCCCTAATCTGTCCTAGTTTGTCAGGACCACCACTTATATAATTTTAGTTTTAGTGTACTTTTTTTCTATTTCTTCTTCAAACATCCGCCCCTCCCCCTGGAAAACCCAAAAAGACCACTTTTCCCCCTCTCCCAATCCCTCTCCAGAAATTTTTACGACGCAGCTTACGTCGTAACCTACTCTGTGTACACCCTTGTACATAATTTAGAATACAATTTTTTACATTTTTCTGAAGATGGGGAAATTTTTCCGAAACGTCAACTAAAAAGAAAATAAGGATTCTCCATCGCTGTTTAAGTGCACTCATAAAATGTCCGACGTGTAGGCTATCGGCCAATCTACATTAATAAAGCGCGTAGTGGGCCTAGACTTTCCGAAGTCTTGGACGATTCGATATTGCGGGTGACCTATTGGTTAAAGCTAATGGCCCACTCAATTAGACCAAGAAAAAGGTTTTTCCGCTACCATAAACCAATATTTTCCAAAAGTTTCAACAATGGTCTAGGGGAAGGTCATGTACAACGCCTGAGAAATTCCCATTGATTTCAGTTACCGCGGAAGATGGGAGGGATTCAAAATTATGAGAAAATTATATTGGAAACAATATTGTTCTACTCGCTATGATCCCACGTGCATTCATATTCTAATTCATCATCGCTCACCAAAAGAAGGCTTCTCATTCCAAAAGGAGGGAGAAGGGAGTGATCACCCAGGACTTCACGTCGTAGAAAAATTAAATAAACAAGTAATATATTAAATACA
Organism: Rhaphigaster nebulosa; assembly: GCA_948150685.1. Lineage (NCBI taxonomy): Eukaryota > Metazoa > Arthropoda > Insecta > Hemiptera > Pentatomidae > Rhaphigaster > Rhaphigaster nebulosa. The sequence goes on along the minus strand of OX411306.1, from coordinate 69,179,918 downwards.
AATTTACAGTTTTAGACCCTCCTCCTTTAGGCACCCGACCTCTCTTTCCTCTTGGCGGTATTCCATATACCCTGATCCTTTAAACTTCAGTTAAATTAGTTTTTTTTGCTTCTATAAACCATGTAGTTCCAAAAGTTTCAGTAATGTGTAGTGGAGGTCCGTAAACAACGCCTAAGAAATTTCCATCGATTTCAGCTACTGCGGGGGTGGCGGAAGGCTCGAAGGTCCATTTTTTTGTGTGTTTTTGGTGCATATCTTGAAATCGGTGCATTGTTATAGCTTATTAAATCCTCTGCAAAATGGTATGTTAACATTTATCTCTATTTGTAATATTCTGCGAGATATGAGCCGGCGCAAACGGAAAATGTGCAGAAAAATGTCTCATTATCAAAATCAATGCGAAAATCGTGAATATCGTCAACCACAAAATCGATATTAATACGAAAATCGTAAACTTTGCCTGCCGCAAAATTCGTATAGATACGAGGAACAATCACCTCAACAGCAATATCTACCGCAAGCGTGGCACGAGAAACATAATTGAAGAGCAAATGATAAAACACATGAACTTTTCCCTTCAAAGTCTTTTAATTTTTGCTCGTAAAATAAGGTGTCGATGTTAACCGTTCGCAGTAACGAAGTGCATCATTTAAAGGAAAAAATCATTCAATTAAAAGATTCTCAGATATCGAAGACAAATTTTAACATTTTTTAAAGCTAAGAAAACTGGAACCAGAACGATCGAACAGTACGATCTAAATTTGTGCGATGAACTGTTACAATTTACGGATCTAATTAGGAATTGATAAATTGTTTGCCACTTCTATAAATTTATGCTATATAATTTATAGAAGTGGCAAATAATTTATCAATTCCTAATTAGATTGATCCTTCTATACCATCATGCGGATGTCAACTAATTTACGGATCTATTGCGAGACGAAAAGAGACAATCTATTAGTGGACACGTGTTCTCAAATCAGTTACATAAATCCAAGGTCTGTACCCGATGGAACTAAAATACTTTCGGAAGAGTTCATTGTTAACACTCCTACTGGTGGTAAGTAGGGACATGGAGCGATCATCATAGATCTCGCGCCCATATCAGGACTGGAACAAGAATTATTAATTAAATTTAAAAAAATGTAATTATCTATAGAAATTTATATTAAATTTTATGTAAGTTATCTAAAAAAATTGGTATATTACTTGGCATTAGAACCGGAAGGAATATAGAGATGAAAATTAATATAAAAAAAATTATGATCTTGCTATAAAAAATATATACATAAGAAATGGAAAAATAATATAATTCAATAAATGAAAGTAAAAAGGTAACGAATAAAAACATAAAATTAAAAACCAATCATAAGGAAAGAAAAATAGAAAAAGATTTGAATAGTAAATATAAAAGAATTGATTAGAATTTCACATCTAAACAAAGAGGACCAGAATTCGATTACTTATTTATTAAATAAATATCCTAGAGTTATTATAACAAAAGATGAAAAATTAAAGAAAACTAATCTATTAAAACATCAAATTCCATTAAAAACCAACAGACATATCTATACACGAAATTATCGATACCCTCAATATTTTAAAGAAGATGTGGATCGAGAAATAAAAACATTATTAAACAACGGGATAATAATAGTAACTCACCTAACAATACTCCGATATAGGTAGTACCTAAGAAACCTGACGCGATCGATAAACGTAAAATTAAGGTCGTTATTGATTATAGAAAATTAAATGCTGAAACCATTCCGGATGGATTTCCACTTCCAAATATCGAAGATCCTAACCCAACTTAACGGATCAAAATATTATATCACAATTGACCTAGCTTCGGGATGTCATCAGATAGAAAAGGTACGAAAATTCAATAGCTAAAACAGCATTTTCAACTGACACTGGACATATATATATGGCTTCAAGTTCAGTTTTGACTCCATTCGGTGTTAATATATGTCCTAGAAATGGTAATTCGGAGTGAAATAATTCGGTTTTAGCTAATTGAATAGATAAATCATGTTCATTTAATTTGAAAAGTACATTATCAAAGTGCCAAAAATGTTCTTCCTTTGATTTTGAAAAGACAACAATGTCATAAATATATGCAAGCATATTTGGCACGTTGGCTAGTAAGGAATTAATGGCTCTTTGAAAGGTGAGGGATCCATTCATAAATCCAAAGAGTAAACGAATGAATTCATAATGTCCAGTGTCAGTTGAAAATGCTGGTTTAGCTATTGAATTTTCGTTCATTTCTATTTGATAATAAAAAATAGAAAACTTCCCTCTCCCAACAACAGAAAAGAAAATTAAAACAGTGATGAGTTTGTAAAATGTTATAAGATGAAACATATAGTAATGACAACAGCTAAAAATAAATTCGTTTATTAATTAATTTATAAATTAATTTATTAAGCTGATTATTAATAAAACTGACTGTATACCTAATAATAATAATAATAATAATAGATAAACTGAAAGGGAAATAATAATAACTAAAAAAAAATTAAATAAGCAAAAAGGGAAATAAAAATAAATAAACAGACAAAAGTTAGTTTTTACTATTTGTGATCCAATTTTTTTTTTACCACCTCTCGGACCATCTCATTCCTTCATAAAAGTTTTACGGTCAACTATTGATTATTCAAGAAAATTGTTGATATTTTGGGAAATTAGGCTACTGTAAATAAAATTATATTTTAGGATCAGTGTAGACCCTTTAACTACCAAAAATATTTGATCCCCTAATGAGAAAGAAAGAGATGTTGTAAGAAATTTTATTTCATCATTAAATGAACAAAATTCTGTAAATATTTAAAAACATTGCTGTCCGGGAGAAACGCCGATGTAGCAAAAACATTGGTTGCTTTCCATCGATGTAGAAAACAGCGATCGTAGACATGAAAACATCGATATTTTTAAAACATCGATCATCCATGCACAGCCTGAAGGTTGCTTAGCCTTACCCTCCACCATTAGCTCGTATATCAGTTAACATGTTGGTTGTGTTCAGTTGTGTGGTTAAGATTATTGGTTGGCTTCTTGCTTATTTGGATAAATAATCATGAAATCTTGAGTATGTATGGTGTTTTTCGGGTTACGAGAAATACTTAAGACTTATACCTCTCTTGTGTTTAGCCTACTATACATTATATATTTGATGTGAACGATACTTAATGCTAATTTAAATTTTTTTCCGATTGATGTTTGATATATTTATTTATTATTGGTATATATAGTTAGGTAAAGGGTGAATCATTTTTTGAGTCTTAACAATTTATCAATACCTGGAAGACTACTTGAAGATTGCCCAGTAATGGGTTCTTGATTTAATTTAGTGTGCAAATAAAAATTAAATGATTTCGAAAACAACTGTAATACATTTTTGTTTTTTTCATGGCGATTGAAATAATCCTTTTAATTTATACTATCTATAACTTTTTGAGTCATGAGATCAACTCTTCATTAATTTTTAATCATACTTTATGTACCGCTAATGACCCATTTTGGTAGATGCGTTTTTTGTAAAAATAATAGCTAAACTGTAAATGAAATAAGATCTTACTCTCTTTATTTCTTCTCCTATGTGTATATGTATGTATATATATATATATATATATATATATATATATATATATATATATATATATATATATATATATATATATATATATATATATACACACACAGTATTATGAATATAATTAATGCGTACTAGAGTGAGTGTATATTAAGGTCACTTCATTAACCTTTTAGCAGTCAATGTTCCCAATTGGTAATAAATGTTTAAAAAAATTTTAAAGTGTTTATCTATAAGTAAACACTCATTCAATATTTTTATGACCTCCTTTCCAAATTGTAATTTGTCCCTCTCAATTATTTTCATTTGTGGATCTTACCAGCGATCAGCTAGTATCTTACCACACAGTATTTCAATATAAAAGTGGTTTTAATCAATTGCTCTGAAACTCTGCAGCGAGCTTGTTTTTGTCATTCTGAGTAAAAGTCTCCATGGGTACAAACAAATTTGATAACTGGATAGTGAGTTATTCGTGAATTAAGGTCTCATTTTACCTTTAGCAGAATGGTCGGATATGGGTTACAATAACGTATTCAACAATGTATTTAATTCAATTCTTACTGGCTCAGATGTCTGCATACACCCACAGATATAACAATGATATGTAGAAATTGTTGCACACTTCTAGTTCAGAGGATATAAATGGATACAAGAGGTTGGTCCGTGTGTGTTTAGCAGATCTACCTACTCTGTATACTAAAAATATATGCTTAAGTCTACATCTATAGAATAAGCATATTAATCATAATATATACATACACACACACACACATAAGTGTATATATATATATATATATATATATATATATATATATATATATATATATATATAATATAAAATATGCTTATATTTATATAAAATATGCCTTGTGTATATATGGGTATGCCTATACATCTGAACCAGTCCATACGTATGTAAGAATTGAAAAATAAATACATCGTTGAATATGTTATCGTCTCCGATGCCCTACAATTCCAGTATTGGTAAAATGAGAACTTAATTCGCGAATAACTCTAAATCCTGTCAGAATTTTTTTGTGCCCATGGAGAATGACGAAAGCCAACTTCATGCAAATTTTCAGAGCATTTGATTGAAATACTGCAAGATCCTTTGTAATATATCTGAAATAAAATTTATTAATTCTCAATAAAAATATTTTTGAATTATTTGTAAATATTATATTTTTCACACATTTGAATATAAATTGTGGTAAATACTGTATGATAGACAGTTCTATATATTTTAATCTGTTCATAATAAAAAAAAAATTCCTCATAATCCTTTTCCTTTTCTAACTTCATTAATAAAATCTTACCTATTTTTCATTCTGCTGTTATTCCAAGAAAGCCTGCTTTCTCACCTTACCTCTAAAATTTCTATTTTATTAACATAATTATTGTATGTGTGAGTTGCATGATGGTTCAGTGTTTTCAATTTTTTTTTTAAATATTTCCTTTATATTTGTGGAGAATAATAGCATTGTATTATAGGACAGTACTATCTTAATGTGATTCAGGATTATAATAGAACAGCTAATTGTATATTTACATAATGATGGAGGTACCTGATTGGAGTTTGTCTTTTGTGTGTACAGATATCGACAGCTGAATTATATAAATTTACTACAGTGTATAAATGTAATGATTTCCCTATTCAGATAATCGTTTAGTTTGCCTCTTTGATATCAAAAGATTGAAATATATTGAATATCTGGAGCCTGCTTTGATTGCTGATTGCTCTAGTGTAGGTACTGATATGGAGTGTTGTCAAAATATATTGCTGAATCCAATGGTAAATTAAAGATCACTTGTTAAATAGCAAATATTGAGCTTTTTCTATCATTTGGTTATTAAATGTTTATTGCTATAAACTTTTATTTTAAATTCAGTGGCTGGGTAGTAATAAAAAGTTATTTACAGTGGATAGACAAAGTTGGTTTAGATGTTATGTCATTGCAAATTATTAGGTAATGGTATATATTTTATAGTAATGGTTTCTGCTTTCTAGTTTATAAGTTGAAGAAGTCTTCTAGTGAACAAAGGCCGGATTTTTATGGAGTTAAAATCATTTACATGCTGTGAAAAGTTAAAATATCTAATGAAGTAGACCAGTTATGAAAATAATTTTTATTTAAACCTCATAAGTTCCTATTTATTTCAGTATTACTTTTGAGGTTTTGCAGATATACTGTTGATATGTTCTTGCATGCAATTGAAACCATTGTCATGATTAAGGGATTACATTTTTTTTTTCCATTACCACAGTGTTCCAAATATTCAGGCAAACCTGTTTTGTATCATGTTAAGTTTCAATAAGTTCCTAATAAAGAGGCTAAGCATTATAGATTATACATTGAAGTATTCTTGTATAAAGTTTAGTTTAGTTTCAACTTTGTGTTGCCAATGCTAATGAATAGTCTTTTCTTAGCATGATGATTGAATTGTGTTAGATTAAATATTTTTAATTAATATCAAGTAGCAAAAACTCAAAAATATTGCATCCTAGTAAATATTTAATTCATTGTGGGATAATTAGGGATTGAAAAATTATTTGCTACTTCTGTAATTTTGTTTTTATTGAAAACTAGTTTCAAATGTTATACAATCATCTTCAGTTCAAGATTTAATTAGATTATATCAAACAAATTATTTAACAATCCCTAATTAGATTGGTCCTTCTATGCCATCATGGTTATGTCAACTAATTGTGATTTGTTGAAAATAAGCCCATATTCATTGTGTAATCACGTTTTGTCATTAAATATTGAAAGGGTGTTTGCAGCGGTGAAATGTTCTTTACTGCTGCAAGTAAAATATTTTATAATGACCTGTGCACAACATAAACTTTTCAGTTCTCGCTGCAGCCACCATCTGGCGTCCTCCCAGGAGCTGGGTCCTTATCTTAGGAGGTTGAAATGAGTTGGACCCCTGCAGTTTTCCACCTGTACTCAAAATCTATGTAGTACAAGTAGTTTTGTACAGTGGCTAACTGAGGAAAATCGTTCTTTGAGTCCATTTGTGGAACCCTAAATAATATAGAAATTCCCTCTAGCACCTGTTATTGAAATAAACGTTATTTGCTGATATTTTGTTTTATCTGGATTGATTTCAAATCTGATTTCTTATGAGCAACTATTATCAAATGTTCACCTCCAATATTAAATCAACATCTTAGTCTTGTTGAAATATTAATTGACTTTTTATTGGTAAAAAATGCTTTTCTAATGATGCATTTCAGTGCTTAATTATTAAATATAACTTTGGAAAGAGGGTCGCTCTGGTTTCACCTTAAACTTCTCTTTATTAGCAATAGCCATGCAATAAAATTAAAATTGTCATAAAGATTATTTTCTTCAAAAATGCCCAATCGACCTTCCCATTCCCCTCTGATTAGTTGGAAGAGGTGGCTGCAAAAACTCTTGCGCCTATGAGGGCCTAAACATTAAATCCGGCCCTAGTTATATTTCAACTGATTAACTGTTCAGTCTTTAAGCATGCATAAAAACTAGATAAGTGGTTTTTAAGAATATTTGTTTACATGTAGATAAAAATGTAATAATATGATTTAAAATTACTATAAAATATGTTATGAAATCATTTCATTTTTAACGATTTTTTTTTTCCTACGCCAGATTAGGTGGATGAATTTTCAATTTTCCTTCTGGCAGTTGTGATTTTCTGCGGCGTTGACGTCAGGCATTTTTAAAAATATTTAGAGTTGCATTTTAAATATTCCTATTACGAGAGTTTCTGTTATTATGAAATCAATTCCGCTATTATTTTATCTTTAAATAGTAGCATGCTATTAAAACATTCCACACAACTGTTTTCCTTGTGGCAACATGATCACGCACTGGAAGATCTCTTATAGGAGTGTGCAAATAAAAGACGTGATCATTGCTATCGTTGCTTATTCATTTCCGAACTACTGTTTTAGCACAGGTCTGTAGTCGGCTGCGAGGATTACCAACCTCGTCCTCTTTTATCCAAGGACGTGTTACATCACGCTCACTCCTCCAAGAATACATCAGCTATGGACCAGAATTCTCTTCATAGAACTCATATAACCCTTCTTCTCCTCCTACAAAAAAGTAGAGAGGAGATACCGACAAAAATTCCGCTACAACTCGATGAGCATATTTGTTGATTTGATAAGCATTAGATTTTAACAAAATCTATATGTTTCTGATAAATACGGCTTCTTTGTTCATTATTATTCTAAATATTTATTTCCCCCAAAAATCCTCTTATCACCAAAGTATAGGACTCGTTTTAGTGAAGACAATTCAACCGTTGAGCGAAAGCTGTATTCATCTAAACCACTTTGAATTGTTATTATATGAACACTTAAACGTGCTAGTTCCCAACTCCTAACTAATTTGCTCATTTGAATTCTTGATGAATATTTCATTAGTATGAGTTATGTCAATAGTTATGTTCAATTAAATTGAATAGTCGAACATAGAACGAAGCAGTCCACGATTTCACAATAAGAACAATACAACTCATATTAATTATTAGAATAAAAAAATATATATTCGCCTTCATGTCTTATCAGATACGCAGATTTTTATTACATTCGTGATTAAAATAAATTTTATATATATATATATATATATATATATATATATATATATATATATATATATATATATATTAGCCTAAATGGACTTATTAATTCTTCGATCACATCTAAATAGTTATTATTTTTGCCAGTATGCTTTCAAATATGACTCCTCCTCTATGACAGTCTTGTTGGGATTTATTGTATCCCCACGTGTGAGTCAATAAACAATGAATCCGTTTATTTTATTTTTTCACTTTTAAATCTAGCTGTAGTTCATGGCCGCAACTTAAGTAATACTTAGTTATCGATCTGCACTGATATCGTGGTGGTATTTGCTCAAGTATTGCTTAGAAACTTTGTAAACATTGATTTTATACAAAGGTGAACAGTGTTATTCTAGCTATGAGAGAGGTGAGTGCTTCCTAATTAACTTTTGATAGTGAGAAGACCGGATGTGCTCGTAGACCAGAGAGATCACCCACTTGCCATGGCTCTGATACCTGCTTGCTAGTGGCCTCTGGCTATCACCGCATAGAAGTTTAACTTATCAGATCCCCGACAGCTCAATGGTCTAGTCACTATGGTCAGTTCTTCATCGGGCTTCTGACGGTTCACGAGATTTAATCCGAGCTCTGTATATGCTTGTGTATATATATATTTTCTTTTTTTTTACTTCCAGAAGATGGTTTCTTTATCTTACATTTTTGAACATAATTGTAAAAATCCTGGAAGTTAAATTCTAATTTTATTTCTATTTTCTCTGTATTTTATGGTGTGTATATAAGTTTTTTTGTGTGTTTTTTTATAATGATGTATCTCAAGCACTCTTGTCACATATAACATCCATTGAAGAATGGTGTCAAAACTGGAGAATTAAAATCAATCACATCAGATCAATTTTACCCTTCGTCGCTAACCCAATGTTCCTCTTATCCCTGTCGAACTGATACACTACCTAGGACCCCACTTGACAAGCGTCTTACATGGAATCCTCATACAAGATTGGAACGACAAGAAACTGCTAGTAGATACCGATTACAACAACACTTACTTGACAAACGCTCTAAACTTCCAATTTATTACAAAAAGCTCATATACATTACCATGATCAGGCATATTTGGACATACAGAATTGAGCTTTGGGATTCCACGAAACCATTAAATTTCTCCCGTATCCAATCCTTACAATCTAGAATCCTTAATGCTCCTTATTATGTCATAAATAAAATTATCCGCAAAGACCTCGAGATCCCATTTGGCCCGAATTAGATATATCTTCTGTAATTCCAAACTCCTTGCCCACACTAGTTCACTTTTTCGAAACCTTTATCACAAACTATTCCCGTTAACCCTCCGAGGCGTCTGAAAAGAAGATGTTCGCGGGACGTCCTAACAGAATAGTCTTCGAAGTGCTGCCAATAGGTAGCTCCTTCACAAGCTACTATCAAGTTTTATATTCTCAGATTGTTTTTACTTATTGCATTATATTTACAGTTGTAAATTTCAGAAATATAAAAAAAAAAAAATAAGAAAACTCAAGAAAGAGCTCTCAAGATTTTCTTTCTCATACGAATATTTCTGCCTAATGTAATCATCATATCTTTCTTATTTATTGATTTTGTTACTTAAGAAATATAAATAAAGTGCATAAGAGAATAGAATATTTTATTTATAATATATATATATATATATATATATATATAAATTATATATATATATATATATATATATAATTAGGAAACATCTAAAAATATAGATTCTTAATGTTAATGTTATTTTGCTTCTTGCTTATTTTTAAGTTTTTGTTATGCGCAATAAAATTATATGCGGAATTTCATTAAGTTTTCTGTTGTGAGCAATAAGACGTATGAGAGAAATTTCTAAAAATTGTTAAACTGCTAATTTTCTATTTTATCTTACTAGTTTTAAGTTTTGTAAAGCATTAAGCATTAATTTTAAATACCAGACCTACGAACAGGTAATCTTGTTTACCTCTGTAGGACTATACAATGTACTATATACTATGCATCTTATGTACTGGTTTATATATATATATATATATAGCGCGAGCATGTTATGAAAACATTATTAGGGCATGGTCTATTGACCGTTAGCCTGGTGTTGGTTGCCTTTTATTTTTCTGCATAGAAATAAAATTAAAATAAGAACCAACACTTTATACAACAAAATAAACGAATCAGTTGCTCATCATCTATAACACTAAAATTTTCACATTAAATGATTATAATTTTAAATACATATAAAGTGTTTTAAGCATAAACTGATGTAACTCCGGACGCAAATGACTGGCTGAAGTAGCCGAGGAGCAGATGTCAACGCTGAGGTTCCTGGCAGATGGTTTTTTGAGCAGATGGTCGCCTAGTTAAGAACTTAGTTTGTAAGTGTTGGCATTCGGCCGATAGAAAAAGGAAAGAAACATTTCAGTGGAATAATCGATTAGTTATGAAAACGGAGTTACAAATTCGATTTTCACACTTTATGTTATTAATTAATAATAATAGTTGTAATGGTTATAATAGTTGTAACGCGATTTGAAAGTGATATTTCATGTCGATATTTTTTAAATATATAAATTGTATTAATTTAGATTTTATATTTTGATGTTATGATTATGATTAATCTGTCCATAATCCATTCATAGAACAAGTATGCTTACTAGACTTCGATCAATCAATACCATTATTAAAATTTTCCTTGGTAACCATCCTTACATGAAAAATCTATAATAAAAATATCTGATGTGGACAACACATGACTTACTTGTACGCCTATTAAACTATAAATCGGTGGCTCAAAAAGTCATCCTGAATTAGGTTACTAGTTACCGAAGATTGCAGTATCTCAAACACGACACTCGGCGTCGCGTAATCCATCTATTCATACACACACGCAAGCTCTTGTTTCTGGAGGTCTCATTCTTTCAGTAGGTAACTAGTTTCCAAGAGATTTCTTAGTGCTCCATGACAACATTAGAACTGTCAATATCACTAGATTGAGCATTGGAGTTTCGACATTTTAAACGGAAGAACCCACTTAACTTATTCTCCTGCTGCAGGCTTGCATTATATTTTAATTAGATATGAATTAAAAAATATAAATTGCATTATATTTTTATATAATTTTTGATGAAAATCAATAATGACGTTCAAGTAAAGTACCACTTCCGGTAATCATGTAGTGACCAAAAAGGGAGATTCAGAACTAGATTTTACAACAATCCTAAATACAAAACTTCAACTTTCTACGGCTAACCGTTTTTGAGTTATGCGAGATACGCACGTACGAACGAACAGACGTCACGACGAAACTAGTCAAAATGGATATTTCCGTTGAAATCTTAAAACCGAAAATTTTCGCGATTACAATATTTCCTTTAATTCATACAAGAAAGTAAAAAGGAATGCGGTGTAAAAGAAAATCTTTTTAATTTTGGAAGTAGTTTTTATCACACCGTGTTAGATACTTTGTTTGTTTTAGGTCATTCTAAAATAAGATATAGTAAACTGAAGAAAATACGCCACTCGCGCTATAATTTGCCTTATATTATACTCTTTAATCTGTGAAATATACTTAGAAAAAAATGTTTCTAAAATTATTCCAGAAATTTTTTATCAACCGAATATTTTTCTTTGATGTACCCTTTAATCTGTGGTTTTTATATTGTTCACATTATTATATTACTTTACTAGGTTTAAAAATAGCTAGGGGGCGCACTTTTTTCCTGTTCGCACTCAGGGCCAAAAAATCTTGTTACGCCAATGCCTGTTAGAATTGCTTATATAACAAAGCCAATGCAAAAACACAAATAGTAAACAATATCCTTTATCTACTTTTATCATTAAAAAGTTTAAAGAGCCTAAGTAGCCTTAATGCTAATATACTAAAAAATATCGTACTAAGGTAATGTGTCACATAATTCCAATATTTTGTTTACTCGGAGCCGTAGTATATCATATGCGGTATAAATATCTGCTTCAATGAGTTAACATATATCAAAAATCGTCAAGATATTTTGAACAACTCTCTTAATGAAACAAAAACATAATTCCTCTTCCAACTTAAGTGAAACTGTCATTGGAGAAGAACTTGTAAGAAAATTTGTTCGTGCGAGTTTGTGAGGAACATTTCGTTTGAATTCGTACGAAAAGAGTGGTTACATAGATTTGTACGCAGATGATTTGCAAATATGCATTTCTTTCCAACTGCTCGAGACGTCTCGTTAGCTCCAAGATGATATTGATTGTATTAACCGCTGGCCTTAAATAAGTTGAGACTGAATCCAGCGTAAACTAAGACAATTCTCATCGGTTCCCCCCTCCCTTAATGCACTTCCCTATTATCATTTACTTTTTCATAACAATATTTCTATTCACTTCCAAAACTCTATGAAAATCTTTGGAATTATCTTCGATCAATACTTAACTTGGGGTAACCATATTTCCCAAATCTCCGACAGGACCGAAAATAGGATTCTTGCCAGAGGAGGAAGCTTAATTTGGTCGCCCCTTCTTTCATCTCCCTCCAATATAAGTTAACAGTTTTAAAACAGTACTTTAGGTAATATATTTCTAAACAAATATCAGAATATCATATAGTAACACGTTTTATTGACTGAATTAAGGTCAAAACTATGAAAAGAAGAAACAATTTTTTTTTATTTAACTTAAAAATAAACATTCACTCGAAATTTGCCGCCCTCTACTTTCTGCCCCTCTTTGCCCCCTCCTCTGTAATTACGGTCTTGGAGGCGGCAATCTTGAAATTTGTCCCGAGCGCCGGTCGCAAAGCCAGTGGCCTTTATACTAATTTCCTGCGACAATACCTTCTTGGTGCTTTCTTATTGCAATGCCTAAGAACCAAAAAATTATACCTATGCTCTTGAGCCCTCACGATTTCCATCCATGTCTTAAATACAAGATCTCCACTTACCGAACTGCTCCCCTTTGAAACATCTTTTGCTATTCGTGCTACGTTGTTTTGCAATTCCTCACCCATCCAAATTCGCCAAGCTTCCTCCCTAACCTCATTTACACACTATTTATTTCTCAGTCTCATTTGACCCAAAGGGAGCCGCTGGAGATGCTCAAATGTAGCGGGAAAAAAAACAAAATAAATATATATCAGACATCTCCAAATCATGCTCTAGGGGTTATGAAACAGATAGAAAACGCAGTCCCGCCGACCTTCGACCCACTGCAATAGTCTATTTTTTCTGAGAAAAATGCCACTAAAAAACGAACTAGAATTGTTTTCTCCAACTAATAATGAAAACAACAGCCCATCAAACATGGCAATAAAAAAATAAATAAAACAATTGAAGTTTTTTCCGCGCTTGCCCCATTGTGCGACGTTTCTACGATACTTATGACCCGTTTTGATAGAAAACTGCTTCACTGAAACGAGTCCGAGAAACACCGATGATTTAAAACATTTTCATTTGTTTTTTTAAAACTGTTTGAAAGTAGCAAAAACTGTTATACTCCAAAATAACAGTTTTGTCCATTACTAGTGTCTACTGGCTGTGGATAGGTCGAGCCGAGGCGCACGTAATTTTGTTGCATTAAGAGTGGTGCTCCTGCCACAAACTGCAGAGGGAGACATCCTTCTCTACCCTTCGTCGTGTGAAGAACTATTCAAGATCTTCAACAAGCCACGACATATTGGCCTTAGTTTTGATCACTATCGAAGGCTGACTCAAGAAATGCTGTTCGATGGCATGATAGATACATTCGCTCAAAAAAAAAAAAAAGAAGAGGAAATTTAAAACTAATTTTACAAACCCTCATGACTTTGTCATTCACCAAGTCTCATTTAAAGTATCAGTTATGACACACCCAACATTTTGGGATATTATTTAGTTGCTTGAGAGGGGGACAAAGTATCTCCGAAATGTCTAAAAAAAATCTGGTGCACAAGTTTCACTTACCACCCTATCATAATTAGGTATCCATTTTCTAAAATAATTTCAAGGAATTCACATAAACGCTACTTGAAATATTTTCAGCAGCATGCATTTCATTGTCTTTTCTTATAAAAGTAGAATAAAATATTTTTTTAAACAATTAGTATTACAATTTTTTGCACTATATATTTTTGGTTTGTTAAGATTAAGATAACTTTTTAATGTTTTCATTTGATTTCTATTGAAATTTCATTTAGTTTCCATGAAAATATTTATTTTCCATTAAATAATATAAAAGTAGAATTTATTAACTGTAACAAGGTTTATAAGCTTAAGGTTTATAATGGTCTTATTCTAGCGGTGAGCAGTCTCTACCACAAAACGAGGAATGCAGTAAGAACAAACAACCATACCTCCCGAGAATTTGAGACCAACCTGGGGATAAGGCAAGGATGCAACCTGAGTCCCCTTTTATTCATATTAGTCCTAGATCTAGCACTGAAGAGACCCAAGCAGAGGATTCGGAATTTTCAACTAGGACACTGCAATATGCAGCCCACTCTGTATTCTGTACTCGCATTTTTGGCTTTCACTTTTGGCTTCCAATGACCAAGACCTAGAGAAAAACATAAATACCCTCAAAGAGGAACTAAGCACTCTTAATATGGTAATTAACGCTGAAAAGACAAAATGCATGCGTATTGGAAGAAAGCCACACAGGATTATGAGGGTATTAAGGGTAGATAATGTGAGAGTGGAGCAGGTAACAATTTTCAAATATTTGGGTGCTCATCTCAATGAGTCTTAGAAGAAGAGTACGTAATACGTAGAAGAAGAGTTGAGGCAACGATTGGGAGCAGCAGGGCAAATGTTCAGGGCTGTCCCCTGAGGCTTCCTCAACCGCAGAGAAGTTTCTAAGAGGACAAAAATCGCAGCATATAAATCGACGTTCCTTCCTATCATACTCCTCTGAATCGTGGATCCTCACTTCCAAATATAGGAAACAAATACAAGTAATGGAAATGCACTTCCTGCGGAAAGTCGAAGGAAAGACTAGACGAGACAAGATTCGCAACACTACCATCCGAGCGAGTCTCAAAATAAAAACCGTGGAAACAATTCTAGAAGAACAAAAGTTATGATGGTTCGGTCACCTTCTCAGGATGAGGCAAGGTAAAGTTGCCAAGAAGACTTACGAGACTCAAGTGGAAGGCTGGAGACCTAGAGGAAGACCCCAAATATCCTGGAAGGAAGGAATGCGGGAAGCGTTCCAGAGACGGTAATTAGACTAGAGAAGGAGGAGGCAACTGCTACGGTAGAGGACAGCCTGTCCAGGCTCTGCAAAGGACAACCTCACACTATATAAGCGGTAGAAGAGGTTTTAGATTATGATGATGAAAAACAAGGTTTGTGCTTTTTTTCGTCCCTCAATTACTTTATACCACTTTATTGGTTATATTAATATTAATTTTCCTAAAATCTTTAGCTTTCCAACGGTATATTATACTACTATTCGTATTTCCGGAAATTTGTTTTCAACCTATTTTTCCCTTTTGGTTTATTATTTTCAATAATAGACCTTTGGAATCGACCAAGAAACATTTTTGTAACCCTCCCCTCCCCTCCTCAAAATTTAAGATTTTACGTTTCAAGATATGTAGAATCCAAATATTGAATAAAAAAAAAATCCGCCCACTGTTTTATTGTACTCAAACGAAAGCTGATGACATTTCCTACAAAAGGGAAAAAAAAACGTTTATATTGGACCAGCATTAGCTGAGATATAGCGTAATGAACTTCGTAGACTAATTCCCCGGCGCTGCTGGTCATCGTGGTCTTAGGCCTCCTGACTTATCTATTGGGCTTCTGACTTCCTTGCATCTCTCTGCTTTAACCTTCCTTGGATTATTTCTGCACTTCCTTTAGTTTCCTTAGCACTTCCTTTTTTTTCCGACTGAAGTGCACATCCAATATTTCCTTGGTATCATTTTACCCTCTGATTACATGTCCTAACTATCACAGTTTCTTCTTAACATTCCCAGTTCGGCACTCTCACGGCGATCATCTTGGAGCAAGCTTCAAATTTCTTTTCCTTTGGTGCCTATTGCTTAATTTCTTTAACTTGGAGAGACCAGATATTTTTGAAATCTTACTATTTGGAAATAATAAACCATTGTGTAATAATTTTTTCTGCTGCGTTTTTTTCTGCTTTAGTCAATGATAAAATTCTTTCATACTTTATATTTATCCATTCTATATTGATACTTACAATGAGAGATGGTTAATTATTCCAAATAAACTAAATTAAAGGTTCTTCAGAGGAAGCCATTTTGAAAATTCGGCATTTAAGCCCTGCCATACTATTTCAATGAGGATAAGACCTAGCTGATATTAAAGACCATTTAATTGTACATTGGTATGAGTTTAATCAAAATCGTATGAGTCTTTTTTGATAAAATTGTAAAAAAGTGTAAAATCAATAGTATAAAATGGCACTTCCCGTTAATTGATTTTGGCGAAAACGTTGCTGTAATATTCCAGACATATAATTATCTTAAATATGTAATTTCAGTTTCATATAACGTTTCGTTTTTGAGCTAGACGGTTTACATACACTCTAACAGTTCAATACGCTGTAACTTTTCTAATACTTGTCCGATTTAGATAATTCTTTTTGGATTTTTTAGAGAATTAAATTATCTTTTATATAATTTTCATCATATAATTCATCATAAAATCCATACTTTTTGAGTTATGCGCAAATAAAAGTTTCTTTTCGTCATAACTTTTTCCCTTGTATTTTCTCGGTAATACACTATATAAACGAAAAGTTGAAAAGCTTTGAGTAGAAGACTTTGGGCAAGTTTCATCAAAATCTTTAGAGCCGTTTTCGAGAAAATTGTAAAAAAGTGTACAACTGATGGTATTAGTCGATTTTTGCGAAAAAGTTGCGGTAACATTCGAGGCATATACCTATCGTAAATACGTAATTTCAGTTTCATACAAATTTTCGTTTTTAAGCTAGGCTGTTCAGACACACACACACACACGCACAGACCATTTTTTGGGACTTGGTTATTTGGACTCGAAGAACCTTACATAAGATGTTCTCAAAGAAGGATGCGACATTCCCATTGAGTTTTATGAATTCTTTCAAAACATTATCATTGGTCCCGAACCCCAAAATAAAACAACGTTGCTAACAAAAGCAAAAATCAATGCGATAGTCTCGGAAGTGATATATGAAGCAACTAGCGGGAAGCTCAAACCTAATAAACATTTGAAACTTGGTTCAGCTGTCAAATCCCTTACAGGATCTAAAAAGGTCATTTATATGCTCAATAGGCCAGGTCATTTCGTCAGCTACGAAGTAGTTCCAGAGGTTGACACCGAAATAACTTAACCGAAATAAGCAGAAAATAGAAATAACAGAAATAAGTTCAGACAAATTTGCTGTCCCTAAAGAACTGGGCAGAAGTGGAAAATCGACCATAGGATTTGCATTTAACAACTTTGAAGCCAAAGCGGGAAAGATACGCTGCATGATACTACTGGAATTGCGTACCAAAATAACTCCAGCTCATTGCCGGCAATAGAAATTGCAGTACCTCAACAACTCGCCAAACGAAAACGAGGGAGAATATTTGATGGAAACGACACTCCTATTGATCCATAGACCAAGAAACCAAAGTATTCCCGATATTTCTCACTCAAAATGTTTATTAGCTTTATCAAGAAATTTGTGTAAGGAGTAATCATGAAAAGTTTCACCACTTACTTCAGTAAGGAGTGCAAGATAATGATTGAACGCATTTTTAAGAGTTATATTCTCCTCCATATGAAAAATGTTATCTAACAAATATGTGGCGAAAATGTTCATTGCATCTTGATGTAACCTACGTTTTTTGTACCAACTTGATTCATGTGTTTTTTGTCAGACATCAACCTACATTCCCGGTCATATATCACCTCTTTGGCGACCCGAGTTGAAAGTTGTAATAATTAAATCACCAACCATCAGTCCGAACTTCCGCACACATATTTTCAAGCACTTTTCATAACCTTCTACTGAAAAAAGTTTTCACCTTCTTTGTCACAAAATAAGCACTTCGTAGATTCTATCGTACTTTGTATATTTTGTAACATTCACCAAGGTTCGATACAAACAGAATTAAATCCAGTCAGTTAGTAAGAAAAGACAAATGTTGTGTCATTTCACAGAAAAGTCGTACAGGAAACAGAACGGTTCTGTGAATTGAATTTTTTCAGTATTTTCCATTAATATTTCTTTTTACTCTATTACGGATAGTTGTGATATCTCAAATTTACCTGTTTCAAAAAGAAGACAAATATACTCATATTCAAACATTATTTGCGTTTTCAATGAAAGAAAAATAAATAATTAGATTTAAATCATTTATATATTAGAAAAAATAGTATACTTATCAATGTGTTTAAATGAAAGAACTGCTAATTACCTATTTTTAATTATATTTAATCTACAATCAAAACTGATAAAACAGTTGCTCTTTTTTTTTTTGTTCCTCTATCTTATTTACTAATGTAAGCATTAGTAAGAATTTTATCTCTGCCAGACGGGCAGTTTTGAGCTACACTCTAGTGTTTCTTCGTATTCTGAAATTTTCAGGAGTATTTTTATGGGTGATTTTTTTGCATTGGGCTCCATTACTAAAATGAATGATATATTATTATTTAAAAAAAAGAACATGTTGGTTTTATGCTACAGAAAATTTAGCTATGATAAAAAGAAAAAAGAAAAAGAAAAAAAGAAAAACTTAACATCCATATCAACAAGTTAAAACGATAATACCTTCTCCCACATCTTTTGCAAGATAAATCTACAATTTGACTGGACTGCATGCAGCATAAATTTTTATAAAATACATTTTTTATACATCGATAATTGTATTCCTTATTATGAAATGAACATCTCACAAAAGGTAGGTCTTCTTTTATTAACTTTATTAAATGTTATTTACATAGAAATATTGAAAGACGAAAGTTACTAGGGAAAAACCTGGAGTTTTCAATATTTAAAAAAAAAAGTTTGAAACTTCGAATAACTATATCTCAGTACGTATTCCATTTAAAAAAGCGTTTAAATATATAGATGTTTTTAAATATATATTTAAAATATATTTTAATATAATTTTTGATGAAAATTTATTATGACTTTCAAGTAAAGCACCGCTTCCGGTTTGCCAATTTAGACCAAAATCAGCCATTATAAGAAAATAAAAATCATAAATACCAAATTTGAAAAATGTTGCCTTATATTTTAATATGATGTTTTATGAAAATCAATTTTGACTTTTAAGTACCACTTACGGTGATCAAGTAGTAATCAAAAAGGGAGGTTCTCAAATAGATAAAAAATCGAGTTTATAATCTTTATCACCGAACCATATGATCTCTGTATTAAATGTCGATATACCTTTTGATTTCAGTTTATTATAACCTTCAAGTAAAGTAACCATTCGGCTCTTCAATTTCAACCAAAATTTATTATATTACTTATATTGATATAAAAGTATAATTTACCAAATTTGAGATGTTTTACATTATATTTTAATATAATTTTTGATGAAAGTGTAATATGACCTTCAAGTTAAGTACCACTTCTGGTTTGCCAATTTTATCCAAAATTTATTATATTATTTACATTAATATGTTAGTACAGAAGTCACGACGAAACTAGTCAAAATGGATTCAGGGATAACCAAAATGGATATTTCCGTTGAAATCTGAAAATCGAAAATTTTCGCAATTACAATGAAGTAAAAAAACATAAATTCGAAAAACTAAGATAGAATTATTGGTGAATAATTGTACATGTCCTTGGAAAAGCACTTGGTTATGGCGGACTATTTGTAGAGAAACCCTTCCTCCCAACCTAGCGTTTAAGATTATAAGATATTATCTGAAGCAGACCTGTTCACGATGTGTGGAATCGTGGCCTAATTGGAATATATGACAATCAAATCATCAGGGAGACGCAAGAAGATCCTGAATGTAATGCCGTTAAGAAATTTTTAACATTTTTTTTTAATTTTTAGTCTATACAGATTACCCTGTCAGATAAATTTATCCCTTACTTTGAAAAGAGACTACTATTTTCGGTGCATGAAAAGATCCTTTTGATTCTAGAAGCTAGAGGGCACCTCGGTGTATCAAACTGACTACCAGTCCTAATATGGGTCATTCTTCAAAAATAGTAAAATCATAGTCCCATGAAAAAACCGAGCTTTTTTTGATGCAAGTGACAGAAATTTTTTCATTGATTTAGATAAAGCATGGTCTTGAGTAGGCCCTAGACGGTCAAACATTTCATCAAATGTTTGAGTCAATTGGCTGAGTCAAACATGATTGACTGTCTAGGAACCCGTTTGACGCTTCAATCAAATATTAACGGTGTTTGGTAGAAAGTTTGATTGACGCAAGTACATGAAGATGGCGCTTGACCGTGTAGACGGATTTAATCAAGCATTCGCTCAATCACGCTCTCAACACCGAACTTGAGTTGATAAATCCTTAATAGATTTCCTGAACTTCGGAAAATAAAAAGTAAGGATCATTATAATAAAGTTAAGGCAAGGAAGCCTAAAAATCTGTATTTGAAACCATTGCTTCAAGCACAATTTCACTTCAATTCAGAAAAGACTCGCAAAAAATAGGAATATCGCCGTAAATTATGAAAACTCCGCTACTAATGAGCTTAGAACAAAAGATTTATTAGGATTTATTGCATGAAGCAAGCATCGATGTTTGACTCAAACATTTGATAAAATATTTGACTATCTAGGACCTCCTTAAGATTGTTTTACCAGGGGTTTAGCTTTCATATTAATAATAATTTTACATGTGTAAACATGTTTTAAACATTAAAACCCTCACTTCCTCACATGTCCCATTGCTTGAATTTTCTACTTTGGCTTTGTTTATCTGCTAAAAAACCTAGCCTATCGCTATCAAAATAAATTAGATGTGCAAACAAGCGCAATGCTTTCAGAAAAGAAAAACAAATTCGTCATAAGATAACTAAGTTGACAATTAGTTAAATTAATTGTTTATCCCTGGTTCATAAACCTCACTTCCTCACTCTTTTCAAAGACCGGCACCAAGTACAGCTCGCCGCCCTCTACAACTAAGGGAAACAGAATGTGGAAAATTCCATTAACATCGTGAGATTGTGAGATGTTAAGTTAAAAAATGTTCTTTGCGTTTGGTGATCCTAACTCCCTCTTCTGTTCATTGAATAGAGAATACAGGTTAAATATTAGATAAATTTCTATCGTAGCTCATCAGGTTTTATGGGGTTTGGTGAAGTGTAAATATGGAGCTCTAAAGTAAAGACGTAATAAGTAAACAATAAATAAGCACTGACTTTTTATCTCACTTTTATTTACTATAAAAATTGTTATATTAGTCAATATGTCTCTAGTTCAGTTGTTTTATTAATAGGCTAAAATTAATTTTAATCTCATATGCTTTTGTAATAATAATATAATAATAATTTAACTACAAATTTTTGAAACTAAAGGTACTCAAATGAAACTATAATTTTTTTATTTTATAGTAATCATTCCCCTGTAATATTCCCTCATCATCAATCCCCCACTCTACTATGCTCTCTAACTCACACACCCTCTCCCCCTAACTTTTGAAAATTGGAATATTTTTATTTATCTTACGTTCTAGAAACAATTATGTTGGGATATTTTGACAGTGCCCGAGAAGCAATTAAGATCAATACAAAATTACAGTGTTATCATTTATTTTATTTTTTCTTAGCGTCCATGTCTTAATTATATGGAATAAAACAGCTAATACAGCTCGGCTGTACATCTCCGTACCCTGTGAAAAATGTATAACTGCTACAAAGCCAGTTCCTTCAGAATTACTGACGAGACTGCGTTTCAGTCCAAGTCAGCCACCATCTTTATGGTGTTGAAATCCAGTGGACAATTTTAGCTTAATTCGTTTATTTAACTTTTAATGAAGCAAACACAGGTTCACATGCCTGGTTGTATCTTAGATCTAGTTCTTTCTGATAAATTCCGGAAAGGCTATTGTGAATTGCTGCTGTCTCCATCATCTCATTCATGGAGAATTAATAGAATTATATTATTCACAGCCGTTTGCAATACCAGATATTAGGTATAATTTTTATGAGTTTATAATTTTAAATTATAATTTTTTATATCTCAGTTCAGGTCAAGTTACTCAACTAGGAGAAAAATCGTTAACTGATTTTTTAAGGTAAGGAAACCTTAAAAAATCAGTTAACGATTTTTCTAGGAGTATTATTAAAATAACTGATTAATGTATTTAAAAACTAACTAAACACTGTATTAAAGGGCGGTTATGGATCTTACTACCACGAATATATATATATATATATATATATATATATATATATATATATATATATATATATATATATATATATATATAAATGCGTGTGTGTGTGTGCGTGAGCGCGCTCGCGTTTGTTCGTTTGTGTGAGTCTGAAGTATTTGCATAATAGTGTGAGTTCTCGCAATATTATTTTGTATATTTGACTGTTTTTGTCAATATTTTTATTTTTATTATTATCAAATATCGTCGGTTTGGAGATAAAAATGATCAACTCCAATTTTTGCGAAGATGAATTTTGTTGGTTTCCTCTTGGGTCAAAATCAAATTGACGCTCCATAATTAACAAAATTGTGAAGTTATAAACAATCAACTAATAATTATTAATAATTTCACAAAATTGTCAATAGTGAAGCGTAAATTTGGTCCAGGCACAGGTAGATAACAACAAACCTTATCTTCGCGAAAATTGCAGTTTATCAATTTTATATCCATACTGACCATTTGTCTTATATATATTCAAAGCAACTCGAAATTTCTAGAAAGCAAATATGTGTGGCACGTGCAATCGTTTTTTAAACAAACTGTATCTCTCTTGATATAGCAGAAAGAGCTTAAGTATCGAAAAGAGATGGAGATTGACATTTAAAAATTAATATTCAACAACTAAAATTTTTAACTATTATGGAAATAGTTTAGATAATGAATCATCGTTTGTTATATCTCCGAAGGAGGTTACGTTTAGGGACCTATTATGACGCAGTGGCCAAATGGTTGAAGGATAATAAGACATTCAAAAGAGGTTGAGGAGGACTTATCCAGCAGGTTACGGCGAATCTCCTTATGGAAAGAGAATTTAGAAAGAGGGATTCAAGGTAGACATGGCCCAGAAGATGTCTGAAGAAGAGGTGATAAGACGAAGATATATTTAGAGACGAGGAGCGGCCTATGAGGTGGAGGAGGAGACAGAAGTGGCGGGGGACGGCCAGAGCCAGTAGCGCTCAGGAGGTCGGGCTGTTCAGTGGTAGTGTTCAGCGAGTGTGACCATCGCAGTGGGAGTCTTGTTCCAGAGAGTGTCCAGGTAATCAAGCAGTATGGTAGCAACTTGCTCTTTCAATTATATTTTAGGTCGAGGTTGTTATTTCTTTTCTACAGCTTCCGCGGCTCCCGAAGGAATGGCCCTCCTCTCTTACATAATTAGCTTAGCTACAGAGATAGCACTCTTCGGCAACATGGCCGCCATTAGCGCTCGAAATAGTCGAGCCCTGGGCATGGCCTAGATAGATTGGCAGCCTCTTACCGACCCTTCGGTATTATCTCGAGCCCTTCTGCCAGAGTTGTAACGCAACTGCTGTTGCAATATAAAATTGCAAAAAAACAATGTTATCAATGTCAACAGTTCTGCCCAGTCTTTGTTAATCCTTCTGATAATTCTTATATACTGCATCCTTTGTGATACGTTATCTCTTTATTATAAATTTGCTTTTAACATCTTTTCATTTAAATATTTTAAAGTATTTGGAAACTATCTAAAGAATCGCATTAGTTCATTAATTATTTATAACAATTTTAAACCATACGAGTCCATGATAATTTCACTTATTACTTCATTAAGTTAACAAAAATAATTTGGTAAAAATGATAATATAAATTATTATTTGGTCTTAGAGAATAATCATATTATTTCATCACAAACACACACACAGGTATATGTCCAATGAGCGATGTGAGAAAAATTAAACAGCTTGTAGTGCATACAAAGGAAAATGTTTTATTCAAAGGGGAATGACACAGATAAAGAACCTTATTTCAAGAGTAATGTATTCGGTTGACCACTAATCCATTGAGATATTATATTCCTGCCTCATCTTTTCCAATAACCTATTGAAACGTATTGTTATTAAAGTTGATTAGGTCTGTGGTATTTATTTTTGTTTCCGCCGTTTTTTGTTTCCCTGAGTTAAATAACTTTGTGAAAATCGGAAGTTGCCTTCATTATGTATTTATATTTGATTAAGAACAGTCTGCCAAAGAAGTAAAAAGAAAACACCGAAATAAACGTGCGTTAAGAATGGCTGCTGAAGAGTGGCTAACCTTCCTTCCGTTATAACCTATGCAACCTCTCTTGCCGGCTCTTCCTTCTAGCTTGCTTTCAGTTTGTGGAAAAATGTTTATTTTTTATTTTTAAATAAAATTTTAGTAAATTACATATTTTTGCCACATCAATAAAATACTATTAAGAGGTAAAATTAAATTAAAACTTCTTAGATATACGAATTTTCAGGAAAAGTTTCACACCAATGTGATGAGTGATATTGAATATTTATCAGCATTAAATCATTTTCAAAATAGATTTCAATTTGATTAATTATTTCTTTTCACTACTTTGAATCTACAAATAAAAATGTGTAACTATTAATATGTTTATTTAATTGTCCTTGTATATATACATATATAAAAATAATATTATGTTAAACATTACCTATATTGAATATTATAAAATATTTTACGATTCATTTATAAACGTAGGATTTTGCTACATTTAACTTTTTCGTTAATTTACTTTCCATTTCGGTAGATTCTCAAGTCCAATAACAATTAATGTAAGGTGATATGGTGTAAGTGCGTAATTGTCTCGTTCAATTCAAATTCTCAACTGATGAGAGCTGCGCTTTATGGACTATGAAGCCTAAACACTGATGCATCAGAAATCAGCCACGAAAGTTCACCAAGGTGAAGTATAATGGTTTGTAAAAATATTAGTTCTTAACTGTTGACAAAATTGTGTCTTTCAACTCTTCCAGTACAGTTCTACCAGTAGACCATTTTTAAGTGGGATGTTCAGAAGTTGTTCTTCAAAATACTTTATGATTTATATTTCTCCTTGAGAGTTTTTTATTTTTAAGTCACGCAGTAAAACATTAAAATGCAAACCTCTGTTGTGTGACAAGTGTTCGTGGTGTACATTTACTCAGACTATCATGTTTAGCCGAGGCAACTACGGACTAGCGAATCAAAACATAAATTATTTTTTTTAATGCATAAATTAAATATACCAGTGGCGTAGCCAGGATTTCGTTTCGGGAAGGGTCCATCCAAGGATCTAATTTAAAGAAACCCATCCCAACTGGGTATGTAAGATAGCCATCTAAATATTATTTTTTCTATGCCTAGATATATAGTTTATGAAATAACATTCAAATAGGTTCATAAAATTTTTGTTAACAGATAAGAATAAGTAAACTGTAATTTAGGGGGAGGGGAAGAGAGGAGAGAAAGAGGGTCCGGACTCCCGTATTTCCCCTCTGGCTACGCTACTGAATACTTTTAAGATCAGGCTGCACATTGAATGTGCCTAACTTACCCGTGTTTGTCCGAAGTAAGGTTAGTCTTTGATATCGAAGTCAAAAATATAATTACTTCACTCACATGACATATTAAAAGCTTCGCGGGTTATAGTTTATCTTTACTAAGAATTTATGATAGTATTTTTTATGTTTGCTCTAATTAGACCAGTGGTAAACCTGGATTATGAATAAAGCGTTGAAGGAAAGTCAAAGGAAAGTGTTGAGAATAAGGTATGAAGGCGTATGTAAAGGTTATGAGAGATAGCGCATGTTGAAAAATAAAGAGATATATAATTTATTTAAGAACCTGCGCTTATCTGATACCTTAAAAATGAATAGGCTGAGATGGTATGGAATGCTAACCATATGAGTGAGGACAGGCAGGTGAGGAAGATTTGCCAAGGGAGTATCTTCGCCACAAGGAAAATGGGGCGGCCAAGGGCGCGATAGGCCAATATCCGGATGGTAGAGGATAGAGGTCTGTGGCAGCAGATGTTGAAGCAGGCCAAGGACCACTTCGGTCTGTAGTGCCAGAAGAAGATTTTTAGTGTTTCTTGTAATTATTTTATCATATAAGTCGTGTATGATTTATATTTAGTTTTTGAACTTATATAATTTATGACAAGGCATATATTTAGTCTATAATAAGATCTTCATGTATGGATTTTAGTTGAGAGGAATATATAATTTCGGACTCTTTACCTAGATTAATAAATTATCAAACTTTAATACTAACAAAGTAAGTGGAATAAAATGAAAGATAATGAAAGTATATTCTCAAATACTTACTAACATAATTTAAAAAAAAAACTCAAATTATAAATATAACCATCCTAAATCATAGAAAACAAATTCTATAACACCACAAATGAACCGACCTTGAGTGTGGAAAATATCCCGTCGACCAATAAATTTGCGAAGATTTTGAAAAACGTTTGTTTCCATTACTTAAATGACTGCATTTTAATTACTGGAAAGAACCCGCTGGGAGTTTGCTTATCTCTCGAGCGAGCGTCATTCGAAAGCTGTCTAATAAAGAAGAAATAATTTAAATTACGGTAAGGCCTCGACCTCAACTGATAAGGATCCGTTGGTTTGAGCATTTGTTGTGGGTATGCGCAGCTCGAAGTACAGTCAGGTCTTAATATAAAGAATTCTGGAGTTTCACTATTAAATTATATTGCACATCCCACTTTCTTACTTCAATGAATATTGTACAATATGGATCTCAGACAAGCTTTAACTTTATTCGATGATTACATTACTATAATAATCCTCTGGGAGCCGAACTATTTTGCACTTTCTCCAAAACTGCTCAATAATGAATCTTCCAGATACCTTGTACGCACTTACCCCTTATGGCAAGGACAAGTGCATATTAAGCACTGTTCAATTAAGTTATCAATCTCATAAAAATGGACGTGGTTGAAAATTAGCTTTAAATGTAATAATTAAACACTATGGCCTTTCAAAATCAAAATATTTAAAAATAATAATTCAAAATGATGCATTTGAATAGATAGCTCTATCTACGATTATATACATGTATATTTTGTGGCCTGCAACTGTGTCACACAGGGGCTTACGCAAAATTTTTTTTCGGTGGAGGGATTGAATGAGAAGGCCAGTAATCATTAAATTTGGCATCGCCAAACGGGGGGTAAGTTTTAAGGATATGAATGAAAATTGGATCAAAAATTATTACTCAAAATACAAAACTTGAAAATCATATTTTTTCAAACATTTCGGGAGGAAGTATCAGCCTGATCTCCCCCTTCCTCCCTCCTGGTGTCACATTCTGATCCTCAGTACTCCTTCCTTCCAATTATCTCTTTCAGTGAAGTCCTCCTCTGTTAGATGTAGCAATTTAAAGAAACGAAACCTAATTCGATGGAAGCGTAAATTTTTTTTTTAACTTATAAAATAATATAATATTAGAATAATTAATAACTTTATTAAGTAATTATTGATTTTTTTTTTTTTATCACTTCCAATCTGTATCCATACCTGTTGAATTTTGTTGAATTGTCAGACTTGCTAGATTGGAGATAAAGACGTGAGAAATTTTTTAAAGATTAATTTAATACAGATTGACAGTGGATAGCTCTCTAACATTCTGAATTTTTTATCTTTTGTCATAATTGTCATGAGACTGTTTTTTATTTTGATGTTTTTTCTTGTTAAACTTTGATATGTCTGCATAGCATTCCCTTAACTCGTTTGCTGTGATTGTGAATGTTTATGCAAATAAAGAGTTCCTTGAATATCTTCCTATTTTAATAGCTTCATTATGATTGGCTCAACAAAAACATCCAAGCTACCTGAAGTGCATTTTGAAATGGATTCAAGTGATATCTTTCGCAAATATTCCCCGTGGAGCTAGTTCAAACAAGACATCAGAGAAATGGTGACTCTTGTAAAGTGGATTCCCAGGGAGTTGTCGGCCCTCTTATCTCCAAGCAACTGTTATCAGCTTGGCCTTCCCTCTGCTAGCGTTCTGCTTCTATCGAAGAAAAACTGTTCTGGTAAAATTCAGTTTATATTCTTAAATATCTGTTACTTTAGATATAGTACAGACCTGAATATTTGCTTGTTCTGGTGGAAATTTAGTGCATTTTTAGCTTTAATGTCCTAATTAGGTATTTTAATAAAATGAATCGGTTTTCTTTTCGTAGTATCAATCCAGTTATCAAATTAGAGAGAGACATGTGCTGCTTACGGCTGATAATTTAAAGTTGTGCATAATTGTAATAGTTTTCATAATTTCTTATTACTGTATCTTCTATTTTTTTTTGCTCTGTTTATTAATTACTATCTAAAAACAGACAATTTATTGAATTAACTGAGAATTTTATTTTTAAAAAACAACTAAATTTCCTCTCTAACAATTATTCATTCACTGCGTTTCATTTAGCCTTGTCGGATTATTTTCCTTTTATATTCACAACATGTATTCAGATAGAGAATTTATTTTGACATTTAATAAAATTTAATATTGCTAAGTATTGCGTGAGGATTTATTATTACGAGTATCGGTCGATTATGAACTAAAAAATAAATCAAGAAGATATAATTTACCTAATGTAAATTATTCTGATTTGTTTTTAGTGAAATGAAAGAAGTCCTAGTTTTATTTATTGAGATTTTTTTATTTATTTCTTCCTTCCCCCTATTTCAATTTGAACGAAGTTCTCTAACTGTTCCAGTTCTTGACGGCTGGTAAGTAGGTTATCAATTACTCTAATGAAGACCTAAAACGTAGACCGAAACGTTGGCACTTAATAAAAAATAAGATTCACTTATTAGTGTGTTCTTCTTCATTAACCGCACCTCTCCTCCCCCTCCCCCATTAACTTCTCGAAGTTCTTTCTATTTCTACGTTATTTTCAATTCATGATTTTGATATATCTAATCGAATTTTGGAAAATTATTACGAGTCAATTTTTTTTTGTAACATTCCAGTAAATTTAAAATGCTTCTCTTAATCATCTAATGTGAGATTCGCCCAAGTTTTTCAAGTGAATTTCATGAGCGGTCAAAACGAATTTACTATTCGGGTATGGAATATTTTCTGATTGAAACACAATGTTGAATGATGTGATCCTGAGACCTTAATTCATCAGAAATTATTAGCAATAATGTTATAAAGAATTGGATAGGCAATTAGTGTAAAATATTTCCTTAACAAATGCTGTTCAGAAAACTGTTTACAGGTTTGTTTTTTTAATTTTTATCATTTGAATAGAACAATTTTGATACCCTGAGTGTGTCTGTTTGTGGCTAAAACATTCTGCAGAAATGAATACTTATATTTTTCGGGTTTTCTTTTTATACTTCGACTGTGATACTGGTATTTCATTCTCGTTCAAATCTAACAATAAATGTTACTGGTTACGTTTTATAATTAGTCTTGTTATGTTTCCTTATGGCTTATGCTCATCTTAAGGAAAGGAATATGTAAAGATGGGAATGACGACAGAAGGGGCCAAGACAGGGCTAAGAGGAGCCAAAAGGCTGGACCAGATATAGAGAGGGGAAGTGGATGGCTGGGGACCAGATGTTTTTATAAACTAGTTGTGCCAACCTCCAAGCTTGGCCAACTCTCCTACTCCCCTTTGGTAAATGGAACAATCGATTTGTAACAAGAACCTCACGTCATCTAAAATTATAATTAAATTACATTAAGTGCAGGCTTAACATTGTCAATTAAGGGAATACAAATCCCTGTGTGGGACATTTTTAAAATTGAACCGCAAGTTACCAAATTAAAGGAGCCACTAGTAGTTTTTTATTTCGATGAATTAATAAAATAGCTACATCGTAAAATGTCCAAATTCTAAAACTTAATTAGATTTTGAAAATAATATTTTGATCTTGTAACATTACGATAAGTTAATATAATTCAGATGAGTGAAAACGAAAATATGTATATTCTTTGTAATTCATATATATTATCTTTTGGATAATATATTTTCTTTGAGGTCTATAGTGGGTGCAGGCAACACGAGGTTTATCTTTTCGATTTCCGAATGTTCCTCTTCTCTGATTTACTAATTTGCATTTATTTATTTTGTGAGACAGTATGCATTTAGTTATGATGGGATCTTGAAATATAATTCTCCTCCCAGGATTCATCTTGCCTAACAGCATGCTCCTGGCTCAGCTGAAAGCGAGAAATCAAGGTTTTGCACTAAAGATGCCTGTTCTGCTTCTGTCACAGTAAGCGAAAGAGAAAAGAGCTGACTAAACTCTTCCTTTTGGGTTCACTGCCTTTATGGTTGCCTGTATTCGCTGTAGATCAAGCTTAACTTCATATACTGAACCAAGCTGCTTTAGCCGAAAAATAGTTTTCAGTATTAAATGTAAAAAAATTATTTATTTAACATGTTAAATTTATTTAAACTGATTCTATCAGATTACCTATGAGGATTCATGAATGCTGACTATTAATTTTTATTTATGTTCTGTAATATGATTACATTTATTTCAGAACATTAATAAAAATTTCATTTTGACGATCTCAGAGGAAATTCAGAACGTCTATCATGTTTTGTTCTATTTTATTTTATTTGTATTTATTTCTAAAATCGTTTATTACTAATTATAGTACAAAATATTTAATATTTAAGTAAAATTTGTTTTCACGTTTCTCCAGTATAGATTATTTTGTAAGAAAGTGTGTATGATTTCCTTTTTTTATTACACAATATTTTTTACTTTATCTTAGGCACAATGATACGTTCAAAATTTTAATACCTACATGCGATAAATCCTACGCCTATTGTATGTTTGCAAATAATGTAAAATATTCGTTTGATATCACTTGTCGACCGCTGAGTAAATAATAACACTCTAGTTTTCATCCTGTTTGATTACAGAGAGCTCTGTGTAACATGTATAGATTTTTGTTGGCTTTAATTATAATTTCTTGCGAAAGAAGTTACACAATTTCACTGAAGTGAAATAGTATGGATATATTGTGATTTTGAAAAGTTTTTATTTTATACATTAATAGCAGTTTCTTTAATCAGCTTTTTTTTTTTTTTTTTTTTTTTTTTTTAACGTAGCATCAAAAGATTTTGCTATAATAAAAAACAAAAAGAATTTTTGTAACCAATATTTTAAATTTATCTTGGTATGTAATATAATTTCTTTTGTTTAGATGGTCAAGTATTTTTTCTATTGCTACTATTTTCAATAGAACTAATGTCATATTCTTGACTAATGGTCATTCTGAAATTCGCTTCTAATTTAATTAGGTGTTCTTCTATCGTCGCCACGTTTAACTAACGAATATGATTATGCATAACTACTTTTTTCAGGAGACCAAAAAAGAACTACGTTTTACTTACAACTTCTCCATTGCTAATAATTTTTTTTATCTCAGAGCCTCTTTACTTCTCTGAGCCTTAGATTTGTGTTTAAAAGATTATATTTTGCAAATATATTTCTGGTAAATTAATAAAACTAAGGAATTCGAAAAAAAAAACAACGATTTTTCACATTCGTTTCTTAAACGTGATGGCGACGATATATCTTTATAATTCCATTAATTTCTATTTCATTAAATTACAATTGTTTTGTATCGAAAACACCTATTTCTTACACTAGTACGCACGCCGATAATGCTGCTTCAACCATATTTCGATAAAGAGGAAAGAGTCGAAGGTTGAATTCCGTAAGAGGCTAGGAGGACGGTGCGGCCTTGGCCTGTCGAGAAACTGCTCTACACTGCTCTATGTCTCTATGGTGACACTTTGTAACACCATTATTTTAACTGACTTAGTAAGCTTGTAGGCTATAAAGTAATCTTTTAATCTCTCCCACCTTTAAACGAATGTTTTTATACCGAGGAATAATAATTATTTGAGTAATACTTTTATTACACCATATTATTACTTAATCTTAAAGGGCTTGTTTTTATAATACGATGTTACAGTTCACTACAAACCATTTATCATTGTTGAGTGAACAATTTCTAGTTCGTAAAAGGATAATTATCTACTAATATGTTTTATTTATTAATTTTGTGTCTGCTTTCTTCGAGGAGAATCCTAATATTTTCGTAAAATGGTTCATTATCTCATTACATGTTACACTACATATTTATATCTCAATCTATTGATTTTTATTTCTTATCTTTTAAAAATTAAATAGTTTAAACCAATTCTGTACACAATTTTCTTTTAATCTGCAATAGTGAAATATAAAGTAATTTTTTTAAAAAAATATGTTAGCTGACTAATATTTAATCAAATGATCCACATTTAATTTAAATAAACATGGCCCAAAATAACATCTATTATTATTATACTATTATTATCATCTAGTTTTGTTATTTTTATTTTATTTAATTTAATTTAACGCTGAAAGGCTCGCCGCAACGATACTCTTTAACGAACGAAGCTGACGTCAAAATTGGCTGACTAATTGGTGACTAAGAGGCACTACCCGCAGCAACTGGCTGGCTACTCGGATCCTTCTTCATATCATCAGGCAATAGTATATTATAGACGAGGAATGCACAGGATGTAAAATATGCATAAATAACAAAATAAAAATCAATGGTACGATGGTACAGTTGAGAATACCGAATTCCAAGCGTATTGAACTGTTTTTATTGCATCTTTAGACTGTGTTTTTATTCAGAAATCTTATAATATTTGCCTCCTCGCTGCCTTTTTTTTCACCATTAATCCATGGTTGCATCCAAAATCGCATATGTAACATCGCAAATTTCAATCGCTAATAACAATCGCAAAATTAGCATATGTATCCCGCTATCGATCTTCATTCTAAATGGACTTATTATGGAGGTGTCAATTTTACTGAAGTTATGTTATCCTCACTCTTTATTTGGCAAATGGAAACGGTCTTGAATTATGCACAGAAGGCTGTTATATGCCTCCTGAAGACCTGGGCTCCTATACCTGACGAGGGCCCCTAGCAGGTATAGGAGTCGCCAGGTGGCCTCAGCAGAAAGATGCCGGAGGACCTTGGATGTAGGGGGGACTGCAGGCAAGAACTGCATCCCCACCTCGGTTAAAGCCCAAGGTTCCTCCTCTTCAATATGTCTATGTTCCCATCTTGGTACAGTGATGGCCTTCATACAGAGATGGATGTTGGCCGTTTTTATAGACAGCCGTTAGAGCTGCTAACTCTTTGAGATTTAGCGAACATTCAGCCTTTTTAGGTTTTGAATGTTGCCGTGGGTATAAAAATGAATTTGTTCAAAGGAATTGACTTTCTGAATATTCATGGATATTGCCATGATTGTGGTTATGAAAATTATAAGCTTCCAAATATTATATTATCGTACTGTTTTCTTTCAACTGCATGTCCTTAAAAACTGCCCTTACAATTACACGCAGAGACGGTATTATGGAGATAGCTACAGAATTAAATCGGTTGATATGGATCAAGCTTTTGGAAGGCAATGAAAACAGGGCTTATCATCCCTTGTTGAGAATTTAACTTCAAATTGTAATGCAAGTGCCTACATCTATCAACGCCACGGGGCCACCACAGACCTGTGACCCAGCGGAAGAGCCAGCAATCAATACTCTACTTTCAGCTTCTACTACATCGTATCCTGTCATGGCAGTTATGATATTTACGAATCTTTCCTCCACGAAAGCTATGATAAAAATATACTTTAAGTATTTCTTTATTACATTTAGTAACACCTTACTAAATTAAAAAACAACTCATCAATGTCAAAATTACAGTTGGTTTTATCGTGTAGAACTAGAATTATAGAACTAGGTAGCTACAAATTTTGCCAAACTTGGAATTTGGGTAATTGGACAGAAATATTCCATTAGGTTAGGCCCCCAACATAATACAAAAAGGTAATTGAAGACATGGATGGATGAGGTGTTATGTTAAAAATTCTATGTTATGAGAAAATGGCAAATACAATTTTTTTAATGTAATTTTTTAAAGACGGTGTATCTAATCGATTGAGGAATCATTAAATGATTGAATTTTATCGTCCTCAAATATGGGTATGTAATTTATCTTTTAAATGTATTCAGGATTTCATTATCTTATTGATTTTAATTAAATTTACTGACAGTGAGGACGTTCTGTCACATCTTCGATTTATTAACTATAAAAATTCAGCTGCAGAAACGTACTGATTAAAAGTTTCTGAATAAATAAAATTAGCATTCTATATACTGCTCGATGAATAGAAATAATCTTCATTATCTCAAAACAGACGAGATTTTCAGTCTAATTATAAGCCAAAAACAAGAGTTGTGTGATGTGCAGAATAGATATTAAACAATGAAATAAAATGGAAAATGATATTCATGAATTTTGAAACAATACAGGATAGTGTATTGTTACACTATATATAGCATTAAAATGTATATTTCTTATTTTTTATAAAGACTATTTATCTTGTGAAATCCATGTAGGAAGTGAAGTCATTAATTTCAATCAGACACTTTTTACTCTTTGATTAGGGATTGATAAATTATTTGCCACTTCTAAAATTTTGTTTTATTGAAAACTAGTTTCGAATGTTATACATTCATAGTAGAGGGGAAATGGGCGAGCTGGGCCACCGATAGGAGCAGCCAATCAGAAGCCAGCATTTTGGTCACGTGACCTATGGCGGGAAATTTGAATTTGAATTTTCATCTCGACCTAACCTTAACTGCCACGTGGTCTTGTCTCGACCCTACCTTAACCACCACGTGGTCTCACCTCGACCTAACCTTAAATATTAGGCCACGCCCCTTTTTAGTCACGTGACCCTTATGCCCCGCCCCTTTTTAGTCACGTGACCCGAAGCGCATCCTTGTCTACGCTCCGCCCGCATATTTTAGTCACGTGATCTAGTCACGTGACCCGCGGAACCTCCTGGTCTATGCTCCGCCCGCATATTTTAGTCACGTGACCCTTTGAACCCTCCAGTATATGCTCCGCCCTGATTACCCCCACCCTAAGCCGCCATTTTGTTTACAATGACGTGGTCAACATCCACGCCTAACCACCAGGTTTACCCCCTCCACCCATTGAAGGGTCAGGTACCCACCTTATAGAGCATGAGTGTACCCGGCCGCCATTTTGTTTCTCTACCGTTTGAGAGACTTAAGGTTTTGTCGAAGGGTCAGGAACCCATCTTATAGAGCATGAGTGTACCCGGCCGCCATTTTGTTTTTTATACATCGCCATTTTGTTTTTCTACTGTTTGAGAGACTTGAGGTTTTGTTGAAGGGTCAAGTACCCATCTTATAGAGCATGAGTGTACCCGACCGCCATTTTGTTTTTTATACTTCGCCATTTTGTTTTTTCTTATGCCGCCATTTTGTTTTTTCTACCGTTTGAGAGACTTAAGGTTTTGTTATATGGTCAGATACCCACTTTATAGTCTGTAACCTCCCCTACGGTTATATAATCATAACCTATACGGCGAAGGGTCAGGTATCCACTTTATTGTCTGTAACCTCCCCTACGGTTATATAATCATAACCTATACGGCGAAGGGTCAGGTATCCACTTTATTGTCTGTAACCTCCCCTACGGTTATATAATCATAACCTATACGACGAAGGGTGAGGTATCCACTTTATAGTATGTAACCTCCCCTACGGTTATTTAATCATAACCTATATGATGAAGGGTTAGGTAGCCTCTTCATACTCTGTAACCTTCCCAAAGGTTACATAACCTTTACATTGTTTTCGTGTTTGCGCAACCTTCTCAATGTTTACGCAATCTTTGCAATATTTAACTTTAGCAACATTTAAACAGGTTGGATCATGTATAGACAAGTTGGATGATGTCTAGGTGAAATACAAATATGGACTTTGAACTATCTATCTCTAAAACAAAAATAAATAGTAGGGCTTCTTAATCCTATAACAACTGTTGGCCTTTGAACTGTTTATCTCTAACATATAAATAAATAGTAGAGTTTCTAAATCCTATAACTGCTTTTGGACTTTGCACTCTTAATCTCCAACCATTCTTATCTCGCTGAAACATAAACAAAACAACTTTTCAATGTACTACGTATTTTTAATAGTTGATAGTATAAATAATAGTCTTAAAAGGATTAACTTGTCAATGTTCTACGTATTTTTATTCTCTCATAGTTAAATAATGGTCTTAAAAGGATTAACTTTTAATCCATTAAGTTTCTATCGAACTTTTAATCTTTAAAATATATTAACAAATCGAAACGATGGTATCACGTTGGCCAAAGAGGTTGCACCTTTTCATAGCTTTGAAATATTTTCAAAGTACACGAGTCGGTATTAATAACTGCGAACATGTCGCAGTAAATTTTAATTAATGAATATTAATTAATACTATTTCTTAATCCCTTAAGGGCTTTTGGACTTTGAGCTGTTAATACCAAAACATAAAGAATGATTTAGGACTTCCGCTAAAAAGTAAACAAATTTAGCTTTCGCAATAATGCTCTATCTCTTAATCCTTCCTTTAAAAGTAAACAATGGACTTTGAACTGTTAATCCTCTATCATTACTCATCTCGCTGAAACATAAACAAAACAACTTTTTAATCTTATATGTATTTTTATTCTCTAGTATAAACTATTAAAACGCCGTAAAAGAATTAAATATTAAATCCTTAAAGTTTTTTATCATTTACAAACAATGATAAAGAGCCTTTTAATCATTTCATAATATCTGGATAGATGACGTCATTATTATTAGCTAAAGTTTTGTACCTTTTTCAGTTCTCAATGTTTACATTTTATGCAATTTTTCCAAATCTTTACCTTTACCTATCTATTTCTTTTTTAAATTTTCTATAATCTCCTCAATGTTTATACATTTTCTGTCCGCTAGGGCGCAGCACCTTACTCCAGTAGGGGATTTTCCTGGCTAGTTTACATAATGTTCTCAATGTCTATTATGCAACCTTCCCAATGTTTACGTTTACCCACCTATTTGTTTACGTTTTCTTTAACCTTCGCAATATTTAAATTTTATATAAATATAGTCTTCTCAACTGATTTTTTGCCTTTCCTAAATTGTTTTTCCCCTTTTCTGAACTTGATTTAATTATAATTAACTACCCTGGTTCCTAATTGCACTCGTATCAGACCTTTTCCTACGGTTCCAACCATTCATTTTACTCAGCACGTAGAGGTCTCTCGTCTGCGTACCCCTTGATCAACTATATATTTCATAACTTGAAGTCCCATAATTTTAGTGGTTTTTAGTAATTTTAGCGGTTTTTATTGATTTTAGTCATTTCTTATCAGCTTCTAATGGCAAAATACACTCCGGCAATAATATTATGCTTAATGTTTAACCGAATCCATCATTTTCTTTCAATTCATTGATAATATTTTTTGAGTAGGTCTTTTACTGCTTTACTGGTCTTTTACCTCTAATTTTTAACATAGCTTTATATTTTTTAGTATATTTTAACCAATTTTCGATATTATTTTTTGTTTTTATAATTGATTTTACATGTTACATTATTGATTTTAGTCAATTTTAATGATTTTAGAAATAAAATAAAACGTTTTATTAGCAAATATTTGTATATAAATCTGTTTTGAGATGATTTATTATCTAGAGTTGATATTATTTGAGAATGTTGATGTAAGATGTGCTATATTTGGTCCCCATTTGTATGATATTATATTGTTGTTTTTATTTTCAATCCTAATGATGCCCGAATTAGCGAAACGTTGACTGATCAGATATTTACTGCTGTTTAAGAGACTCAAAACTTTATTCAGGATTCTTCCAGAAATATACTGATAATTTAGAATTAGAATTTAAGATAATTTTGAATATTAGAATGTTTGCCATCATCGGATGATAGATAATATTAACAGTAACTAATATGAGCATAATCGTGGCAGTTGGAGCACAATTCTGATCACACTTTCCCCCTTTAAAATTCCAAATATTTACATTATTCATAACTTGAAGTCCCATAATTTTAGTGGTTTTTAGTAATTTTAGCGGTTTTTATTGATTTTTAGTTATTTCTCATCAACTTCTAGCGGTAAAATACAATTCGACAATAATACCATGCTTAATGTTTGACCGAATCCATCATTTCCTTTTACATTATTGATAATATCCTTTGAGTAGGTCTTTTACTGCATAGACTTCGATCTCTAATTTTTAACATAGCTTTATATTTTTAGTATATTTTAACAAATTTTAGATATTATTTTTTTGTTTTTATAATTGATTTTGCCCGTTACTTTATTGATTTTAGTCAATTTTTAATGATTTTAGAAATAAAAAAATTTTTATTAGCAAATATTTGTATATAATACTGTTTTGAGATGATGTATTATCTGTAGTTGATATTATTTGAGAATGCTGATGTAAGATGTGCTATATTTGGTCCCCATTTGTATGATATTATGTTGTTTTTTTTTTCACTTCTAATAATGACCGAATTGGCGAAACGTTGACTGATCAAATATTTTCTGCTGTTTAAGAGATTCAAATCTTTATTCAGGATTCTTCCAGAAATATACTGATAATTTAGAATTATTCATATTAACCCTTCTCCATACTCGCTTCATAATTCAAATTATTTGATTTCTTTCATGAAATAATAACTATTTAATAACTATTAGATATTTCTATATCGTCTCCGGGTCAAAATGTCTTGTTTTCTGCAGGTGACTGTCAATATTAGAATGTTTAGCATGATCGGATCATAGATAATACTAAAATTAACTCATATGAGCACAATCGTGGTAGTTATAGCACAATTATGACCACACTTTTTCCCAAAAATACCAAAAGTTCGCCTATGAGGCACCACTATCAGTACTTGTTTCCTCATCGAAGTTTGTTTATCGATTAATCAACAATCAGTTCAATCAATTTTGACGAGTCCATCTTGCTTTTGCACACTAACTTTCTGTTGGACAGAACATTTATGGACTTCACCAGGATGAGAACCATTGTTAAGAGGTGTTTCATAGCACCCTAGGATTTTAAAATGAGTAGCCGATAGAGGGAAAATGAGGTAGTTCGAGCACAATGCTGATCACACTTTCTACGAAGAATAGCATCAGGTCTCGTCTATGAGACATTTTTTCCCAGTTACTTTCTTTCGCCTTGCCGAGGTGTGTTTATTGGTAAACACAGCAATCACATACTAGATTTTATTTGTTTTTATTAGATTGATATTTATTTTTTTATTAAGAGGCGGAAGCTCATTAAGACCTCATTAAGACTCCTATATCTTTTGGTAATCAACTCCAATCAATCCAAAATGTTAAATATTTCCTCGAAAAAACATAAATTTAACGGAAGGCATTAGATCCGTCCTCATTTCATAATTCAAATTGTTTGATATCTTTCATGAAATGAGAACTATTTATTAGATATTTCTATATCGTCTCCGGATCAAAATGTCTTGTTTTGTGTGGGTGACTGTAAATATTAGAATGTTTACCATCATCAAATGACAGATAATATTAACAGTGACTAATATGAACAAAATCGTGGTAATTAGATTCTGATCACAGTTTCCTCCAAAAATACCATAAGTTCGTCTGTGAGGCACCTCTACTAGTGTACCTGTTCCCTCATCGAAGTTTGTTTATCAATAAATCAACAATCAGTTCAATCAATTTTAACCACTCCATCTTGCTTTAAGATTCCAATATCTTTTGCTAATCGACTCGAATAAACTCATAATATTAAATATTACCCCGAAAAGACAGAAATTTAACAGAAGGCATTAGTCACTTTCTGAAAAGTTATACGAGTTGCGGACATTACATGTGACTATAATCCAAGAGTCATGCCCTGGATAAATTCTACTGTCATAATATTAATCATGGATGGATGACCTTAGTAGTTGAGCTCCTCTAAATACTACACTCTTAATACGAATATAAAATTTTTAATCCAATTTATCACTTTTGCAGGGGAAGTACTGCAGTATATCGATGATTATTAAAACTATCAACACAACTGCATGCGAATCCGCTGACCTCTATTGTCTGTTTTAAGAGCTATTATTAAGCTTTCATGTCACACGAGGGGGTGTAGATCGGTATGTTCAAGGTATGGCTTGAGGTAGTGATGGAGGGTAACGGATGATCAGGAATGTGGTATAGGATGATTTAGGGATGTTCAGACATGGTTTGAGATGGTTAGCGATGGTATGGGATGGTCAGAGATGGTTTGAGATGGATAAGAGTGGTTTGGGGTGGTCAGACATGGTTGGAGATTATTTTAAACCATCTCAAACCATCTCTGACCATCCCATACCATCGCTAACCATCTCAAACCATGTCTGAACATCCCTAAATCATCCTATACCACATTCCTGATCATTCGTTACCCTCCATCACTACCTCAAGCCATACCTTGAACATACCGATCTACACCCCCTCGTGTGACATGAAAGCTTAATAATAGCTCTTAAAACAGACAATAGAGGTCAGCGGATTCGCATGCAGTTGTGTTGATAGTTTTAATAATCATCGATATACTGCAGTACTTCCCCTGCAAAAGTGATAAATTGGATTAAAAATTTTATATTCGTATTAAGAGTGTAGTATTTAGAGGAGCTCAACTACTAAGGTCATCCATCCATGATTAATATTATGACAGTAGAATTTATCCAGGGCATGACTCTTGGATTATAGTCACATGTAATGTCCGCAACTCGTATAACTTTTCAGAAAGTGACTAATGCCTTCTGTTAAATTTCTGTCTTTTCGGGGTAATATTTAATATTATGAGTTTATTCGAGTCGATTAGCAAAAGATATTGGAATCTTAAAGCAAGATGGAGTGGTTAAAATTGATTGAACTGATTGTTGATTTATTGATAAACAAACTTCGATGAGGGAACAGGTACACTAATTGAGGTGCCTCACAGACGAACTTATGGTATTTTTGGAGGAAACTGTGATCAGAATCTAATTACCACGATTTTGTTCATATTAGTCACTGTTAATATTATCTGTCATTTGATGATGGTAAACATTCTAATATTTACAGTCACCCACACAAAACAAGACATTTTGATCCGGAGACGATATAGAAATATCTAATAAATAGTTCTCATTTCATGAAAGATATCAAACAATTTGAATTATGAAATGAGGACGGATCTAATGCCTTCCGTTAAATTTATGTTTTTTCGAGGAAATATTTAACATTTTGGATTGATTGGAGTTGATTACCAAAAGATATAGGAGTCTTAATGAGGTCTTAATGAGCTTCCGCCTCTTAATAAAAAAATAAATATCAATCTAATAAAAACAAATAAAATCTAGTATGTGATTGCTGTGTTTACCAATAAACACACCTCGGCAAGGCGAAAGAAAGTAACTGGGAAAAAATGTCTCATAGACGAGACCTGATGCTATTCTTCGTAGAAAGTGTGATCAGCATTGTGCTCGAACTACCTCATTTTCCCTCTATCGGCTACTCATTTTAAAATCCTAGGGTGCTATGAAACACCTCTTAACAATGGTTCTCATCCTGGTGAAGTCCATAAATGTTCTGTCCAACAGAAAGTTAGTGTGCAAAAGCAAGATGGACTCGTCAAAATTGATTGAACTGATTGTTGATTAATCGATAAACAAACTTCGATGAGGAAACAAGTACTGATAGTGGTGCCTCATAGGCGAACTTTTGGTATTTTTGGGAAAAAGTGTGGTCATAATTGTGCTATAACTACCACGATTGTGCTCATATGAGTTAATTTTAGTATTATCTATGATCCGATCATGCTAAACATTCTAATATTGACAGTCACCTGCAGAAAACAAGACATTTTGACCCGGAGACGATATAGAAATATCTAATAGTTATTAAATAGTTATTATTTCATGAAAGAAATCAAATAATTTGAATTATGAAGCGAGTATGGAGAAGGGTTAATATGAATAATTCTAAATTATCAGTATATTTCTGGAAGAATCCTGAATAAAGATTTGAATCTCTTAAACAGCAGAAAATATTTGATCAGTCAACGTTTCGCCAATTCGGTCATTATTAGAAGTGAAAAAAAAAAACAACATAATATCATACAAATGGGGACCAAATATAGCACATCTTACATCAGCATTCTCAAATAATATCAACTACAGATAATACATCATCTCAAAACAGTATTATATACAAATATTTGCTAATAAAAATTTTTTTATTTCTAAAATCATTAAAAATTGACTAAAATCAATAAAGTAACGGGCAAAATCAATTATAAAAACAAAAAAATAATATCTAAAATTTGTTAAAATATACTAAAAATATAAAGCTATGTTAAAAATTAGAGATCGAAGTCTATGCAGTAAAAGACCTACTCAAAGGATATTATCAATAATGTAAAAGGAAATGATGGATTCGGTCAAACATTAAGCATGGTATTATTGTCGAATTGTATTTTACCGCTAGAAGTTGATGAGAAATAACTAAAAATCAATAAAAACCGCTAAAATTACTAAAAACCACTAAAATTATGGGACTTCAAGTTATGAATAATGTAAATATTTGGAATTTTAAAGGGGGAAAGTGTGATCAGAATTGTGCTCCAACTGCCACGATTATGCTCATATTAGTTACTGTTAATATTATCTATCATCCGATGATGGCAAACATTCTAATATTCAAAATTATCTTAAATTCTAATTCTAAATTATCAGTATATTTCTGGAAGAATCCTGAATAAAGTTTTGAGTCTCTTAAACAGCAGTAAATATCTGATCAGTCAACGTTTCGCTAATTCGGGCATCATTAGGATTGAAAATAAAAACAACAATATAATATCATACAAATGGGGACCAAATATAGCACATCTTACATCAACATTCTCAAATAATATCAACTCTAGATAATAAATCATCTCAAAACAGATTTATATACAAATATTTGCTAATAAAACGTTTTATTTTATTTCTAAAATCATTAAAATTGACTAAAATCAATAATGTAACATGTAAAATCAATTATAAAAACAAAAAATAATATCGAAAATTGGTTAAAATATACTAAAAAATATAAAGCTATGTTAAAAATTAGAGGTAAAAG
Source organism: Rhaphigaster nebulosa (assembly GCA_948150685.1). Lineage (NCBI taxonomy): Eukaryota > Metazoa > Arthropoda > Insecta > Hemiptera > Pentatomidae > Rhaphigaster > Rhaphigaster nebulosa. Next base: position 69,136,583 of record OX411306.1, on the reverse strand, counting down.
ACCAGTAAAGCAGTAAAAGACCTACTCAAAAAATATTATCAATGAATTGAAAGAAAATGATGGATTCGGTTAAACATTAAGCATAATATTATTGCCGGAGTGTATTTTGCCATTAGAAGCTGATAAGAAATGACTAAAATCAATAAAAACCGCTAAAATTACTAAAAACCACTAAAATTATGGGACTTCAAGTTATGAAATATATAGTTGATCAAGGGGTACGCAGACGAGAGACCTCTACGTGCTGAGTAAAATGAATGGTTGGAACCGTAGGAAAAGGTCTGATACGAGTGCAATTAGGAACCAGGGTAGTTAATTATAATTAAATCAAGTTCAGAAAAGGGGAAAAACAATTTAGGAAAGGCAAAAAATCAGTTGAGAAGACTATATTTATATAAAATTTAAATATTGCGAAGGTTAAAGAAAACGTAAACAAATAGGTGGGTAAACGTAAACATTGGGAAGGTTGCATAATAGACATTGAGAACATTATGTAAACTAGCCAGGAAAATCCCCTACTGGAGTAAGGTGCTGCGCCCTAGCGGACAGAAAATGTATAAACATTGAGGAGATTATAGAAAATTTAAAAAAGAAATAGATAGGTAAAGGTAAAGATTTGGAAAAATTGCATAAAATGTAAACATTGAGAACTGAAAAAGGTACAAAACTTTAGCTAATAATAATGACGTCATCTATCCAGATATTATGAAATGATTAAAAGGCTCTTTATCATTGTTTGTAAATGATAAAAAACTTTAAGGATTTAATATTTAATTCTTTTACGGCGTTTTAATAGTTTATACTAGAGAATAAAAATACATATAAGATTAAAAAGTTGTTTTGTTTATGTTTCAGCGAGATGAGTAATGATAGAGGATTAACAGTTCAAAGTCCATTGTTTACTTTTAAAGGAAGGATTAAGAGATAGAGCATTATTGCGAAAACTAAATTTGTTTACTTTTTAGCGGAAGTCCTAAATCATTCTTTATGTTTTGGTATTAACAGCTCAAAGTCCAAAAGCCCTTAAGGGATTAAGAAATAGTATTAATTAATATTCATTAATTAAAATTTACTGCGACATGTTCGCAGTTATTAATACCGACTCGTGTACTTTGAAAATATTTCAAAGCTATGAAAAGGTGCAACCTCTTTGGCCAACGTGATACCATCGTTTCGATTTGTTAATATATTTTAAAGATTAAAAGTTCGATAGAAACTTAATGGATTAAAAGTTAATCCTTTTAAGACCATTATTTAACTATGAGAGAATAAAAATACGTAGAACATTGACAAGTTAATCCTTTTAAGACTATTATTTATACTATCAACTATTAAAAATACGTAGTACATTGAAAAGTTGTTTTGTTTATGTTTCAGCGAGATAAGAATGGTTGGAGATTAAGAGTGCAAAGTCCAAAAGCAGTTATAGGATTTAGAAACTCTACTATTTATTTATATGTTAGAGATAAACAGTTCAAAGGCCAACAGTTGTTATAGGATTAAGAAGCCCTACTATTTATTTTTGTTTTAGAGATAGATAGTTCAAAGTCCATATTTGTATTTCACCTAGACATCATCCAACTTGTCTATACATGATCCAACCTGTTTAAATGTTGCTAAAGTTAAATATTGCAAAGATTGCGTAAACATTGAGAAGGTTGCGCAAACACGAAAACAATGTAAAGGTTATGTAACCTTTGGGAAGGTTACAGAGTATGAAGAGGCTACCTAACCCTTCATCATATAGGTTATGATTAAATAACCGTAGGGGAGGTTACATACTATAAAGTGGATACCTCACCCTTCGTCGTATAGGTTATGATTATATAACCGTAGGGGAGGTTACAGACAATAAAGTGGATACCTGACCCTTCGCCGTATAGGTTATGATTATATAACCGTAGGGGAGGTTACAGACAATAAAGTGGATACCTGACCCTTCGCCGTATAGGTTATGATTATATAACCGTAGGGGAGGTTACAGACTATAAAGTGGGTATCTGACCATATAACAAAACCTTAAGTCTCTCAAACGGTAGAAAAAACAAAATGGCGGCATAAGAAAAAACAAAATGGCGAAGTATAAAAAACAAAATGGCGGTCGGGTACACTCATGCTCTATAAGATGGGTACTTGACCCTTCAACAAAACCTCAAGTCTCTCAAACAGTAGAAAAACAAAATGGCGATGTATAAAAAACAAAATGGCGGCCGGGTACACTCATGCTCTATAAGATGGGTTCCTGACCCTTCGACAAAACCTTAAGTCTCTCAAACGGTAGAGAAACAAAATGGCGGCCGGGTACACTCATGCTCTATAAGGTGGGTACCTGACCCTTCAATGGGTGGAGGGGGTAAACCTGGTGGTTAGGCGTGGATGTTGACCACGTCATTGTAAACAAAATGGCGGCTTAGGGTGGGGGTAATCAGGGCGGAGCATATACTGGAGGGTTCAAAGGGTCACGTGACTAAAATATGCGGGCGGAGCATAGACCAGGAGGTTCCGCGGGTCACGTGACTAGATCACGTGACTAAAATATGCGGGCGGAGCGTAGACAAGGATGCGCTTCGGGTCACGTGACTAAAAAGGGGCGGGGCATAAGGGTCACGTGACTAAAAAGGGGCGTGGCCTAATATTTAAGGTTAGGTCGAGGTGAGACCACGTGGTGGTTAAGGTAGGGTCGAGACAAGACCACGTGGCAGTTAAGGTTAGGTCGAGATGAAAATTCAAATTCAAATTTCCCGCCATAGGTCACGTGACCAAAATGCTGGCTTCTGATTGGCTGCTCCTATCGGTGGCCCAGCTCGCCCATTTCCCCTCTACTATTCATTTTCAGTCCTAAAAACATACAAAAAATTCAAAAATAAGTAATTCAAAATATAGTTTGGCATTATTATACATCTTAAATTAAATCTCCCCACCCCGATATCTCCATTGCGTACTCTACTGTGTTTATCTGTTTGCCAAACCGTAATAATACCCATTACGTGATCATTGAATATATTTTTCTCATCAAATTTTTATAATAAATGTATAACGGTATTGAGATATTTATCTGTTTCTATTAAATTATCCAATTAGTTACTAGCTCCACTTAAATAGTTATTAGCTACTAACACATTTCCTCTCCAAATCTTATTTCAAGTTTCGTTATACGTTACCTAGTATACCCGTTATTTAAAAAAAAAAAATCATCATAGCAGAATACAATAAGATCGGATTTATAGTTGCTATATAAAATAATATGTGCATCAGCAACGTGTGAGATAGGGATAGCAGAACACCGTTTGTTCATCATTGAGAGGAGGCAACCATTCCTCCATCCTCTGGTTCTACCTTTCCCCTGGATCTGTGCCAAGGAGATCTTCGGCTTTACAACAAAGAGGAAAAATAGTTTTCTCGCCGTCGTCTAGTGTCCGTTTAGGAAATGGCCGATATTTTTATGTGTGATTTTGTTGATGTGGTAACTCTATATAATTTTGAATTGGATGTTTGAATATTTTCTCAAATATGCATTAAGCTTTTCAGAAATAGCACATCTTATTTTATTTTTAAGTTCAAATTTCGAATGCATACTTATCGCCAGTTAATTGCAAAAGGTCACTACGTACACTTTTGATGAAATTAAACCTAAAAGTAAATCGTTGTGAGTCTATTCATCGGTCTTATCTATCGATGCAAAAACTCATTAAGTCCATCAAAATAACACAAATCCTATTAAATGTCAAAAATAGTTTTACTAAATGCACAATGTTCTGATTTTACAGAGGGATAAGTAATCAAAGTTGATTATTTCAAATTTAACAAAATATTATTATAGTTACTGACTTTTAGCAATAAACCGACGATATCTACCATCTATGAACTCACATCATGAAAAGATAGATAGGAAAAAAAACAATATTCTGGCACTAGGTTCCTTAAGAATAACATACTTGAACATAAAACAGAAGCCATATCTAACCAGAAGACTAAATTAATAAAAAAACAATGTACATTTTACAATAAATATAAAAGAAAAAAAAAAGAAAAAGTATATATGGGCATATATGCGAGAGATACAATCAGAAAACGACCTAGGATTAGCTTAAATTTAGAAAAGACAGGAAAAAGAGGATTCATTTAAAGAAACTCATTAGTCATTATGTTACAATATGAAGACAAGGAGGTCGATATGAAGGGCACTTACAATTAGCTCGAAGTTGTTACATCAGGGAGTCTCTAGATAGCCATGGATGCCACGGTACTTGGCGATAGACCACAAGGAAGAGCTAAAACCAGATTATATAAAGATAACATAGAGCTGTATATATATATATGAAATTTTATTCATGCCCAAACATTCATGTATCCCGCCCGCTAATACACGAACGATATATTGCAGGTTCCCACTCGTTTGGTCTCAGCGCCCTCAAAATTCTTATTTAATTTAAAATTTGAGATTGTAAAGAAATTTGAAATTGTTTGGAAGTTGTAAAGAATAGTAAGGCTTTTTAAATTTAATTTTAATGGGTTTTAGATTTTTATTTTTCTTATTTAAATTCTCTACCATTCCAAGGAAAAGATGATTTCAATTTTGTTACCAAATATAAAATCATGTAGTTTAATTGACTGAGTACCAATTTAAAGCCTTTAGAATTCTTTAATTTCTTAATCAATATTTTCGCATTCTAGTTTGCAATTATAGAAACATTTGAACTACTTTTTCAACGTCGGTCGGAACATAAGATAATCAGGTATGCCGATGACATAACAGTCCTTGGAGGTAAACATGAGGACATTGAATAACTCGGTGGTATTCTGATAAGAAAATAAAAATAAATCGGTTATAAGTATATGTGGATAACACAAAATTCATACTGTACTAATACTGATACTAAAATAAACAAACAATGATTGACAAGATCAGTCTTAATATTAGAACATTTCTGATTGAATTAAATGTCTTGGCTCCAGAATACTAGTCATCAATATACATTGATATTAAATATAATAATTCATGAAATTGAATAAATGAAACCTTAACTATGGGACATCTTTAAAATTGTCGTTTATCGCTGTTCATCGACTCAGTGATGAAACATTTTCTTAATCAATATTACTTCTTTTTTTTTATTTTAAGTTACTATTCATTTTTCGGTCATTTAATCACGAATCAAACTGGTGCAGCTTTTCATTAAAAAAACAGTGCCAACTCCTTTTAGAGTTTATAGGCAATAAAGATACATTTTGAATTTAAATTGAAAATAAAAATCAATTCAAAAATATTTTATACTTTTATCATAAATAATGATGTTTTAATTATTCATTTAGTAGCAAAATTGATAATATGTGGTCATCTTACTAGTGTAAGAATAATATTATTACAACATTAAAAATAATTTATTAGTATCTTTATCAGATAAGCTTAAAATAGTTAAACTAACAATAATTTTTTATTGCGGAAAAATATTGGAACTAAAAATCTGCCATATTTTCTATATAAATATATGTCAATAAAAGCTTTGCAAGCAAGAAAAAAAAAAAAAATCTATTTGCATCTAATCACTAAAATTATAATAAATTTGTATTTAAGAATTATCAAGAAACATATTCGTTCATATATTCCACTTTAAGTAATGTGCCATCCTGGTATTTATTTGGAGGTCTTTATTCGATAATTTCGTTGTGGGTTCTTTTATTGTAAATAATGTTCGTCAGAGTTGAACAGTGATATAAAGTAAGCACTACTTTTAAGTTCTATGAGTATGTATGTAAATTAATGAAAAGTTATGAGGCCTTCTTTGAAATACAATTATTATGAATAAATTTTCTTGAAATTATTTCGCCATGATATAGAATTGTTGTGCAATTGAGCATTATCTTTAGTAATGACCAGATGAGATCACTATGAAGGAAAAGAGGTTCTAAAGCGTTATCAAAGAGGAAGGTAAACGAGGAGATATTGAAACGCTATCTTAAGAGCTGAGATCTGTTCCTATCTTCTGTCACCGATAATGTCATGCCTGAGACTCTAGTTGTCTACATCATCGAAAGAATCCAAAAAACATTTATGAAGAAATAAATGCTTGATTTCAAATTATTTAACATTTCCATTCTTTTTTTAAGAATTAATAAGAACTCTTTTTTTTTTCTTTTTTTTTTTTTTGTTGTACCAATAACTCCGCCTCAAGTAGGTATACAAAGGTACACCTACAGTAAGAAAAAAAAATATTATTGGAAGGATGTTGTCGGGAAGAGTTGCAAAAAATAAAATAAATAAACTGATGCACCGTTAAATCACATAAACGAAATACGTGTTCTCATATAAAACGTTCATACGACATTAGTCTATTTGCACAAATGGTTAGCAAGGTAGCCAGAATGTAATGAAACGATCTAACATAGTAAGATTTTTGGGTCATTGTTGGTGATCGTGTAGCTAACATTAATGGCTGGTTTTAGTAAGGGTCTAGGTAGATCAAACCTGGGGCAAAGAGAATTTTAAATACAACCTATTTTGTATCTTAAAGTTATATTTTAGGTGCAGAATACTGCAAATAGTATTGCAAAATACTTTCAATGTTATATATTAGTAGCAGATTGTATAGTAAATCAAGAAGATGGTCCCAGTGGCGGTCCAGTTCAATGCCAAAAATAGTTGAAATTAATTATTTAATGTCGACGTTTAGGCCCACATTTGTAGACTTCTTCAGGGATACAAAAACAAGATCTAATGACGTAAAAATATGACAGAAGTATATAGAAATTATATTCTAGTATTGCTTTTATTGTTAATTATATCTTTATTATTACTTCTTCATTTTTTTATTTATTACTTTAGCTTGGTTTTTTCCCTTTGTTATTTCTCTTTTCATGTCATAAGGTCTTTTAATATAATATTACTATTGATTATTTTTTAAGTTACTTATGACTAATTTCATCTTTATTATAATATATTATTATTTATTTCGTTTTTATTTCTGTCATTTTACTTATATATATATATATATATATATATATATATATATATATATATATATATATATATATATATATATATACCACCGAGGTATAATGTATATATATATATATATATATACATCAACAAATTATGATTTTATGGTATTATTTTATGGTATATGATTTTAATTCTGCTTTTTTATTGATCTATTATCTTTATACTTCTCTTATATTTTCACAATATTGTATCTTGTTCTTCGTAGTCCTGAAGAAGGCCTGCAATATGAGCTGAAACTTCGGCATTTAATAAATAGATTAATAATTTGAAATAGATTTCTATTTGGTTGAAAAACAAAATTAACATTTAGCAATGTCGGCAGCTTATAATAAGTAAGAAATAGCGTTTTTGTTTATAAATAGTAATACTGCAATAAGATATGTATATTTTGTTTATTCACGATTTTATAAATATTTAATTTTGTGTTAAGACTGGAATGTTTCATGTCATACCTTATTGAAACTATTTTCTTTGGTTTTGAGAAGTGGATAAAATAACTTTTGATAGAAAGTTTAATAATAATAATAATATGTATTGATGGTTTCTGGAAGAATAAATATGGGGGTGGATTTACTGTCATTAATTGGAGTCAGAGGTTCTAAGCCAGTTTTCATAAAATGAAACAATCATGACAATCTGAGGAATGAAAATATAATCGTAAATATGATGAATATTCATAAGATAAACATATTCCGAAGCCGTAACACAAATTTTATGCTTTTTCGGCCACACAATATAAATGTATATATATATATATATATATATGGACATAATTATATGTTTAATGCATTTCCGTCTTCCTGTCATCGAGCTATCTAGATTATTTCAATGAATGACGCAATTACCAACCAGAATGGCAATGGCTCAAGAGGTTATAGAAAAATTATCACTATCTTTAAGTGGACTTAATAAGTTTTTCTTGTTAATCCCGGGAATCAACGGTTGATATAAGGGATGAATTTTTTTTTCATGGATCAATTGATCGACTTAAATTATTATGTAATAACTTTCTTTTTTTGGGATATTAGTGATTGCTCTGTAACAGCAGTAGTGCATTTTAGTACTGGAACTAGCGGAAGTCCTACAGTATGTTTTAAAAAAAAAATAATTAGTATGATAGATAATTGATTTAATATGAATTATTTTATTTGTATTCGCGATTTCATACAACTGTTCCTTTAAGAAAACTTACTTTTGCGGTCTAAGTAAGCTAAATCTTATCTAAGAAGCCAATTATAGTTACCTACTTTACTTTATGAATCACCGTTCCTTTTCGTTGAAGAATTAGATCATGCTGTTTGCAGAATGGCATCCTGACATAATCTTGATATTCATTTTATCACATTCTTAAATCACTCCGAGTTTTAAAAATAGTTTGACTTTAAAATTTGATTGATAACAAAGTTAATACTAAGTACTGCTAAAGTCTTCAGTAATATTTACTTAGAATTTCTTTCAAAATCAGCAAACCAGGCACGCCGTAAGGGAGTGACAGGGAGAGGGAGAGGCAAAATCCCCGGGACCCTGGCTTCAAAATCCTAGGTAAGAGTTGACTACAAAAAATTTATACAGTTAAAAACTTAGTTGAACAAATATAGGTAAATAAAAAAATCATTTCAAACTATAATAAATAATACTACGTACTTTTATCATACTCAGACATTCCGTGCATCTTTCACCGTACGGGCCCACTGGACCCTGGCCAGGAGCTCCCTTTCTCTTGCCATTGTGTTCGTACCTTAACATTCCATATGATGAGCTATATATTTAACAAAAAAAATTAATAAAAGCAAAACAAATATAGATACATATACTTTTCCTATTTGCTCAACAGATGCTTGTAGTGATCCTTGGCGTTCTGGATCATCAGGTAACAGGCACAAGGCGGTCCTCTCCAAATAGTTGATTGTGCACCATTTCACAATCAACTACTTGGCCTATATTTAATTACAAAAAGGGACGATATTTTATCGGGAATTCCTTTTTCCTCTTCCTTTTTAAACTGTATATTCCTGAAGTCCAAGAGTGTTAAGGTGTCGTCTTAGCAACCTCGAAACTACTGCGGCGTCGGTTAGAATCCGGCTTGGGCTGGTTGAAACAGGTCCTTCCCACTCTGGTTAGAATAGGTTGGCATAGGATAGGATAACACGTCCTATTTGCCGTAATAGTATAGGAAAGAACGTTAAATCTACCCCCCAAAAAAAAATTCGAGGAATTTAATCATCGATATACGTATATCGTATCGGTAATTTTTCAGTCGCAACAGCAGTTCGCCATATCAAGGGGGAAAAATAAAAGAAGGGGGAAAAGTTTTACATTGAATTGAAGGCTAGGCAGAGATGTTACAATTTGTTGGATAGTTAAAATCTAAAATTTCCCAACAAATAAATATTTTAATTTTCCCAACTATATTCAATATTTTAATTTTCCCAACTTTATTGTAAAAAATATTTAAATTTTCTCCAACTTACAAGGCTTTGGACTTTTCATTCAAAAATATTGGACTGCATTCAAAAATATTTTATCAATAAAATCTCAATTTCTTAACTCAAAAAGTAGGGATGTGAATATCCATATTTATCGTATCGATAGTTTTTGAATAAATCGAAATAGTACTTTTGAATCATCAAAATCGGACTAATATTAGCAAAGATGCATCGCATCGGACTAATCGAAACTATATTATATCATGAATTTTTTAGTTTTCTCTAAAATGGCTCCAACGATTTTGATGAAACTTGCCTAATGTCTTCTCCTTATAGACCTTTAACTTTTCATGTATGTAGAATATCTACGAAAAATGCAAGTAAAAAGTTATGATTAAAAGAATATTTTATTTGCGCTTAACTTAAAAAGCATGCAATTTATAGTAAATTATTACGGTTTGTATGAAAGTTTATTAAATTATCTAAAAAACAAAAAAAGAATCATCTAAATCGGACCAGTATTAGCAAAGATACAGCTTATCTTATGAGGAGTATAAGACCCTAGATGAATAGCCGACTGCATTCGAAAGGAGACGGATGCGACCGAATCTTCTCTCACCAATCCGCCAATCAGTTGTCAAAAATACGCTCTGTAATAACGTAATTTAAGAATACAAAAGCAGAAATTAACTTAATAATTTTTTAAGCCGATATTATCAAGATATCGATATTTTTAACCAATATCAATATCGATATTTTGCTTTCGATATCCTATCCCTAGAAAACATAGCCACTATAGATAGTAACCTGAACACACCACACCACCAGTTTCTATCGTCCTTTGTTTGTTGAACCCGCCGTAATCGTTTTTTTTTTTTTTTGCTTTTTAAAAAAATATAGGTTTTCGATACTCAAATTTTAATATCTATATATCGAAAAAAAAAAATAAACCGGTCAAAATTTTAATAATAAAACATATATAACTATATTTTTTCAACATCCTATTTTGACTCGCGCTTACTTCAAAACGGAGCCGCAAAACAAAAAAAAATCAATTGAATCAAACTTGTTGGTAATTTACTGTTCTTTAATTTAGTATTATTTTATATTAAAATTTATTCGATTAATACATGCTTTTCAAGTTATGCGCAAAAATTTAGACAAAAAAATGATACTTCCGGTAAAAATTCAAAGTTGAAATGCGTAATCGAAAATGTGGAGAATTTATTCTTGTTTAATTTAATATATGTTGTTGTTCCTTAAAAATGCAGAACTTCTCCAAAACTTTCCACTGAGACCCCTTTCTTTTCTCCAGTTGGCTGCTGGACTTTGATGGTCTCATTCACTGGGACAAATGTTTCCTCACCTCAATATTTATTTATATATTTAACTTAACGATATTTAGTCGTCGCATCCTCTGTCAGCTTTAATTAGAACATAACTTTTTTTGTTTAATTCGATTTTTAATTTATTGTCCATAATGGGTTTAGAGGAGTTCGACTCTGAACTTAAACATTCTTAATGACTAGTCCTGTATTGTGGGATATAGTCCAGAGGAAAATGTAGATGAGAAAGAATGGATAAAAGATTTTTTTTTTTACGTATATGTATTGAATGGGAAAAGCTGGTTTTCCAACAAAATTTTCTTCGGCAGAATTTTCTGTGGTCTAAAAACCTCGACATTTTTAGATTTATTTTGATATACTCTAAATATGTCTGTAACTGTTGTTCCTAGAACAATGCTTGTTGATTTCATTCTTATAGACAAGAAAATTTTCTTCAACTCTCATATTCTTAACTTATAGATGCAATAAATATTAAGCGCGGTAAAGAATTACAAAAATAAGCTGATTTTTCCTACTTTCTGAAAAGCCGTGAAAAAATTGGTTTTGTGCCAATTTTTCAAATATTTCTCATACATTTTTCTATATCTTCGCTAGCTGTATATAATATGTAATTACAAGTTATTTGCAACTTCCCTCCTCATCTCATCGCAACAACGAATGATGACGAAGATGGGTCTGTTTTATCATCTTATGTATATAATTATTACATATTAAATTGATAGCTGGTTTTATGTGTGGTTTTTACCATTGATATCCGGTAGATTTTGTTTTCTCATACTCCTCACAGTTATCAGAATTGATTTTGCTTGGAGAGTCTAAGCTGGTATTGACCTTGTCCTACTTGTTTACCGGCTTGTCCTGTATTAGAACATCACTTAGTTTATACCCATTATGTACAATGCACCTACGTCAATTTATAAATCATTCTGTATGTATAGTTTAAATATTCATTTAATATCTTTTCTGATAAAAATTTCTCAAGCTAAAATTGATTGGTATGTTTTAGGATAGCTATGGAATATAACAATTGTAACAACCAATTGATTTAAACATATTCCCAATCGTAGCTTGTAGATTCCAGCCATTTGTTGTCGAATTTTACTCGAAATTATTGTTTTTCACCTATAACTCCTAAACGGTGAATTCTGTCGAAAAGGTTAAAAAAAAACAACATTAAATTCTGCGTTTGATGAGCACCAGATAACACAATAGTTTGGTTAACTGGTCTGGTCGAAAAACACGGCCATAAACGACAATTTTTTCAAAACCTGAGACATAGTTTGGAAATGATCAATTTGGAAATGAGTTCTCTAAGAAAAAAACTCGTAAACTAAAAGTTGAGCATTGAGCACAAAAAAAATTTGAATTCGGTCAAGTACACCTCTCGAAATTAGCTATATGCCGATCTCCGGCATAGGCATTTTAGTCCAGTATGGTTTGGAATTTGAATTGCAAAAAATGTGGTAATATTAATTTTCAGGTAAATTTTCAATTACTCCTTGGAAAAATCCATTTTTTCGACCTCCTCCTTCTTGCGCGTTTTTCCCCATCTTGAAAAACTGCAAAGAAGAAACTTGTTTTCAATTTTTACAAAATTATTCGCTTCCAGTTCATTTAAGGTAAACATTTGTTAATACCAATTTTAAAGAACATTAAATTTCTTCCAAGTTTGTATCTAATTTTTTTTTTTAATATTCGAAATAGCTACTGAGATACGGGGCCGTGAAAATGTCCCAAACATATAAAAAGTTGGATGTGTCCGTGGTTTAAATATCAGAGATATGATTTATTTCAAGCACACATAAACATACTCCCCAGATGCTAAAAACCTTTGTCTGCTGCCATTATGAGAGGATTGGGAATCAAAATGATGGCCAAAATAACTCGAAATTTTAGGACATTTTTTTTTATCTATAATTCCTAAACGATGCATTCTAACGAAGATGTTATGGTATATTAAGTTAATTTTGCTTCAAATGCACCATACTTTTTCCGATAGAATACACTCTTTAGGATTTATAAGCGAAAAAACAAAAAAGTGGTCTAAAACCAGTCTCCTAATGTCGGCAGACAAAGTTTTTCAGCATCTGGGGCCTATGTAGTTTTATATGCGCTTGAAATAAATCATATCTAATAAGAAACCACTAACATATCCAACATTTTGAATTTTTGCAGAATTTTACGGTTAAGTATCTCAGTAGCTTCTCCAAATATTAAAAACATATTAGATACAAATTTACAGGAAATTTTCTGTTCTTTAAAATTAGTAACGACAAATTTTTACTTTTAAATGCATTTTAAGCAATTTATTTAGGAAAACTGAAAATAAGTTTCTTTTTTGCAGTTTTTCAAGATGGCGAAAAACGCACAAGAAGTGAGAGGTCGAAAACTTGGATTTTTTTACAAAAGGGGCAATACGTACAACAATGAACATACCTGAAAATTAAAATTACTCCATTTTTTACATACCAAATTCCAAACCATACTGGACTAAAATGACAATTGCCGAACATCGAGAGATTGCCCATTTCGAGAGGAGTACTTGACCGAATTAAATTTTTTTTTTGTGCTCAATGGACGCAGAATTTGATGCTCTACAACTTTTATCTAATGATTTTTTCTCTTAGAGAATTGATTTTCAAGCTGCCGACTCATATATAGTACTCTGTCTTTGTTTTTGAAAAAAATTCTAGTTTATGAACGTGGTTTTCAAACACACCAGCTAACCAAATTATTATGTTGTGATACTCATTGGACGAAAAATGGTGTTTTTTAATTTAATATCACATAGACATGCACCGTTCAAGAATTTAGGTGAGATACCAAAAATAGTCCTATTCTTTCGAATTTTTTGGTAGCATGATCCGACTGACAGACTCTTATTTTTTTAATGTCAATATTATAATGATTCAAAAAATTGCTATCAAAACTTTCTTCATAAAATGGAAATTTTTTTTTACGGGCTCTCGGTCTAAATAGGCTTTATTATGCATTTTTAAATGAGCAGTTTAAGTCGAAGAAGAAAGTTTCGTTCGAATGTCGTTGATAAATTACCTATATACTCTTTCCGACTACATTCAAACTAAACTCATTTTTTTGAAAATGTTGAATATCAAGAGAGATAAAGAATCATTACCTATGCTGTGATAACACAATATCATAAAATAAGTTCATTACTTCTTTTTCTAAAATATCGTATTTAATATCACCCAATAAATATTCGAATCCCAAACAGCTTTTATTCTGTTTACACTAATTCTTAATCGCCACAATTTTCTCGTTTTATTAAAGTAATAGATATTAAAAGGTAAAATGAAAGGTCTATGCGTTGATGTTTCTGTTACAAAAGAACTCAGATGTTCGTTAATAATCATGCCTTCATATTATACCTCAAATTTATTATTATGCTATGTAGAATTCTAAAAAGAATCCATGACTAGTTTTCCAAAGGAAATGAATGACGTTTGTTTGGTGTTTGACAAGAATGGAAATGTTGATTGTGGCAGCTCTTACTGTTACTTCGAAACAAATAAAAAAAAAAAAAAATAATAATAATGAAATGATTGATGATATCTTCTTATAAGGTTGATTCCTCTGGATCAATTGGTATCCATTGGTTTTACCAATTTTGAAAAAAGCTTTGTCAACCATAGAAAAACCGCGCGGTGTAAAACAAATTCTAATAAATTGATACTCTTTAGAAAAAAAAAGCATAGAAGAGAGAGAACCACCAGTAGATTGATTTGAAAATTAGGACCGCTTTTGGAACTAAAATAACCATTTATGTCCCATTTTAGTATAGTTTGAGGCACAGTTTGTAATGCAATCAATTAATAACCTGGAAACATTCAGGAAGGAAATAAAATACTTTTTTATGGCCGGTTTTGGAAACAAAAAAATTTTCAATCCACTTTTTTTAAAAATTATGGTTCGTTTTGGCAAATAAATAACTGCACCGTCGGATTCCTTGGGTGTATTCTCCCAATTTTTTTTTTTATGTTTAACACTTAAAAGATAATTTAAGTAACAGAAGACAGAATTATTACTCTTATAATTTCTAATCATTATTCATCATCATATAGTAAGGTTTGTACAAAACATTTAGAAACAACTTTTAAAAAAAAGAAAAGATTTAAGTTTTTTTAATTAACACATTAATTATGTTTTGTACATTTCATGATACTTATTGCTGTATGAAATGAATCTGAAAGTAAATAAAATTATTAATGCGAACATATATTCACGGAAGTTGAGATGTGCGTAGGTAGGGAAACGTCTCCGTTCTCTGGATCCTCAGTCGCAAGAACTGGAGGCGCTGGAATTTGAAGTTGATAGGTGTCTTCAATATTATCTGCAGACCACCATGCCCTGGCTGTGAATGGACTGTTATTCGACGACTGCTCGACTTGTGGGAAACTTCTGATGACTAAGGGACAAGCTTGAAGTTGATCTCTGTGTCTTCGAGCTTTACCATATAGTGTAATCGCCCCAACTATTCTTGCCTTTTTTGGAAAGTACCGATTCCTATAACATAGAAAAAAAAAATTGGGAGGTTACTAGCAATTTTTTTCACGAGCAACGCTGCTCAGTGATCAAAAAAGTTACAGTTGAAAAAATTATACGAATATTAATAAAATATAGTTTTACTAAAAAATAATCATTTAACAACTTTTAACATATTATTAATATATCTTCTTATATTTGATATAAATTAAATATAAGATATATTACTAAATTACTATTGTCCGTACACTGTTGACATTCAGCTTCAATATCTCCCTATCACACGAGCAATGACAGACATCCATCAGTGCATAAATCAGGGACAGGACCCTGATTTATTCAGCAGAGGATGGGCCAAAAAGGTTTAAGGTGATTGGTGGAGTACCCCAGGGCTCAGTGCTTGGGCCACTACTGTGGAATTTCATGTACGATAGGGTCCTCAGGCTAAGCATGACAGAGGGTGCCAAGACGGTGGGCTTTGCCGACGACATCGCAGTGGTGATCGAGGCAAAATACGAAGATTAAGTGACCTTGAAGGACAACCAGAGCATTTCATTGATCCGAGATTGGCTGGCATCGGTGGGTCTCCAGCTGGCAGACAGGAAAAAAGAGGCCCTTCTTATTAGTAGTCGCAAAAGGAAGGAAGAAATAACCTTGAGAGTGGGTAGACAAGAAATTAGGTCCCAGTCTTCCCTGAGGTATCTTGGTGTTATAATCGATGAGAGGCTGCGGTTCAAGGAGCATATCCAACAAGCATGCGATAAAGCGGCTAGAGTGAGCACAGCGTTGGCCCGACTGATGCCCAACATAGGCGGACCCAGAAGTAGTCGGAGACTATTGGCCGCAAGTGTAGTCCCATTTACTCTGCTCTACGCAGCCGCGATATGGAGTGAGGCCTTGGACATACTGGCCTACAGGAGACCAATGGTATCTGTCTACCGCCGGAGTGTTCTCAGAGTGATCAGCGCGTTCCGCACAGTTTCCTACGAAGCTGCATGTGTGGTGGCCAGGATGCCGCCGATAGAGCTGGTCGCAGAAGAGAGGCAACGCTCATATAAGAGAGTTGACCGCATCTCCAGTACAGAGGAAAGGAAGCAGACGGCCGAGAGATGGCAACGTAGCTGGGATACGACATTGAAAGGGAGGTGGACCCATAGACTGATACCACAAATCCAACCTTGGCTGGATAGAAAACATGGGGAAGTAGATTACCACCTAACACAGATGCTCACAGGATATGGCTGCTTCAGAGCCTACCAAGTGCGGTTCAAGCTGGACAATACCGCTGTATGTCCAAGGTGTCCAACAATAGATGAGACTGTAGAACATGTATTCTTTTGTCCCCGCTTTCAAGAAGAGAGGAAAGAATTTCTAGGAATCTGTGGCTCAGGAGCCTCAGTATCGTCAGCCTGATGCTGCTTTCACAGGAGTGTTGGATGGCAGGCCAGCGCCTAGCGGCAGAGGTCATCAAGAAGCTGAGGAGGAGAAGGAGAGGCGCGCCTAAATACTGACAGCCTAAAACAATGAGGCGGCACACAGCCAATCACCCTCCATGAAGTAATGCCTAACGGTGGTCCCGTGGAGGGTGAGAAAGAGGTGGTTTTAGTGGGTAGAAATCCCACACGCGGATAGGTACGGGCCTATCCGTTCCACCCACCCTAGTATAAAAAAAAACAACAAAAAAAATCCATCAGTGCATGGAAGGCTACCATCTGAGCACGGACATACTCCTGATTTACAGACTTCGCATTTGTTGCAAGAAATAATTTTTAAAACTTCTTCAGGCTGGTAGTTTGCTATGCGGATAAGGAGGCAGTATTGGATGATGCTAAAATCAAGTTTTTAAAATTTAAGGGTTACTTTGTTTTATCTTAACACCATCGATTTGTGACTGGGATGCCAACACAATATTACATGAGAAGTACACAAATGAATATTATGAGGCTGAGACTTATCTGTTTTCTAGTCGTCCGGGCCTTGGTAGCTCCTTCGTTTGTCAGCCGCTGTCATAAACTCAGGGATGTCTCCTTCAAATCTTCTGCTACAGACTATTTTCAACTTTCAGATCTTTCCCGTCCTGTATCTCTGCTTCATAGACTGTCTTCAACTTCCAGCAACTTTATTGAGCTAATTCAGGCCTTACCTTAAAATTTTGTCTAATCTTAATCTGGTATCTTACCAGTCCTTTTAACCCTGCCGCCAGGGTTTTTCATTGGGCAATTTCACATAGGTTTTCTATTAGCTCTGATTTCCCCAACTCGGTAAAATTCAGTGTTTTAAGTTGACAATATTTATTTTTATTATAAAGTGAATTAACTATTGGGATTTGGGTTTGCTCTTTCTGAAATAACCAATAATCCCTCTAAAAGTTATTAAAACAGAAAAAATAATTAAAATACAATAGAAAAAATAAATTCCAATTTGAGAAAAAAGGATGAAGTTAGAGACTGTTTTTACTTCCAAGCACGTACTTATTTTTTAATTTAATTAATCTATAAACTTATGTATTAGTTTTTAATTGCTCGAGATTAATCTGTCGCAGTCATTAATAGATTAACTGCTACGTCATTGGCAATCATATATCTATTTTGTCTGTGTTATGACTTATACAAGACGGGTCCACAACAACAATGAAAGATACATTACATATATTACTTTGTTAATAGATAACTTTCGCACATTCTGGATCCTTCTAGGTGTTGAATGCAAATTTTGGCATTATTTTGAATTATATATCTATGTTACATTATCATCAGCTACATCAAAACCTACTTTGGTCGCAACGTCTTGATTGTTTTCTATGGTTATCCTGAGGATGCCGTGAGTAAGGTCACCAAATGTGAGGTACAACTCCGACACTGTGCTTTTCACTTCTGCTATGAAATCATTTTCGAGGAATTCACCATCATCAAACTACCCCTGATAAAAGTAATGACCAATGAAAACGACAAGAGGCTCCTCATCAAACTTTTTTTATGATTCATTTGAGAAGCGGGGCATTAAAGTGAAAGTTGCCGAAGAAGATGCTGATCGGAGCATAATTGACATGGAATTATCCAAAAGTCCAAAATTTGACCGTGTGATTGTAGTAGGAGAAGATATCGATCTCCTCGTTCTCCTCAATGCTAGTTTAGGCTCAGGTGTTACTAAAGTCTGCTTCCAGAAGAGAAGCAGAGGTGAAGCAATTCCCATTACTTAATTTATAGTTCCTCTTTCAGTAACCTATCCGCCCAAAACTCACCAGGATAATGCTTTTTATCCAGTAGTTTAGTAAGTGTGACACTTTCGTTACTTTTTCACCATGGTAAAGTCAAGTTAAGCAACATATCAGACGAAAATCACCAATTTGTGGTGAACTGTTCGTGCTACCAGACTCAAGTAAGGAGGCCATAGCAAATGTTGGAGAGAAATGTTTTCTAGCTTTGTAAGGAGTTATTTCAATAACAGCCATCCTAAATAGCCTCTGCTACTTGCTGCTCGTTAAATCTGCAGCTAACTCCAAAATTAATCTTCCTCGCGTGTCCCCAATCATGTTTACCATGAATACCACCATGTTTACAGAACTTACCACCAAGTTCAAAAATGGTTGGTAGTTGCAACAAATACTACATATTGTGCGTGGAAGCTTATCCCACCACTATCACTCAGGATCCTGCTCCTCAGATCCTAATGCGGATGATTTCCTGTAAGTGCAGAAAAGGTTGCAGCGGCGTTTGCATCTACCGGAATGGTGGGCTAAAATGCTCATTTCTTTGTCGATTCTGCGCTGGTAAATTATGTCAAAACGTCCAATCTCTTCAACCAGAGGATTCTGATGATGAGGAAGACATCTCCATCCCAACATTTTACGAACTGTAACGGGAGCCTGCATATGCTGTCCGTCTTGAGAATTCCTCTGATGAACTTTCTTCAGAGGAATATTTCTTGAAGCCTGAGCAGTTAAAATTAATGAAATTACAATGGTTTTTCTGTTATACAAGTATATACTACTTCTATAAGTTCTATGTCATTTGTGATATCTGACAAATTCTTTTTTTAATAAACAAAAACTCCAGTCATTACTATAAACGTCCTCGTGAACTGTTTTAATTTATTATTCCCAAGTTCCAACTTTCAAGGTTTTCGGTGTTATGCTAATTTTGAGAAAAACATTGAGCCTAAAAGTGTCATCAAACCTCAAGTTAAAGCCAAATAAATATTCTTCAAGTTCATTCCTATCTGACAAATTTTATGATATCTGACAAATTTAGAAATAAAATAAAGGTTTTGCACTTTTAGGAAAAACATTCAATCTTTGAAGACCTATATATCAGGAACTACTCAATGTCCTAAGTTGGCTCAGGTCTCAAATTGCGAAAAATTTAATCTAGTTTAAAGGTAACATTAACTTTTTCTTTCTGGGACGTACTTTGGGAGATAT
Organism: Rhaphigaster nebulosa; assembly: GCA_948150685.1. Lineage (NCBI taxonomy): Eukaryota > Metazoa > Arthropoda > Insecta > Hemiptera > Pentatomidae > Rhaphigaster > Rhaphigaster nebulosa. The sequence continues at coordinate 69,116,888 of OX411306.1, read as the reverse complement.
TGATCAGAAACTGAAAATGTTGCCAAAATTTCGGTGTTTTTGGTTCCTACACACAGGTCTTTCGAATTAGAAAATATGTTTTTTTTATTGCTGATTTAGGTCCAAATAACATTTTTAAAAAAATAGAACTACTTGACCTTTTCCAAGGTCGGGCTCTTATTAATGTTAATATATTGACTCGACTAAAATACTGGAATAGGGGCTATCTGTAGCCTACAGCAGAGGGGGTAGCTGATGCTACGCCTGCCTTCTATCGCCTGCTGCTTCTACTGCTTCTAATGGTTTTAAGTTGATCGATATTAGTAGAGTTTAGGATCTTGCGATGCCTTTTGAAAACTTCGAATTATAATGGAAGCCTTAGCTTCAATTAAAACAGACTAATTGCATCATTAAGAAATCAACAATTTCAACGAATAGCTTTACTATGCGTTAAATGACATTTTTATCCCGGCAGTCGCAATATCTTCAGGGAATTAAACAGTTGTCACAGGAACTTCTACATCATTGCCGAACTCGCGATAATGAAAAACATAGTATGACATCGTGAAATTAAAGCGAGCCGAATTCTGTTCCACATAGCACCAAAATACCCGGATTGACATCAGATTTTTTTAAATTTTCTTGTAAATGAATATATTATAATGAGCATAACTCTGCTTCTAAAAGGTTCAAAACCTTGACAATTCGCTTCCAATAATGAAAAATATAACGAGCTGAATTCTACACCAGAAATCCCCAAAGCACCCAAATTGTCATCCGATTTTTTTCAATTTTCTTGAAAGAGAGCCGTCAAATGCCGATTTGAGCTAATTATTATGCTCTAGAAATCATTAGTACTCGTCAATCTTCGTCCGTTTTACAATAATACGAAACTATAACCATCCGATTTCTGCTCCAAAAAGCCAAAATTTTCTTGCAATTTAACCCCTTTCCTGAAACTGGTGAAATTATAAACAGCTGAATTCAGTTCCAGAAATCCTCAAACAGATTCTCGCTCCATTTTAAAATGTTTTCATTAAATCGGTGAAATTATAATGCGTCAGTTAAGACTCAATACACTCAAATTTGCTTTCGACACGATAAAAATTGTCTTGAATAATGACGAACTAGTAATAGGAAATTTCCTATATTTCAGATGTGATAGTTACTTTAGGAGAGGGGAGGGGCCATAAAGAAATTCCTGCTACTCTCCCTGACAATAGATTAATTTTATTATCACAAATATGGAGTTTAAGTTAGTTCTCTAGTGTTTGACAAACTAACAATCTCGACAATAAAATGATTTGTCGATAAATTCTACCCCAGGCATGAACCCACAGAAATAGGGCCGCAGTGGGGGCTCCGCCCAGCTGTCCCACATCTGCTGCCCGCTTCTGCAGCAATCATGGTTTCACGACCATAATTATTTTTTTCCTAAAGATTCATCAATTTGTTTAATTAATCAACATACACACACACACAAAATATCACTATTTAATATTAATAAAATTGTACATGCGTTAGTTAATAATACTGGAAGTATTATAAGTAAATTTAATTAACCTTTTTATTAGAATGTTTCAGTTTGATAAACACTTCATGCCTTCTGAACACTTCTTTATAGACAAATAAAAAAAAACTGTACAGATGACTCAGAAGATTTATTCACCCATCCCTTCAAAAGATTTGTTCGTTATTAAATTTTAAAGTGATAATAAGCTGATTCTTCTTCTCTTTTCAATCTTTAGTACTTTTTTGTGGCTTTTAAGTTGTTAAACAAAAATTTTAATTACAAAAATAAAACAAAAAATAGTTTGAACAGGGCTCTAGTAGAGATAGAATTTTGGTTGCCACATATTTATTTATCACTTCCCGATATATACTTCTTCTTAAGATTATTCTATGCTGACCTAAAGGACCGGTCATGTTGGTTTCGCTAAATGTCATTTCCAATGGTGACCTTGGGAAGATTTCTTTGTGACGAGAGTTTGCGACAGCTCTGCTGGCTACCTCTCTCGCTGATGAAATCAAAAGACAGGACAGATTTGGCCTGGCAATCCCCTCCTCATCCAACGTGATGTTTATACTTTTAAATCTCTTCGGATTTAACTTGGGCAAACATTACTATATAAATGTTTCCGCATTTTTTCGAAATAGATGGTTAACTTCACTGATAAATGTGCAGATTTTATAGTTTCATACAAAAATTCCTTATTTATTAATTTGCTTTTTTTTTTTTTTTTTTATGTTAGGATAGTTGGTGTTATTACACAATTGGCCAACAGATATGTAATATGAATTAGACATTTTCGAACTGTTCCCAATGCTTAGTGCTATAATGACCAGTATTTAAAAAGATTCAGTTCAATTATAGAGTGTATATCGATGGTAAGTTCACAGATGTTGTAGAACAAACTTTTGTACCTAGAGTTGGCTGTTTATCGTATCACAGACGTGTGTATCCAAATTAATTATTATTCTACTTTTGAAAAGCGAAAACTGGCCAATGATTATAATTCGATTTTTCAAACAAACTTAAGTTAACAAAATTTATCAATAATTTAGGGTTTGACAAACTAGCCCACTCAAATAGTGGAAGAGTATCTTCATACCACTCTGACAGAAAATATTGAAACGGTAAACTCTGTTATTTTTTTTTTTCTTTACCGAAAAATAAAAAATGTGATTAAAAAAAAAAAAACTGTTTACACATTTGTTAGCTTTTGTTTTGCTATTTTATTATTTCAGAAATTTATAATTATATTTAATATAATTAAAAAGGGCCCACAAATCTGATAGTTCTTTGCCGATAACACCAACAGTTCGCTTTATTTTGCAATTTAACCGGTATGGCATTATCTATCTCTTAGATGTTATCCCTTTATTGCCTGCATGTTTTCTTGATCTTTAGAATTTCGAATTTATTCTTAACTTCTGATGGTAAAGTTTCTTTTAACAAAAGAAAATTTTTTTACATAAATGTTTTCGGAAACAGATCTCTGTTCTTTCGCTTGTTTATGATAAGTTTCGTTCCCAGTTTTGTATTTACTATCGAGTGACCCGAAGTCTCCTCTACGATAGGCAGGTTCTTACGTTTATTATTCATATCGTAGTGTTTTACCATTCGATCGATTTGAAATTTTCTTTTACATTTCTTATTTTTATCGCACAGATTGCAAAAAACGGTTTTCACACCTGTGGAAATAACTCTCCTCGTTGAATTGAAGGGCTTTCTCTACTAAGTCCACCTATTATGTTTCATCCGAGCGAAGCCCCTTAGTCCGGAAGCCCGTGGCGAAAATGGTAACTTTTTTCATATTAAGGTTTGGGCATATTAAATGAACTTATCCACAAGCTTGGCATGAAAAATGGACGTATTTAACTTATAGTCGCTGGAATACAAAATGGTGGCAAAAAAAATGGAAAATTTAAGACTTGTTTTTGTTTTTTCACCTAGAATTCTTAATCGGTGCCTTCTATCGAAAAATGTAAGCTATATTAAATTAAAGAACATCAAATTCTGCGTACCAGTTGGGTGACTGGTGTGGTCAAAAACTATGGTCAAAACGACAATTTTGTCAAAAACAGAGATATAGTACTAAATATGAGTCTGCGACCGTAGTTATCGAACACACCAGTTACCCAAATTATTTTGTTGTGTTACTCAGTAGACGCAGAATTTGATGCTCTTTTATATAAGATACCTTAACATTTCGATACAAGGCACCGTTTAAGAATTCTAGATGAAAAACCAAAAAAAAAGTCCTAAACTTTCAAGTTTTGTTTGCCACCATTTTTGACACCTCCTCCCCCCCCCCCCCCCCCTCCCCGCCCTTCACGACTCCGTATCTCACAATCAGTAGCTAGGTATTTCGAATATTCAAAAACATTATATTAGGCTGAGAGCGCATGCAAATAAACTCGAAATTTTAGGAATATTATTTGTTTTCACCAATAATTCCTAATCGGTGCATTCTATCGAAAAAGCTATTGGATATTAAATTAAAAAACATCAAATTCTGACTCTAGTGAGTACCGCAACATAATAATTTGGTAGACTAGTGCGGTCGGTAACGAAGGTCATAAACGACGATTTTATAAAAAACAGAAACAGAATATGTGTCAGCAGCTTGGAAATGTTCAGCTAGGAGTTCTCTTAAAGAAGACCTAGTAATAGGAAAGTTGTAGAGCATCAAATTCTGCGTCCATTGAGCACAAAAAAAAATTGTAATTTGGCCAAATTGGCATCTAAGCCCAGTTTGGTTTGCATTTTATTAAGATTGCATTTTTCATATCTGGCCTGTAGACAAGTTCATTTAATATACCCACACCTTAGTATGAAATTAGAAATCTTTTTTGCCACGGGCTCTCGGACTATCTACTCAGCTAGGTATGAGCCCCCCTCGAGTATAATTCTGTTTATATTAAAATTATTTATCTTCCTTAATTACGAATAGTTAATTTTTGAGATACGTATGGGATTTTCTCTGGAGATTTCCCGTCTTTTAATAAGCTGCTAATTAGAACTAGTTATTTTTAAAAATAATTATAACTAAAAAATGTTTGTCCTTCGATTTACCAAAGAATGAAAGGTTTGAATAAAACAATCAGCTCTTTTTATTTTATTTTTTTTTTAATAACTCAATAACTAAGAAAATATTCTTACATAGCTGCGCTTTAAAACGTCACTTTTGAGGAGTTCGTTGAATGGCTTTATTGATTCTGTATCTCAATCAACTTATCTTGTGCGTAACTTTATTTATTTATGGTTTTTTTTTTATCATATTCAGGTTAAAAGATTAATAACTAATCTCGTTAAACTATTGTATTCTCGTAATAGGAATCAATAAAGACAAATCAAAGATTTTAATAAATTGATTAAAAGAAAATATATTCCATAAATATGTTTATTTATATAACGGTTAATTCTCGCAGCCATTGTTCCAATATGGTAGACTATCCAAATCCAAGGCTGAGTGCCTATATCAGGCCCTACAAATGATAAAGTTATATGTATCATCGTTTTTCAGAGATGTAACTATATCATGGATGTAAATATGCGTCGGGTAAGAGGTATCACAGCCAACTTGTTAAGAAAAACAAAATAATATGTTATAAGGAAGTGAGAATCAGAGTGGATTTTTATGAAAATTGAGTTTGATGTGTCAAAGCATTTTATGCCATGTCATCTGCTGACTGTATAAAGAATTTTATTATTTCAATTTCGAAATCATTCAAGAGATAAAGTTTGACAGATAGTCCAATGTGTCTTTGATATCAAATTGGTAGTACAAGAGTGGATCAACTGGCGTATAATAAAACTATTTTTTATTTTAATCTGTCCCTTATTGGAATCTAAAATGACAGAAATGTAAGGATTCACTTTCGAAACTGGTCTAAAACAATTTAACAGAAATTTTGTAAAATCTTCTGAAGGGTTTTCTAAAAATTACAGATGGTGAGGTTTGTCCACTCTGGTTCTCAATTATGATATGTGAGAATATTGCCACAGAAGAGCTCTGAAAACAAACAAAAAGAAGAATATGAACTTAGGTAGGAGTAGTATTTGTATTAATAATGGGGATAATAATTCTTTTACTGCTATTAGGAGTAATATTCAGTTACTTACCTACTGTTATCATTATTATTAATAAAATCGCTATCAAGTATCATATACATGGAACTTCTACTTTTTCTTTTCATTCGGTGTATTAAGGTTAGTTAGATTACATTTTGCTAAGTGCCACCATCTTATTTTCGATTTAATGAGAAGGGACGTATGCATTAGTGACTATCTCTCCTGCGATCGTGGACTTGTTTATTAGCGATTTGTCACGTTTATAAATGGGATCATAGCGACTTATCAATCCGGGTTAACAAAGTGTTGCTTTACAGATAAATAAAAATGTTACAGCTCATTTCGGGTTCCATGTTAGTTTCTGCCGTAATATACGAACCAGTGAATTTAAATAGGTTAGACAATAACTCGATTTTCTTAAAATATCGGCATATATGAGAGCAATTATAATGATAATTACAAATATCAGGCAAAAAACTCTCGAGCATAAACTTCCGGGGGATGATACCGAAAACGCTGTAAAGGAAGGTTCAGTGCGAATATTAACTTACGTGAGAGAAGTATTTGTTTTAACAATGGGTGAATATCTATCTGTTTTACTGCCATGAAGAGTTATATTCAGACATCTACCTTTCATTATCATTATTATTATGCTTGCAAATTAACGTAAGAAGATGAAGAGTGCAAGGAATTGTAGTGCATTGTATTCCCTAGAGATAAGGACCCAACATTGAACTTGTACAAGGCTTGACAATTTTAATTTAATTTCAATAAAGTTACTATTGGTAATTTGACAGTACCAGTATATTGTTTTATTTCTTAATGTATTTAACTACAACAACAATTTTTAAAATCTAGTTGAATTTAGGATTTCAGAAACATTTTTTACTTTCTAAATCCTCAATTCATTTTTAGTGCTTTCTCAACAATATTAAAAATATTCCACTGCAGTTTCTAAGCGAACCCATGATTGCATTATGCACAATTCATTGTAATTTGATTGATTCAAATCGCTCTCACTGTATGATACCCTTGAGACAATGAATAAATTCATTCGTTGATTACAAATTTTAAATGACAATGTAGTTATGACAAGAGTACTTAATTTAATTGTTTCTACTTTTCTTCCGCTATTTGATATGGAAAGTATTGATTGAAATCGGGTCAAATTTTCGGTATCTAGTTTTCAACAGGTTTTGAAGCTTAATTTATACTAGTTGGCACGTATGTTGTACGATTTAGACTGTACTCGTAAAATAGACTGTTTCGATGCATTGCCTATAAACCGTCTTCTGAGATCATATATGAGGAGTTTTCTATAAAAAGTTGATGTATCCGCTTTTCATAAAAATTTAGTATTTGACGAATTAAAAATCTTCATTCAAATCTAAAACTTGTTTTCTCTGTCAAATGAGGGTTCAATATCACCCGTTTCAATTAAAACTGAACATATCCACATAATATTTGCCCATAGTAATTTTGTCACCCTTTCTTTCAAAAGTGTATCTATCCACAGCCCTCTTCTGGCTATTTAATACCCTTTTCTATCAAAACTTCTCATATCCAAAAATAAGTTGTTTGCAGATAGTTTGATATACGTTGCAGATACGTTGTTGCAAATACTTTCCTTTGCAGTTTTCTTCAAATCCTTAGAGTTAACGTAATTATTTCGTAATGATTGATTTATCATTCTATCTCGAACCGAATTGCTTTACATTATTATTGCATTAGACGAAATGAGAGTAAAAATGTATTTAAGAAATACATATCTGCACGTGAAAGTTGATTTAAGATTTTTTTTTTTTTTTCCAATCCCTCAAACAAAAAAGAACATTAATAAAACAAATAATTAGATAAATTATAAACTTGATGTACTTTACCTTTTACTATCTGTTGGTATTTGAAGGTCTGATGACTATATTTGATTTAAAAATTCCAGCATTATCCAAAAAATATCGACATTCATACCTATGTAAAATCTACTTAATTCTGGCTTCAAGAACGCCACTAGTGAGGTAAGAATCTTTTTGACTTAAATGGTGTAAAAACATATTTAAATGATAGATGAGTCTATGGCAAGACGTTCATTGAGTGCTATACTAATCTTACCCATTTGCTCGATTGATTAAAAGAAAATAATATCCATGTGAAACGTCGCAAGAGTTAGTTTTTCAAGCAAGATGTCTCAAGAACTGGAGTTCTTTCCCATCAAGAAATGCCCCTAGAAAATCGAAGCCGTGTGTTATTAAAGTCACCTACAGATCAAAAAGATGTCAGAAGATTTCTGGGGATGGTAACTAATTATTCAAAATTCATCTACCATGTCTCCTCAATAACATATCCATTACGCTGCTTACTTGAACAAAATCGACGCTTCCAATGGTCCAAAGATTGTAAATCTGTGTTCCTCGGGCTGAAACAGGAAATCTCTTCCGACCGAGTTCTAATACTATTAATCCAGAGTTACCCGTGAAGGCATGTAATCAACGAAGTTGTCTTCGCTTCCAGAGCGTTGAGTAATGCCGAACACAACTACAGCTAACTTGACCGAAAAACTGTTTCCATTTTTTTTTTCATTTGACAATTCTTCCCTTATCTAAATGAAAAGAACTTCAAACTCAAAAATGATGGTCGTCCGCTTTCTAGAATTTAACATCAAGATGCGATAATTCATGCTCTGACAAGAGCTAGATTTGCTTTGCTATACTACTTTCCTCCAGGCCTTCAACTACACTCTTGAACACAAGAAGAGTGAACACATTAATTATATAGATGGTCTGTTTAGATCTTCAATCGAACCCCATTCTTCAAGCGCTAATCTATTCATCGATTTAGAACTTCGAAACCTGAATGATCAAATAGTTAACCAAATATCAACTTCAGCTATTAACTTCGAGATGTTAGCAGTTTTTACCGAAGATGAACCAGATTTGAAGAATTTGAAAAAAGAGCCAAATACTTAATGATCAATGATGAGGGCCAACTTAATGACCCTTATTATCAACTTCAAGACAGCCACATTTAAAGGAAGCCGAGTTGTGACCTTCGACTATGGAAGTATGTTCTACAAGAGCTACACCATACCAGCATGGGCTTTGGCCTGAAGATATTGCTACTGTATGAACTTGAATATGGATATTGAGCGACTGGTTGGATCTTGCCAAGATTGTGCCATAGCACTTAATAATAGAACAAAAGCCTCTATACATTGTTGGGAAGAGCCTAAAGACAATTTTCAGATGGTAAATAGTGACTATGCAGGCCGCATCAATAACTGCCACATCCTACTTCTCATTGATGTCAAGAAAAATTGGCCAGATATTCGCTTTTCAAAAGATCCTCCCGTATTCACAATCATTTATCAAGCATTTACAGGACATTTTCAGCTTCCATGAATTCCTGAGAGCACCAACATTGTATTGAAAATGCGACCATTTTCACCATTGAATTGTTCAAGAATTTTTGTCGGATTTAGGGAATTTCTCCACGCCACCTGACTTCGAATGGACTTGCCAACGACACGTCCTAACAAAGGATAAAAATATACTACTTCCAGCAAGTGACCATTTCACGTATCGAGCTCCTCCTTACAATCTGGAAATTCCCCAGCACAGATGTACTTAGGAAGGCAAATCAGGATTCAATTAGAAGAACTGTTCCTACCCAAGACACTCTAGCTCAAGATCACTCCCGATGCCGCCAATTAAACGTGCGAGAGAGAGTGCATGTGAGATAGTAAACGGCAAATAAGGAAGTGTTGAGGCGGTTACATTACTATATGGTGAACCTCGATTATAGCCACTACCTCAAAAAACACAGAGACCAACTTCAAGCTTGCCAGGTCCCTAAGTCATCAGAAGTTTCCCACAGGCCGAGCAGTCGTCCAATGATAGTCCATTCACAGCCAGGGAGGTCTGGAGGTAATATTGAACATGAGTTTTTTACAAAATTTACAATATGATGATGAATGATGACTAGGAATGATAAGAACGATAATTCTATCTTCTGTTACTTACATTATCTTTTAAAAGTTAAACATTGAAAAATTAAAAAAAACTTTTAAAATGTTAGAGGGTATTTCACTCATTTTTCAAGGGCAACGCCGTGGGGCCGATCAAGGAGGTCAAAAACAACTTTCAAAATATGATAAATGTCATAAAGCATCATTTCTATAAATAATTGGTGACTTGAAAAGTGTCCCATTATAATCTCAAAATTTGATTACGTTCTCGTTGTAGGGTACGGATTAGTCAGACATGACCAAGCAGCCCTACAATCATTTATAGTTGTAACTAGAGTCAGTGTGTTATCGCTCAAGATGACTTCTGTTAAATCAGGTAATTATGTTTCTTTCTTACCAGATTAACATATCTTCTACCCATTTCATATTGATTACAATTTGTTTTCGAAAACGGCTGTGTTCAATGCTTTGAAATAGATAAACAATACTTCTATAATCTTTAAAATACCCTACCCGGTATCCCAATGCAAATTTGTTTTTTCATTTTGTAGCATTTTTTGCATTCTTTCAAGAAATGTTTATCTATTTCTTTTTAATTGAACACAATTTCTGGGCTCACATTTTTGAGCTACAGGAAAATTTGTCTTCTCATGAACAGATCTCTGAAGTTTTAAATGAAATTATTAATACTCACAAAATTGACGTGTTAGATTATACAACTAAAACAGATTTGAAAGACAATGTAGCCTGATTAAAATACAAAATTAATGAGCGTTAGAAAAATACTCAGAGAAAGAAATCAGCTTTTATGAGATAGATAAAATAATATAATAAAATAGCTTCTTGAAGCTAATTTTCTGAACCTTCCGGTAAGGAGCCATCGGTCTTATCAAGGTTTCCGGGACCAGGAAGACCGAAAAACAAATGTTTGAATGCTTCAAAAAAACTAAGAAGCGGAATATAATGCAGTCAACCTCTGAAGCAATAGCTGTTGCAGCACACGTTGTAGTAATTCATAACTTCGGTCAACGTGAAGCAAAAATAGTTAAACTTGTGGTGGATCCACAATGATCATTGACATTTACTAACATTATGAAAATTTGAAATGATCAGAGATCAAAAAATCGAAGATAGTACAGTTGTAAAGAAGCCTTGCGGCAATTGTTAATTGTAAGTTAAGCTTAAAAAAAGTCAATAAAAGTGAACAGTATTTTAGGCAATATTTTTCGAATTAAATATCATCATTCTATAATATTAATTCATTTTATTGACAGAACTTATTTTATTTAAAACTAAGATCAAAATAAACAAACACAATTTCATCAAAAAGCAGTAACAAATATTTTTTATTTGACCTAAAAATAAAATTTCGTTTGAAATTTGCCGTCATCTGAATTCTATCATCCGGGACAAGTGCCCCCTTTGCCCACCTCACTAATTCTGGTCCTGTGGATTCGGTTTACTGAGGCACTTGGTTCATCACTTTCTGATTTGTGGCTAAGCGATTATCAGAGAATAACTTTTCTATGTATGTCGATCCTGAGGATGAGGAAATAAATTAATTTGAATATGTCCACATTGGTTTTCTATTTAATAATGCTGTTTCATACTATTTTTTAAAATTATGAATATAAAATTTAATTTTTCGCCATAAAATAATTGTATTTAATTATTAAAAACCATCAAAGGTTTTTTTTGTTTGTGACGAACACGTGATTTCCAATTGAAAATTATGGTAATTGAATTTTGGCCTCCTAGATCCGCTATTGGCCCCACTGTGCGCCGTGCGGGCCAATTCCAGCTGTCGATCATTTAATTAATTGTTGTTTATTTAAATCGTTTTTTTTTTTCATCAATTTATTGGTGGTGCCACGATTATCTGTCGAACAGGTGCATCGATTTTTTTTTTCTTTTAATATTTTTTTTTAGTTGTATGGTTTTGGTCCCTGAATCTGTAGCAGTTGTGCAACAAACAAAAACGTGCTTTTCTATAGACTAGCGCCAAAATGGCTTTAACGATTTTGATGATACTTGCCTAAAGTTTCATCCCTTAAAGACCTTTAACTATCCATATGCATCCAACCCCGAGAAAAAAACACGAAAATGTTTTGACGAAATGATAATTTTATTTGCGCATTGCTCAAGCAGTATAAAGCAGACAATGCAAGGAACGAGGTCTATCGTTCATATTTGAGGATTCTTTTCTATCGTCTTAATGTTTAACATGATATGTTTAACTAACAAACATTTTAACATTTGAACATACCATGTTCTGCGACCGAGTGCCTGAAATATAAAAGTTATCTCCATTTAATTTTAACTATATATCCACTTAAATGATTTTAGATAAAAGCGGAGAGAGTGGCATTATCTGCCATACCTGTGGGGGCTGTACAGCAAATCCGCCCCGAATAATATGCATTGTATTAAGGAGGGATTTATAAGCAGAGAAATGGGATGAGCTATATAAGCGTTATGGGGTGAGCTCTGTGCTCCAAGCTGTGTTAACTCCCTCTACAGGGAATCAGTTTGTTTGACCAACCAGATGGGTTGATCTAGAGAAGAGAAGAGAGTATTTATTGTGAAAACAATTACTTTTACAAGCAAAATGATTTCTAAATAAGCCTATTTAAAGAAATGGAAAGCATTAAAAAAGCTGTTGAAACATTTTTCGGCTTACGATTTTATTACTGCTTTACATAGTATATTGATACAAACATATCATATAACAGCACAAATACGGCAGCACCTTATGGCAACTCAGTACAAACATAAAAGCACAGATTAGTAATTCTGCTCGGTTACTGACTGCTTTCTGCTAAGGTGGAAACTCATAAATATTACCTATTACCTGCCTAATGGTTTTCTTATCATTATCGTTATCATAGTTGTTGAAATATCTGATAGCTTTCTAGTCTTTTAGTTTGGCTTTTGTATCGTAATGAAATAAAAGGAAAACGTTATGTGAATAGAAAAAATCAAGCTAATGACAAGTGGCGGGCAGTCTAAAATAGCACAATCCATGTAAATAAACAACAGCAACAGACCAAAGTTTTATGTTTAAAGGTGTTGCGCCATTTTTGAATAGAGTTGGGTACTGGTAGTAATCCTAGTCAGGTTAGGTTCGGTGTCATAGCCGGCTGGCTTAATGTAATAGAATCTGGTTGGATCCTAGTATCATAGGCATCCTTGAATTATAACAGATTTTACTCATACCCCTTTATCCATTCTCTCTAATGGTAGTGGAGAAAAATGTGTTGTAGCTATCTTAAGTCTTGATGGACCACATAAACATTTACAATATATATATCTTCATGTGTTATAAGTCGTATAATAAAAATCCTATGTTTCTCTTTGAGGTTTATTTTTGTTTCTTTTTAGCTGTTACGTATACATTTGAATTTTAAGTGAAAAAATTTGGTTAAATAAGTATGTGAAAATATTTCTTGTTTTACATCATTATTTCGAAGTAATTTCATTTATTATATCATTTTAATTAACATCATCTGATTGGCCAATTTTAAAATTTTCGAATTCCCCACAGTAAGGAGAAATGCTCTCTTTTTTCAGGTGCTTTTTCGTATCTTATGCAGTCGAATATCGTAGCATAAATGAAAGAGGCACAACTTGAAAATTTCATTTCACACCATAGGGATTGGAAAGACGAATCGTTTTTTTCCAAAGGAATTGAAATGACGTCATTTACAAAGGAATATCATTTGGGTTGCCGAAGGGCGGCCAAACCTATAGACACAAAAGGTGATCTACCAGCAACATGCGTAAGAGGAAACACTATGTTGTACTCAACTTCTGTCTAATGTTCGTTCCAACAAAAACGTTTTTTGAATTATGCCTCTTTCATTCTAGTATACAGATGTACGATGTCTATAATATGGTATTATGGTTAATATCACGAATTTTCAAATAATGCTTTATCCTCTTTAAATATTGAGGATACTTTGCAATATTTTGCCTAATGATAAGTTATATTATATTATTCATGATCTTACTTACTATATTATATAACATTATATTACTCCAATAATTCTTTCTATTATCTTTTTTCTTTTCTTGGAGGACACATTATTTTAATGTCCAATTTATCATTCCCTAATATATATTCTATGAAACCCTTTGAATTTATAATTATATTATATAATTGAATGACAATATATACATTATGGGCTTTAAATATACTATATATATATATATATATATATATATATATATATATATATATATATATATATATATATATATATATATATATATTTATATACACAAACATATAATATATAATTGTATTTGGAACTGGTTTTGAAATTATTTTTCAGCTCAATTTAATTCCTTATTGAAATAATAATTTAGCGGGAAACATTTTTAGATAATAGTGCTTAAACCATTTAATTAAATTATGCTTAAAAGGATAAACAATCAACTATTAGGTGCATTAGGTTTTATTAGTAGAGACTCCTAATTCTTTTTTTTTTTAGCTAAAGAAATTATATATGTTATTAGTTTATTACTTTGATTTGCTAATTCATTCTGTAAGTTTTTACTCGATTGTATAAATTTTGGAAGATATTAAAATTAAACCATTTTGATGAAATGCTGCCCGCATACGCACTATCTCTTGTGATACCGTCCTCTGTTCCCAAGAGATAATCTATTTTTAGTTTTCCATCTGTTGACATACTCGAAGGCGTAGGTAGCATCCTTTCAGTCTTTATTTCTCCTTTTCCCTCTTGTCGAATTTAAGTATTCATCAACTGATTACATTGTAATATATCTTAAAAACGATAATTATTTAGCTATATTTCATTATTAAAAAAAAAAAATTGGTTTAAAAAATGGTATTTATAATTTTGTAACTTTTAGACATGGGGTAGGATGTTTCGCAGATTTCTTAAGACTTCGTTTGAACTTCAGAAAATTATGATATTTGATTCTACATATATAGCTTCATCTAATTGCCGAAAGGTATTAAAAATTTTAAATTTTAAGAAGTAGAAATATAATCCTCCAAACTTATTGCAGTTTATTTACAATATCAGAATACGTTTCGTACCAACCTTGTCCATTTTCCAGTCCAATCTTGGATAAATCTTGGTCCAATAATTGTTTAAAAAGTTTTCACTACTTCTTATATTCGATAATACTGCCATCTTCCTCGTCCATTAATTTAAATAATTAAATTTGTAAATGGAAAATGTTCAAGATTGATCGGAAACTTAGTCTGATATTGTAAATAAATAATATGAAGATTGAAGGGTTATATTTCTTCTTCCTAAAATTTTAATAGCTGTATATGTTATTTAAGTTTTTCCATGAAATATTGTAAAACAAATAATCTTATTAGTTATTCTTAAATGTTCGCGTTGTATTTTACTTATTAATTTGATTTTTTTTTATTATTATTATTTATTAAAATAACAATTTACTAGGAAGAAAAGTTGCTATCTTTATTGCACTTTGATTAATTTTCTATTATTACAAGAAACTTCTAAATTAACGAAGTAATAACATGCTAATCTGATTGCAGGATTGGCGATATACCTAAACACCCTGAGATCTGAAAACATATTTCTGATGCGATTCCTGTTTCTCCCACAAGAGTAAAATCACAAAAAGGTAAACTTCTTAACTTATAATTTTATTTCTGCCTTATTGAGTACAAGTAAGTTATATCCCCGTTCGGATGTTGGTATAACAGATGAGGCTTGTTTAGATATCCGATATTCACATCTATTACAATTCTCCTAAAAAATAACGGCACTCTCGGAGAACTCTAGGCCAGTCATGGCGATGTGTGAATTATCTTGGACACAGCTTTCCAATCCATAAGTTATCTAATGCATTAGCAAGAAAAAAAAATCCGACTTATTTAGTCGAGGTCAATATGTGTATTGTTGCTAAGGGTGTATTAGGCTTTATTTGGTAAGGCTCCGACTAAATAAGTCGGATTTCTTTTTCTTTTAAGCTGAGATCCAAATAAAGTGCTAGAAATTTCAACAATAATTAACTATTAAGAACAGTCGCGATGCACTGCCCTTACTATCACGATACAATGTCGCGGATCCGCACCTACCGAGTCAATTTCGGAATTAGTTGCTCATTTTAAACCATATCTTTTTATAAGCTGAAATGGATTAATGAATATCTTTAGAGAAATAAGTAATTAAAGTTAATAACAGTTTTATATAAAAAAAAGATATGATGTTGGTCAAACGAACAATGTAGTTTTAAGTATGATACAAGGAAATTATAAAAAGAAACATAATTGGACAAAAACCGAGATGATAAGAAGGGCAACCATGTACAACTATGGAATGAGAAAAATGCGATTTTCATATTCTTCACTTCGAAACATTCTAGGCGAAGCTTGTACACGTAACCCCCAAAGGCACAAGGAGTCAACACTCGAGGATTAGGAATTCAAGACTTTGTCTCAACTAGTGCCTTTCAAAGTGATTAGTATGAAAATATTAGATATATATATATATATATATATATATATATATATATATATATATATATATATACTTATATATTATACTTATATACTTCCAGAATTCAAAAAACAAGTAAATGACGTGCACCTCTCCGAATTATAGCTATCTCTTTCCACCCTATTGCGCGGCATTGTATCTGATAATCAGTTTCCGTCGGGAATTAACCTGTGACATGAAAATTTTGTATCGCGACAGTTCCATACATGAAAAAAAATCCTGGAACAGCTCTGAGTCTTGATGCTAGTTGTATACAAAACTTAAGGTTCTTTGTCATCGGAGGATAGTGTTTTTACCTCTCAAATAGTGTCGAGAATGTGTAGTCTTACTGTCCAAGCATATCTAAAAATCTTAGAAAGAAATGTTATTGATGAAAAAGTGTAATGGTGTTTGAATCATTGCTGTAGTTGATACAGCTTTTAGTTTATAATGAAAACATCTAGAAAAGAAAATCATACATCTGTAGATATGTCAGTAGTTGTAATCTATAAAAATATTTTAAAAATAAATAATTGATAATTGTGACGTCAAACCGTGCGGGGAAATATACTTGCTCTATCATTACTTTATTTTCTATTGTAAAAATTTAATTACATTAATCGATATACTTTTATTAGCCGCACTGTCAAGGTTTGCTTATCTTTGGCGCTATTTGTTTTCTGTTCTCCATGCATTTTCTTCTTACTGCATCCTAACCTAATTCTGTTGGCTTAAAAAGAGTTACTATTTTCTGGTTCGTTACATTTACTTATGAAGAATAATAATTCTGCACCCCTCCTCCCAATAAGAACTTGGCCAAGTCAGCAAACCCGAAGACAGGATGCTCGGAGTCATGTTTAGGGAGGACAGGAAGTGGTGGCCTTCAGCGGCTAGCTAGTGTCTGAGTCTGCTGTAGTCAGCACGTGGCTCTGAGCATCACAAAATGGCTTCTTCAGATAGTACCGAGCCTTCCATGTGCTCTGAATTTAAATGTTAAATATTTTTAAAGGAGACCAATATGACATTATTCTTCATCTGCTGAAAATATGTTTTTTTCATAGGAATAAATGTTAGTTATATACCAGACTGATCAAACAGGGTCAAGTAATATTTAACTCAGATTGGAACCGTTGAAGATTTAAATAAAGATGCATCCATCTTATGAAAGGTTTAGATGAAAGTTAAAGATATACCTAGCATTCGCAAATGTTTACTCAGATTTCGGCTTATTCATAATTTCATTCAGTGTTTATTCTCTGGAATCGTTATAACTCCTCATCAGGCATACCGTACTGTATGTTTGTAAGATATGTTATGGTATTTATAAGTTATTTGTTTGGGTTTTATCATCCTTATGTGCTGCAACAAGTGAAGGAAGGACGAGTTATCCGACAAGTAACCAGCCTATTCTAGCCAGATTGAGAAGGTCCATGAGTCCGCCACGAAATAAATTTCAACCCGTCTAAGCCGGATTCGAACAGGCGCACAGTGGGTTCTGTATAGTCAGATCACGCTCAAAACCTTTTTTTTAATTATTGTTATTTTTTTATTTTAAAGCCACGTGGGATTTGGGGTTGGCGCTCAGGGAATAAAGGGTTGGTTGGGAACTCTTCTACTGCTTCGGATGCATTTTAAGAGGGACATTAGGATGAAGAAATTTTTTGGGAATTTGGAGTCAGTTTCTAGTGTTATTTTGAAAAAAAAAAATTATATTTAAAGGAACTAGACTGAAGATCGATTCCGAGAATGTAAATAAATGACATCTAAATCCCTTTTTCTTTTAGCACCGCATAGTGGGACCTGATATAGTTATCGCGCTCAAAATCTTATTTTTGAATGATTGCTATTTTGAAATCTGTAAAATTGAATGGAATGTAAATAAAGACAACGTGATTATTTACAATTATCACTAAATCCAATGTTTTCGTCTTGGTCCTCATTGCCAGTCAATGTTTGAGCCTCTTAAGAACTGTTGTATTTTTGTGTGTGTGAATAAATCAGAACATATAAATAAATATACCTGCTTTTGACCGGAACATTTTTTAATTTAAGTGATTTATTCACACACAAAAAATAAAGCAGTACCTAAGAGGCTCAAATGTAGACTGAGACCAAGACGAAAATAATGGATTAAGTGATAATTGTAAATAATCAAGTTGTCTTTATTTACATTCCATTCAATTTTACAGATTTCAAAATTTTTAGTTTTCAAAATAGCAATAATTCAAAAATAAGATTTTGAGCACAACTATATCAGGTCCCACTATGCGGTGCTAAAAGAAAAAGCTAAGGAGAGATATTGTAAAAGAAAATTATATGATAAGGGCGAAAATTATATGATTATAAATTATAAGGGCCGCTACGGTTTCATTTGTAAGTTTAAATTAATGTATCAACTGTGAAAATGTATTAACCATGAATAACATTATTTAAGTAAGTATTAAAATTTATTAACATGTGGAAATTTTTGGCCGTGAATTAGATCTATGAGATGATGATTGGAGGTAAGGTAAAAGAAACAGAAAACAAAACAGAAAATTGAGCATGGTTTCAATGCTAAGGAATGTTACTTCGTAGGCCTATTTCTTTGCTATGAAGACAAAATAGGAGCAATAAAAGAACATAGTAGTATTAAATAAATATATTGATAATTCAGATAAAGTGGAGTGCAAGAAGAGATGTAATGTGAAGGTAATTAAGGGCTTATGTATGGCACAACTAAATAGAATACATAAATTGATAATGTATATATTATTAATACAATATATGAAGTTAAATATTTTTTAATCTTGTATGATTTTTATCCATTCTAAATTGCAATTTGGCAAAATCCAGTAGAGTTCGGATTTAATTTTTGCTGAATGTTCATCTTCCACCCAGTGATTCGGTAGACTTACAGTTGACGCCAAAAATACTCTTCCATCGGATACATCTTGGCTAACAACTATTTTTTCTGGGTACTGAAGAGCCTTCGACACTACCAACAATTAATAATGCCTTGTATGCAAAGAAGGTGTGACCGACACCCTATATTCTTAGGTGGTCCCCCTATATCTCATGTTGATGCTTGGAAAGGTATACTTTTACAATCTAAGACGACTCTATTTCTGGGCTTATAAACTTCTCTTCGTATTCCCTCTAATTTCTAATTCCCAAAAGTTATCCTTGTTTTTGCTATTACCGATGTATTTAGTTTTATTCGAAACCTAATTCTGTGCCAGCATTTGTTGATTTTAATTTAATTGTTCCGCAACTCTCCACATCTTTTTTTTTGTTACTGTATTTACAAAATTTCTTAACGAATGAATTGGTTAAATGTTTCCAAAAACTTTTCATGGCGTCTCGTTCACCTTTCTCATTTTAATAGGGAAATCAGATATTTTACCATTTTAAACTTGAATGAATATCTTTTTATTAAATATTAATCGAATGTAAAATATATTTTTAATAGTTAACATTTACTATGAGAAACCTTTCAGTAAAAACTATCAATTAGATTTCTACTTACTGTTTAAAAAACACTCGACCAAGTTAATTATGTAGCTCCAAAATAACTATCACTAGTTCAAAGTACTTGTTCATTGATATCTAAATTATTCAGGAAACGTTATTTTTCTCCTAAGTACTTATAAATATATAATATTCGAACATACAAAACATAATATATGATCTGCTTCTGAGCACGTCTTAATTTCTAAATGTGTGATCTGGGTGTATGGTCTCTGGTATCTAGGTAAAAAAGGTCTCAGGTCCAAATGACCAAATTCTGGAATGCGATTGTTGGTACAACACAAAATCTAAAGAAAATATCTCGTACATAAAATATTTTAGAACACTTAGTACACTTCCTGCATTTAAAAAAAAAAATCAACTAATTCGAATCGGAATAACTTTTTCGTTATGGACTTTTTATTTGTACACAAAATATTCGGTCAGCTCCCGATGATTTGAAACTCAATTCTAATATTCAAATTAAAAAGTAAAAAAATAAATATTTTGTTGAAGACACATTTTTTTTTCCAGTCCTTAACCATGTTGTTACATCTTTAATTACTTCTGTATTAATAAACAAATTTATTTAAGGATTAATATTGTGATACTACGTTATTAGGAGAACTAGTAAAATAGGATAATGCAAGATATATCATAAAAATTATTTCTTTGACGTTAGTTAATCAAGTTTTAGTACTGTCCTAAAAATCTGTTCAGGAGTGTTATTTGGGTTTAAGAGGGATTTTATGGGAATCTTTGTTCTGTTAAGTTAGTTATGAGTAGTCTTTTGTTTACAGTTACCAGCAGATGTGTGTTTTCTAGGCCAATTGTAAAGAAAGGAAAGTTTGAAAACCATGATAACTTGCTCAGTATTTTCATTCATTTTCATAAGTATCACTCTATTAATTTCCTTTAATGTAATGTTTAGAACATTCATTCAATTTAAAATTTAAAATCCAAGGTATTTATATTCAGCTAGTATAAACTCAAAATGCCATACGACATTGTTAGCCATTTATAAAATGTGCAATCTCAATTGGCGAGGAATGGTACTGGTCATGAGTGTCATCTGAAATGAAGAAAATCCCAATGAATCTAAAGTTAAGATATTTTAATCAAATCTGAAGTCTAGAGGCATTCTCAAATGCAATTTGCCTATATCAATGAAATATTAGAAACTAAATAAATATGAGTTTACTGCTTCCTTAGTAGAGAGAGGAACATATAATAGTAAAAATATCGATGTTGAAATTGGCGATCGATTATCGATGTATACATCGATATATTTTGAGAGAAAGCATTGATGTATATTAAAATCAAAGTTATGGTTTCAAAAAGGTTAACTGGAATATTTCAATAATTACTATGGAATGGGAAAATAGCCTGCTGTAAAGAAAATTATATTTTAGTATCAATTAACTACCAATCAAATTTGATCCACCAATGAGAAAGAGAGAAATTCAGCAAGAAATATCATTTAATCATTAATTGAACAAAATATATGAAAAGAAATTCTGTAAATATTTAAAAACATCGATGTCGGGGAGAAACGTCGATTGTTATCCATCGATGTAGAAACCATTCTGTCATCGATGTTCAGCCCTATTCCTCAGTGCCGAAATTTTCAGGGATTGTGCGGGTTGGTACCTAGATGGCCCTATATCAGCTTTATCAAATGGCGTCCATTACTTTGGCTTACGCATGCGAAAACGTATTTAGTCCACACATCTATTTTTCGAAAACGGACGAGCCGTTTGGAAAAATTGGAGAAAGTAGGTTTTTAGGGACGCTGATTCCGAATTTTATACCGGAGTTATCATTGCGTATGCGCCTTTCGATTTACTTTGGAAGTTTTCTTTAATATAGAAATCTAGACCAAAGACTGTAGCCAAAAATGGCTTTAGCGATTTGATATCGTCACTATCAGCTGTTTCGAAAGTTAACTGAATTTCCTATAAAATATAAAGAATGTAACTGAGGATGGCATGTGCAGCGGAAACTTTGTAAAATAATAAAATAAAGTTGGTGAAGTAAAATACAGCCCATTATTCTTAATCGATCTAAATAATAATTGAAAATTTGAAAATTGAAAACCTACTTCAAACTGCGAAAAAATTTTCCTCAAAGAGTCACTAAAATTTAAAACCAATACTAATAAATTTTTCGTATGATTAGGTGAAGTAATGTTTAATTTGATTAAGAGTAATGGGCTGTATGTTACTTCGCCAAGTTTATTAAATTTATTTAAAAATGAAAACCAAAATTTCTATTAAATTTTTAATAGAATAGGTTTTAATTAAAAAAGTTACTTCTTTTTCGGATTCAGCACCCCAAAAAACTTCTATACGCAAATCTTTAACAAAAATAAAAAAAAATTCTCACCATAGAGAGTGAATTTGTTGATCAAACCGTTACCTGTAGATCCTGCATACTTTGACAAAATATTCATTTTTTAAACTTCCATCTTTTTTTTCTCGGCTCCTGGAGCCCATTGGAACAAATGCCGGGGCACGAGTCCAATATTTTTAGATGTATCATCACAAAAAGAAATAATAATAATAAAATAAAAGAAATGTTAAAATCGGTGACCCATTGATTGTTACCTCCTCTTGTAAGTGTGACGTTCATTCAAAGGGGCTCATTTCTTGTTTATGAGAGATTTGTACGATTTTTTTTTTTTTTTTTTTACTGCATCGGTAATTGTTTGCGCCCCATACAGTTCGTCGAGTGTGCCCTTGAATGTTGAAAAATCTTCCTACTCCCAATATTTATTATTTTATATGTTACTAAAAAAAATTATATACTAATTTGAAGAAATAAAAAATGTTGCAGAACAAAATTTTGCAACACGAAAGTGGGTCCTGGCTAGCGGTGACAGTGATTTTAGGTGAGGGTCCCAGAGTGGTTCGAAAGGTGGGGGTTCGATTACCACCTGGGTCAGATAATATTTATTTCGCGGCGGTCCCAAAAAGTAGTGAAAGGTCCACTTGCCGGATTAATGTCCTCCACCAATATCAGCACCAGTACCAGCAGTTTTAATGTTATTTATTTTTATTTTATTTTAGTATATACTAATTTTTAAAGAATCATATAATTTTCTGATCTCAATTTTTTCGTCTTAGTTTTATTCATTAACGGGTTGTGATTTATTCTGTTCCTTTTACAGTGATATTTTCTAATTTTGGTAAGTGATGAAAACGTAGAATTCATTACAATGAGCATTGCTAGTTACTAAGTTCATATTTTTTATAGATCTGTGTAATACTTTTCCCTGAACTTGGAAGCCATTGATTAGGTGAGCCAAAATAACTATTTATTTTAGTTTTATAGATTTGTGGTAATTTTGGGTGATCTGATCATTTTGATATTTCATTCAGAGATCTGCGTCTTTTACTGCCACAGGTGTTTTCTACATATACTGTGTAGCACCTGTGTAACCTTGTGGCTGCATTGTCCATACAATAAACAACAGCCATTTTCTTCTTCTGATCTCATAAATATAGATGGTAGGGAAATTAAAACAATACCAATATTAAAAAAGCCTGAAAGAGCGGACGACGGAAGCAGGGTTAAATTCGGAGAGAGTTCATCAGAGACTAGTCCCTTAATAATGTTTTCATAATATGGTTATGTAAATATTTTAAATAAAAATTTATTCTATTCTACAAGTGTAAGAAATTTTCTAAAATTTAGCTCTTACTCTAGAATCGTTTATATTTACCAAGCTTCTTTAAACATCAAATACAAAGATTAACTTTCGAGCATCTCATTATTGATTCCTTTGTTGTATAAGTAGCCAATTATTTTATTTTAGAAAGAATTAGAAAGAAAAAAAATAATTAGTAGAATAAAATATTTATATAGCATTATTCGGAATTTATTGTTTTTCTAATTATGGCATTCGATTTTTAAT
Organism: Rhaphigaster nebulosa; assembly: GCA_948150685.1. Lineage (NCBI taxonomy): Eukaryota > Metazoa > Arthropoda > Insecta > Hemiptera > Pentatomidae > Rhaphigaster > Rhaphigaster nebulosa. The sequence goes on along the minus strand of OX411306.1, from coordinate 69,093,477 downwards.
TAATCATTCCTTACGAGTTAAGAGCTTTCATTAAGCGCTTTAATTAATCATTAATTTAAAATATTTTATCCTGATGTATTATTGATTATTGAAATTATAGCATGAGTTGATTTGTTTAGATTCCATTATTGAATTTGATATAATTTTCAAGCTATCATTAAATAAATAAAAATATATAAATACTCATGGTTCTGTGCATGGTGGTTCTTCGAGAGTCGACGAGCTTTCTTTAGTACAGAAAAAATAAACAACAAAATTTGAACATTCATGAAACTTGGTCATAACTTCGTCTTAGTTATAGAAATCGAGATCTGTCGAATCCGCCCAAATTTTGTTGGGACAAACCTTGGTGCGAAAAATCTTGCTCGCAGGTTTTGTTAATTTTTGGATATAAGATTTAAATTTACCTATTGTGAAAGCAAATGAAGCAATAGGTTTGTTATTTTCAATACTAGACCTTTGTAATCGGCCAAGAAAAAAAAATCTTCCCCCTCAAAATTTGAGGTTTTACGTTTGTTTTTTGCTGTGGTTAATCGAAAGATATGAAAATTCTCTACAAAAATAAATAAATCATTTAAATCGCACCAGTATTAGCTTAGATATTGCGTTATGAATTTTGCAGACTAATACCCTAAGAAGACAACAAGACAAGAAGAACAAAAATTGTGGGTTCCTAGCTTTCTTGCATCTTTCTCAGCTTCGTTCTTCCTTGGATCATTTCTTGAATTCCTTTAGCTTCTTGGTCTTCCTTTTTTCTTTTTCGCTGAATTGCGCCTCCACCACTTTGGTACAGCTTCTTTTGAACACTCTTAGTTTACGGCGATCATCTTGGGACAACCACCAAATTTCTATTCCACAGGTGCCCTCCTGCTTAATTTTTTTGCTGAACTTGATAGATATGTTTCATAAAATCTTCTTTGTAACTCAACACATGTTCCTTTGGAGGTCGGCACAACTTTGTTTAATTGTGTGATGATTCGAGAATACTCCAATAATCCCGAAACATTCCAAATGCTCTTCTGAAAGATAATCTTGTTGTCTGAAATCTAAACCAAAGCAATATGGTTTGGGCACACCAGATATTTTTGAAATATTACTATTTGGAAATAATAAACCATTGTGTAATGATTTGCAGCGTTTTTTTACATTTACTTCGTTATTGTCTCAATTATGTATTTGTTTCAAGTGGCACGGAAACCTTTTCGCCTCGTACATTGCGCTTTAATTTATCACTCTTGCTAATTAATAATTTTTTGGTTATCTAACGATGAATTTAGAATAATTTTTGAAGTATAACAATTTTCTTTATTTGGCACAAGTATAAGAACAATATATCAATAGCAGCCCTGATGTGGGTCAGGGACAGAAAATAAAGGGCGAACTAACAAAGGCAAGCCGTGATGGGGTGAAGACAATGCAGAGAGGGGACTTGCCAAGTCCGTTGAAGGCTTAGGACCGCAGAGGACAAGCTCCACTTTCTTTTAGGTCGGAGCCTGTATCGATCCAAGGGAAACCGGCCAAGTGAGACCTGGAAGCCCCACCGCCAAAGAAGAAGCGGATCAATCACTGTCTCCAGGATATAGCTATCAAGTAATTATTTCGTCTTCTGTTATAAAAGTCACCTGATCGAATAATTATAACTAATAAAATAATTTTAATGACAAATAATATAAATATTAATATTTTGACTGGTTATTATAAAACCATATAATCCATATAATAATTTCAAATATTTTTTAAAAGTTATGTTAAATTTACGTTGTAGGCTGTTAACTTAAACTAAACCATTAATCATTGAAAAATAATTAAATGTTCATCTAGAGGTATAATTCCTATCTGTCGTTCTGTCCCGTTGTGGTACTAAGACTGTACCAGTAAAGGGGTCAGAAACCTGGTTTGGTTGGTTGCTGTATCGATGTGACCGTACATAATGTGAAGACCGGATTTTCCCGGAAATACACGTTTTAAGGTCTTGAGTCCAAATGACCAAGCCTCGCAAAATGGTCTGTGTGTCTGTGAACAGTCTAGCTCAAAAACGAAATGTAGTACGATACTCAAATTACGTATTTAAGGTAGGTATATGGCTGTGATGTTACAGCAACTTTTTCGTCAAAATCGACTAACCGGAAGTGCCACTCTATATAATCGATTTTACACTTTTTTACAATTTTCTCGAAAACGGCTCTAACGATTTTGATGAAACTTGCCTGAATTATTCTTCATAAAGGCCTTTAACTTTTCATTTATGTTGTAAATCATCGAGGATTGCAGGGAAAACAGTTATGATGAAAAGAATACTTTATTTGCGCATAGCATAACAAGTATGCACTTTACGGTAAATTATGTGTAGAATTGTATGAAAGGTAATTAAATTATCTAAAAAACAGTAAAAGAATCATCAAAATCGGATCAGTACTAGCAAAGATACAGCGCATCGGACTAACCGGAAATAGCTATTATATCATGGATTTTACTCTTTTTTTTTTAGATTTTTCTCGAAAACGGCTCTAACGATTTTGATGAAACTTGCCTAAATTATTCTTCATGAAGGCCTTTAACTTTTCATTTAAGTAGTAAATCACCGAGGAATTGCAGGGAAAAAAGTTATAATGAAAAGAATATTTTATTTGCGCATAGCTTAAGAAGTATGCATTTTATTGTAAATTATGTGTAGAATTGTATGAAAGGTAATTAAATTATCTAAAAAACAATAAAATAATCATCAAAATCGGACCAGTATTAGCAAAGATACAGTGTATTTTATGAGGAACACAAGACCCTAGGTGGATAAATAAGCGCATCCGAAAGGAGACCGAAGCGACCGAACCTCCTCCCACAAAACCGCCAATCTGTTGTAAACAATACGTTCTGTAATAAAATAATTTAAGAATACAAAAGCGGAAATTAACTTAATAATTTCTACTTTCACATTATTTAATGGAAAGAAAATGTTTCCATCGAAACTAAACCAGAAACTTTTAAAATATATTTGCAACTTGTCAAAGTTCAAATATTTAGGTAGTGTATAGGATTGTTGTACTAAAATTGTTTAAAAAACTTTTTATTGTACTTAAGCGGGAGAAGATGTGTATGCTGCTAAGTTTATTAGAAGCAGTGTTTAGGTGAACTCTTTAAAATTGTATTCAAAAAATAATTATTATAGGATGGTAAGGGAAAGATGTGTGATGCGCACCGCACCAGATTTTGTTTGTGCTAAATTGTATTACATAAAATAAAAACGGAAACCATGTCATTTTTATTATTGATTTTAAAATACTTTTATATTGTTAAAAAAATATCTTGTTTGTCCACTCACACGACTTTCTTTACCTATTGGTGCAATTTTTGCTGTCTCATTTACTAATATTGGTCCGATAAGGGTTTTTTTTTTTTTTAATTTAGCTTTTTAAACCATTTAATTGTCATTCAAGTGAGCATCTGGAATCATCCGATAGATTTGATGGTTTCAGGTAATTCCAAAAACTAAAAAAAAAAATATTGGTTTTCATAGATCTCGTAGATACACAGAATACTTTATCATCGTGAATATAACGTTTAATACGCTATATCTCAGCTAATAACGGTCCGATTTCAATTTTTTTTTTTTTGAAAATTTAATTATTTTTCAAATAGTCATAATCGACATTTTTTTAGTGATTTTAATTTCCTTTTGAATCATTATTAGACAATTAAAAAAAAAAAAAAAAGCTGTATACTTTTTGAGCTACACGCGAATAAAATTTTGTTTTCTTCATAACTTTTTTTCATTTTTTCCTCTGGGAAGGAGAAGACTTTATGTAACTTTCATCAAAATCATTACAGACTCACGGGGCTCTAAAACCGTTGAAAACTGATTTATGGGCACAACTTCAGGTACTGCAAGAACGTCAAATATTTAGAATCTCTAGCAACAGAAGAAAATTATATAAGTGCAGAAGGCTGGTAGCAGATATCTTTTAGCGCTGAATAAAGAACTTAAATTCTGATAATTGTCTCGATCTGCAAAAACCATAATATTATCATTTACAATACCATAAAGATCATTAAATCACATCGAAAATTTCACCCGATTACAATAATTTCCTTTTCTAGTAGCGATAGTAAGTAAAAAATCGAAAATAAGTGTAAATTCATAGATATATTCAAATATGAACAAGTCATAATTAATTTTTATTTTGACAATAATTATTTACACATTCGCGCTAGATTTTTAACAAAATACAAGTTAAAATTTTATGTTTAAACACTTGCAAGTACTAGTTCGACAATCTGATGCATATTTATAGGGCTGAATTAAAGTCTCTAGCAAAGGGGGCTACGTCATTATTCGGGATAAATTAGCTCTCTGTTTTATACCCAATACGTTTTATAGACATTTTGTCATAAATATGTTTGCAGCTTAGCCCGTAAACGGATTAGTATACTTAGAGTTTTAAAAAAAAATTTAAGTTACCAAATAATCATTTGCTTTCATTTTTATTTTCTAATTACTTTTTCCCCCTAATTTTTTTTTTCCTTCTTGTGTTCTGTGTCAATTATTTATGTAAAACAACTTTTTATCGCAGCTACCGTGAAACACATTTAGGAGAACACTCACTATAGTTTCCGTACTCAATTGAATAGTTTATTAATTAGTAAAATCCTTGAAACATAGAATATCTTAAAAATTGAGTTTCCCTGCTTTATTGTTAATGTTTATATATGGCAGTGTTCCAAAATATTACAGATTTTTGTAATCTTGGTAGAATTTGAGAAGCTTAATTAATATAAAAGAAAACACTTTCGATTTCAATAGTTGATTTTGTTATTTAAAAAAGCAAACTTCTTCTGGTTTCTGGCTGATATTTTCATATTTTATCTCGCTCTCCCTTGTCATAACCTTGCACTCACTCCCATACGTTACCTCCAATCTTATTATGGTCTTTTAAACGGGGGTTTTTGCAGATCGGAATTTAAGCTCCTTATTCAGCGCTAAAAGAGATTTGCTACCAGCTGCTATTCTGGCTTTGATCTCTGCATTTATATAATTTTTCTTCTGTTACTGGAGATCCTACATATTTGAAGCTCTTGCAGCGCCTGATGTTGTGCCCATTAATTTGCATTTTCTCTTCTCTATCTGCTTTAGTTCTTGGCGTCCTCCTATATCCCGTCTTATTTTCGTATATTATTAAGCCCCTACTTCCGCTTCAAACTCTTCTAACGCTCCTGAAAAAGTGAATGTGTGCGATGTGATGGCTGTATCGTCTGCATACGCCATATTTTGAATAAGTAGGCCTATTATAAACATATACTTCGGAGTTAGTTCTAATTGTTCGTTTTTTCGAGGGCCAGGTTGAATACTATGGGCTACAGTGGGTCACCTTGTCTCAGTCTGCTTGTCATTTCAAACTCGTTTGATAGGACTCCACCAACCCTTACCTAAGACTTAGTTTCCTTCCACGTCATTTCGACTAATCTCACCAACATTGCTGGGGCTTCTAGAGATCTGATATCTCTAGCTATCTTTTCTTTTTCTAGTAGTCGTATGCCTGCTTGAAATCTATAAAAAGGTGGGCCGGTTAACGTTATGCTAAAAAAAAAATTATTTTTATAGCTGTCTTAGAAAATTAAATCCGTTGCGTTAGACAAGGAAGTCTGAACCCACACTAGTATTCCCCAGTAGCCCTCTAAGCGCATCTCACAACCTCCGGTTAATTGCAATGGAGAGTACCTTATACACAGTCGACAGGAGCGCCATCCCACGATAGTTCTCGCATGACATCATGTCGCCTTTCTTATAAACTGGGCATAGGACAGCTATAGCTCCAGTCTCCTTGCATACATTCCACAGTCCAGATATCCTATTTCAATTTATATATTTGCGTAATCACTGTCTGTCCTCCATACTTAAGAAATTCTCTTCAGTAACTGGGGCCTTTTGATTTTTTTGATACAGAGAAAAACGAGAGCCACGACAGAGGATTTTAAAAGAAAAAGGGCGAAAGCAATAAAACTGTTAAGAGAAAAAGGAATGCTAAAGAAAGGGGAAACTTGAGAAGATTCAGGAGGAATTTGATATGAAGTATTAAGGAAATTTTATTTAGGAAGTTTTGTTTGTGCATTGGATATGCACCGAGGCCCGAATTGCTAAAAGTAAATAGGATAGAATGTTTTAGTAGTCGGGGAGAGCAGCAGGAACAGAGGAAGTGTTCAGGATAATGAAGAGGAAGTGTCTTCCTGATCAGAGGAATCAATGGATATAATTGCGTCTCTGAAAAATCATAGCTTCTTTCCCCCTGGTCATATTTACATAGAGATCGCCAGATCTTGTCCATTAGGTGGTATGCCTACTTTAAATTTCATTCGATCTATCAGAACCTTGGAAATTTGTTTTTCAAATAACCAGTAACGCTGTTATATATATTTTACTAAAAAAAAAGATTTATCGTTAAATTGAATACATTTTTTTCTTTAAATTGTTCAGAGTCCTGAATTATCTACAGCATGGTTCTCAAGCTTTGGACCTATGCCTTTCTTTGAATAACAATTTAAAATAAAAATGCTTATATGATCCTTGCTGGGTTTATTAGGGCTCCCTATATTACTTCTCACACCCTTCCCTCCCTCCCCTCCTCTCCTCGACTGAGAACGTCTGACCTGCATTGTAAAACTATTCCAAAAACCTAAATAGGGCTTCAAATCTCAAATTTTCTGTTACTATTCATTATTTAATTTGTGAAAAAAATGTTCTGCTTTTTGATATCAACGTGATTCATGCAAAACATCTATTTATATTTTTATAACTGTTTTTTAGTCGTTTTTCCCGGAAAAAATAGACTATTGCGGTGGGTCGAAAGTCGGCGGTGAGCGGTGGGACTGCGATTTCTATCCGTTTCATAACCCCTAGAGCACGATTATGGAAAATTTGGAGATGTCTGATATATATTTATATATATATTTTTTCCCCGCTACATTTGAGCATCTCCAGCGGCCCCCTTTGAGTCAAATGAGCTGAAATTCGGTATGTAGGGCTTTCTTCAAGGCAGAACGATACCATTAAAGAATGAGTAAATTCCAGTCAAAATTTCGGTATGTTTACCTGAAATTTTGGCGTTTTTTAAGTTTTGCGCATCGCTACAGCTCCACCGTATTAGTTTATAGGGCTGAAAATTTGTATGTGAATTGAGTTGGTATCGGGGAAGTATCCTTTGGGGGTCTCGACTTGGTCCCCCCCCCTCTCCTGAGTTTTCCGATTTTTTGAAACATTTGCGCACCTTTAAAGCCCCTCCAAGTTGAGTTAGGGAGCTCAAAACCTGTTGCATTCGAAAAGAAATTAAATTACCTATAAAACAAAAGAAGTTTCATCGAAATCGAACGGCTTTTAGCAAAGATATGGCTACTTCAACTTTTTCAATGCCTTATTAGTCGTTTTTTCCCCGAAAAAAATGTGTCATTTTCAGTAAATTGTCATTTCATATGTAAATTTCGGTATGTTAGGGGACTGCCTTTTGTGGGAAAATACGACTTTAGTGACGGAGTTCTACTGCTCACGGATTTTTTTTTTGTTCTATTGTTACCTGTTGTTATAGCAGTTACAGTTAATAAATTTTAAATTATACTTATTCAATTTACTCCTAACCATTATCTCATTAATTATTCTTGAACCTGAAGTTATAATTACTTTCAATCCAACTTGGTGAATATTGATATTTTTTTCATTTCCATTTATAAACCATTTAAATTTGCGAATTGAATAACAAGTAAAGATATTCTAGTAACTGTGAAAGAACAAGCCGTGATAGCTTTGCATTGCGATTAATAAGATGGTTTAGAGGTGGTTAGCTCTTACTGATAAGTTAAATTTATAGTGGTGACCTATTATTGAGAGGTGGATAAGCTTTACAAAGAGAGATATTTTTACCTTACGTTACATCATTTCCTCGAGGTGATAAAAGTGCAGTAGTTTGTTCGCTCTAATAGCAGACAATACTTACCTATAGGCCACTATTGATTTCACCTTTGTATTTCTTCTCACATAGATACTATTTAGGACATGGGCCCTCAACCCCCAGGCAGCTGACACCATCCTACTAGCCTGGCGTCACATGTGCTCGAGGCTACAGTAGTATCAGCCTGGTATAACTTGTAACTGAGGCCATTATGGAATCCGGCATCTGTTACGTGTTTCACCGAGTTTTCACTGAAATTTTATATATTTTTTTTTTTTTTTAAATGACTACCAAAGATTGTATGAAAGTGTTAATAATATTGCATTCACCGAATTTTATACCTAGTTATAAGCCCACATACTCTTATAATTAGGTGTAAATTCATTTAATAGAACATAACTAAGGGGTCAAAAGTCTCTTAATTCATTGTTTCAAATGAGTAATTTTTCAATCGTAATTGCAAAATGTGATAATCAAGTATTTATACTTATCTTAAAAAATAATCTTAATATTCTCCAAATTATGAAAAAATGACTAATTGACAACTAGAATCACATTGACTTAGGCATTAATATTTCTTGTTAAGAAATTTTATATCTTTTGAACAAGTTTAATGTATTATTAAATAATGTTTTAATGTATTTAAAAATATAAATAATAGCCTTACCTATATGTTTTATTCTTATTTTTTTTGTTAATATTATCTGCAATATCCAAATAAGAGAAAATAAGTACTATGCTCGCCGCTTGACTGATAACCTATTAATGTGCTCCCTGGTAGAAAAAGTTTGGGAACTCCTGATTTGGGAAATGTAAAATAAGAAAATGAAATTTTTTTTATCGTTCATAGGCAAAAGGTTCATTTAATATTTCTACTAAAAATACAGTGAATAAGGAAAGTTCTATGATTTGCGACTTGAGGCTCCCATAGGCTGGGACAAATGTACGCAGTTCGTTTAAATTATGTCTTTGTAGCCAACATCTTCTTCAGTCTCTTGGAATCGGCATGTATTGAATACTCGTTTGTTAACACTCCTGCTGTATAATTATAACCATCATGATAAAAATAATTATTTTTGAAAACATAAAACCGAAAAGAATGCTTGGTTTTATCTTGTATCTTTACGAAAGAAAAGTTAACTTTCTGGAGCGACGAAGAATCTTTATCGTTAGGGTTGGAACATCGAAATTAAAATAAGAAAATAATTGAAAAAGCAAAGAAATGTGCATCAAATGAGTATAATGTTACAACTGTGAAGAAGGTTATGAAATAATGTAATTATTATTCATAAAACAATATTTTTATTTGCCATGAATCATACAAAAAAAGAGAATTATAGTTTGGCAAAAAAAAATGTTATAACACATTTTTATCTTAAAGAGTTATAGTCATATATCATATTCTTCTACAAGTTTTTCAATAATTAAATCTTCAAACTTTTAACAATTTTAATTATCTTATAACGTATTCAAAACAATCATCTAAAAGCATGTAGTTCATTTTATATATTTCTCAGCACAATCACTATTATGTATAGTATGATCTATTTGTCTTTGCACAGGATTAAATAACATTATTAAACTAACTAATCTTAACCAAACTAATTATTGGTTGGTTTACAAAATAAAACAATATTTTGTTTATTCTCATATATACTGGTAAAACTCCAGAATCGTGACCCCAACATGGCGGAGGTCTAGATTTTTACGACCTTACTGTGATTCGAGCTGTGCATGCCCACAACAAATACTCAAACAAACGGATCCTTATCAGTTGAGATCCGAGCCTTACCGTAATTTAAATTATTACTGCTTTAATTAGATTACAACTGTGGATTTTCGCTCGCTACGCTCGCTCATAGCGAAAACGAACTGCGTACTTTTGTCCCAGCGTATGGGAGCCATAAGTCGCAAATCATAGAACTTTCCTTATTCAATAAGCCACAATGAAAGTAAATTCACAAATACTAACAGAATTAAAAAAAAGATAATCAACAATAAATATAACGATGCTGAATTATAGACAAAAAATTCTATATTACAAATCGTGTAAGTCGATTTATTCAGGTAATATTTATTTGAGTATGTGTGGGCATGCGCAGCTCGAAGTATAGTCAGGTCTTTAAAAATCAAGACCTCTGTCTCGTCGAGGCTACGACTCTTGAGTTTCACCGAATAAACGAAATTGTTAATTACAATAAAATACAATATAATATCGATAATTCGTATGGTCAAGGGTCCGAGAGTTAAATATGAATTATCGAGTTATTCAAATTATCGAGATTTCTAATAATCGATAGTAAAATTAGTTTTATTTGTATGAATGTACATACAAATGATATAGTTATATCAACAAAATTTTAAAATATCACATTTGAAAAATATTCGGTTATATTTTTTTGGTGCAATCATCGAAAACGGATCTTGTCGATGGCTTTCCTAAGCATGCTCAGAGCAGAAAAGACGTTTTTACACCGATATCCGATTTTGCTAAGAAATGACATACGTTGTTGATGTACCTATTATTTCGCCACTTTTGAACTATTCGTCGGCACATCAATTTCTTCTTCATCACATTTTCAAACGGAGTAAAAATTTCGCCGTCAGTTAAGATCCTAGCTACAGCTAAGCCTTCGTCAAAATAGGCGAAATCTCGGAAACTTAGAGTTTCTTCATTTTGAGATAGTGATTATATTATTTCTGTCGACAATGTTAATGTTTCTTTATTTTGGCGTGAGCTAGTTTTCAAAGACATCCGTAAAGTTAAAAAAAAAAAATTATATATAACAAAAAAAATTATAAATCCTGGCTCTTCAGTTCTCAATTTTCTCTCAACGTTTGACGAGGTCATATTTATTCGGGTGCAGTAGTAAAACAAAATTTTCATTCATTGTTTAATTAATATAATAAATTGGAAAACACTAAACAATATATTTATCTACAAAAAATAATGATATGTATATATATATATATATATATATATATATATATATATATATATATATATATATATATATATATATATATATATATATATATATATATATATACACATTTATGGGTTATAGGAGGGCAAAAGTACGCAGTAGTGTTTTGACAATATAATCATACTTTCATGAGCCCGCAACCTGTCTGTGTTGGATCAGTACCACTTGTGAAACGGAACTCCTTGATGTTACTGTAACTATGAGCCACAAAAATTAGGTGAATCACTAGTTAACAGTTTGGTGTAATATATTCAATAATTCATCTAACCATTTTGTGAAATAGACTAGAGCTTCCTTTTCATCCTTTTTTGTCTTGATCAAATATCAAGTCAAAACCTTTTAATTACTCAAATAAACTCGAATGTTTACTTAGTTCACTATCCTGTTGAGTCATGCAAAAGGGGGTAGAAGTTCACAAGGCCTGTGGGGCAAATGTACGCATCCATGAGTATATAGTGATTTACCGCTAATTCCAGACTAATGGCTCATTTTCTATTTCAGGTTTTATTACCTACAATCTACCGAAAATTAAAATCAGATGGAAGCGCAAAAGCAAGGGCTTAAAATGTTTGTTGCTGACATCAACACTAAACACAGAACTGCTTGAAGCATTAGCAGCTAAGAAAAAAAGGAACCTATTAAAAACCAAAGCAAATTAGTCTCTTCCAAACCAAAATGAAAATTGCAAGTTCAAGTTCTGGATCAGATACAAATATGACCCTGCGCAACAGTAGCTCTGACTTGATATGCGCTTCTCCGAATTAGATCTGTATGATAAAGACATATCTCCTTTGCTCCGGAGATATTGTATCTTACTTTCCGTCGTAAACATACTATGGGAAACCAAGGATTCTTTTCGGTTTTATGTTTTCAAAATTAATTATTTTTATCATGATGGCTACAATTATACAGCTGACATTAAATGTGTTTACAAACGAGTGTTTAGAAAAAATTCGATATCTCTGTTGATAATTCCCTGTGGAAGCGGTTCTTGAACAGGATTTATTGTAATTGTTTTTGTTGTATTATTATATTTAGAATATAAATTATATTATTTCCATCGACAGTGTTAAGGTTTTTTATTTTGATGTGAGTTATATATATATAATATAAAATATATATATATATATATATATATATATATATATATATATATATATATATATATAATATAAAAATATATATATATATATATATATATATATATATATATATATATATATAAATAAAGCCGTTACTGTCCGTATTGTTCAATTGTTGTTGACAATTAAGGAATCGTTTAAAGAGCCAGCCAGCAAGGGCAAGCACTGTTAACTGCTCACCTGTGACAATGGTTTTAAAATTTAAATTGCAACTGGCTTCAAGGCTGCAAGCTTCTACTATTCACAATGGTTCAAGATTGTGTTGTTTTCGTTGTTGGATAATGCAGGTTTATAATTTTTGCTTGGAAATTTGACATTAAGATTTTGGTATTTTTAACCATAACCTTTATTCCACGATATTAACTGAACATTATTCCAATTTTAGTATGTATTGAACCTAATATCCCCCTACTAAGGAATTAAGTAATTCATCTTACCCATATATTATCAAAACTTACGAATTAAGTTACTATTTCTAGTTAATTAATAAATAAATTAAGTTACTATATTATTTTTCAAAATGGAGGTCACTTGGATTCAAACGTCACAATTTGATTTTTCGTAATACATGATAACATATCCATTAATGAGGACAATCCTTAACAGTCTATTTGATTTGAAATTTTAAGTTGAATCAATTAATTAATAAATAATAGTTAATTAATTTAAATAAAAATTGAAATAGAAAGTTAATTTGATTAAATCAATATAGAGCCAATAGTTAATTGTTCAAAATCAGTTGACATCCGCATGATAGTATAGAAGGATCAATTTAATCAGGGATTGATACATTATTTGCCACTTCTATAAATTCGTTTTATTGAAAAATAGTTTCGAATGTTATACATTAATCCTCAGTTCTAAAAACACACAAAAAATTCAAAAATAAGCAATTCAAAATATAGTTTGGTATTATTATACATATTGAATTAGATTAATATAAATCAGTATTATAAAACATTTATGAATTATGAATTTAATTAAGAAAAGAAATCAAATACATGTTGGTACTCACCAAGGTTTAAATGGATTATATCAAACAGAAAAGTTTGTACTGGTTTCTTCTCGCATTAAACTAACAATGAACGAAAGGTAGGTTTGATGTTTTTAGGTAAACGGTTTAAGGGTCAGCGGGAGAGTGTAAATTGAGTCCCAAATGCCAGAAAAGGTACTAACTGAGTAACAATGAACGAAAGGTAGGTAGGATGGATGTATCCGAATTGAATCCCAAAAAATTTAATGAGATAGCGAAGAGTGTAAATTGAGTCCCCTGTACCTGGGAATTGGCTTTGACCTTTTTTCAGGTATTGGGTCCGGCTTATCAGCGTTATCTAGGGACACCGCGAGGAGTTAAGTCGTTTTGAAAATATTTCGTGCGTTGGAGCAAAATTCACGAAGTCCAGTTAGTGAATTTTTTATGTAGGTTTTTTTTTAAAGTGCTGAAACCAAATCTGACGCCAGTTTTGAATAAAAAGATTCTGTTAATATACTTCATTCCGTAAAAGAATATTTTTCCATTACTTATAATTCAATTGACACTTCGAATCAATCTAAAATTGAATTATTTCGTTTTAAAATATTGTATCACTCTAAAACTTACTACCTCTGGATCACAAATAATGTTTTTATATTATTTATAACACTTTGAGCCCGGTCTTAATTATCCAAATTAAATTCAATACACTATGATATCCCAAGCAATGCTGGGTTCTTAACTATGTGCATTTTATAATATAAAAAACATTATTTATGATTAAGAAATAGTTTTTTTTAAATTTTAAAAATTATACAAGTAAATAAATATACGTATACTCTATAGTAATACTGTTTTGATTAAATATAATTCAATAGACCTATCAGAACGCTGCACAATTTAATTATATCATTTCAATAAATTTAAATACAAAGTATAATATTTACTATGTTTTTGTATTACATAGTAACTTAGTAACATATGCATGGTTAAGAACCCAGTCTTGCTTGGGATGTCATAGTATTTTCAATTTAATTTGAATATTTAAGATCTTGTTAAAGTTCAAGCAAAACATTATTTGTGGTCCAGAAATAGTAAATTTTAGAGTAATAAAATTATTTAAAACGAAATAATTGAATTTTTAAAGCGATCTGAAGGATCCATTGAATTGCAGTCGAACTTCCATATATCGAAAATCTCTATATATCGAACTTTTTTTAGGAACCTTGAATTTTTATTAGAAAAAATATTCTGTATATCGAATACAATTTCTGAATATCGAACAAAAATTCCAATTTAAAAAAATATAAAATGTGATTGTCATCAAAAAGAGTCCGTAGTCCACATATATAATAATAGGTAGTAATTAAATAAGAAAAAAAATGTTTCACTGGTTTGCAATGCAGTGGAAATTCATGGAAGGTCTTGTTTCAGAAAAAGCACATGAGTACCTAAATTCTCTGAATCTCTTTCCTAACATAGAATGAAATTTTTATTTTAAATTCAGTTTAACTTTGCCTCTCTTGTTGTGAACATTGCTCCTGACTTCATGACTCTCATGACTTCGGTGATGAATTATACACAAATAGACATTAGAAGCTATCTTGCGCGAAAACAAAAATAAATGAATTTTTTGTATATTTGCATATTTTTAATACATGCCTTATTAAATTATAAATGCACATTTGTAAAAAATCTGCAATCACATAGTAATTTGTACAATTTTTCAAATAAGTGCAATTGATCGATCAGTTTTGTTTTTCTTTTACCCTAAAAAATTGTCATTATTACTTCCCAAAAATTCCCTTTGTTGATTTTTTTACCCTAAAGAATAACTGTAATTGTTTTTAGCCTGAAAAGGGTGAAAATTGTAATATTTCTGTATTTCGAAATTTCCATATTTCGAATTTTTTTCAAGGAACCTTCATGTTCGAAACATAGAGGTTCGATTGTATATATAATGAGAACAGTATTTTTCTACGGAGTGAATTATATTAACAGATTCTTTTTTATTTAAAACGCGTAATATTTATTTGTAATTACTGTTAGTTGTAATTTATATTTATTTATCTTCATATGCTTAATCTTTCGTCTATAAGTTTAATATTGTATACATCTTATAAACCGTTGCAACCTTCACAACACCAGACTGATTCAAATTGTTAAAAACAATATAAACAATAATTTTACTTATGTAATTTTGATTTGTTATTCTTTGTTAAATAAAATCTATCCTATGCTTCTGGCGTGCTATGCAACCCTTAATTGTTGCTTGATATTTATGACTGATGTGATGAGGAAACATATCGAGAGCGTTCAAGCAAAATTATAAAAAATTCACAGTACAATTCTTCACGTAGCAAACCATTTTCATCTGATAAGATTAAGCCATACAACGGTTTACGACTATACTGGCTATAGTTTCATTCAAAATGCACTTAGTCCTTGTATGTCGTTTTTCCACCAGAAAGAAAACATTCATTACACTAAATTCATTAATTGGACTTATGCTAACTTAGTGACTTGCGCACACAATATACGTGTGCTGGGGAAACTACACAGCAATCTTCATGGTGTCTCTGGGTAACGCTAATAAGCGGGGCCCTACCGCGTGGTACCTGAAAAAAGGTATTGGGTCACAAAACGCTCTTCAAAAATAAATAGAATTTGTAATAGAAATTGTAAATTTTAGAGCGATCTGAAGAATATATTGACTTATATTTAGTGATAACGACATTCTTAACGGTATGAAGTTTATTAACAGATTT
Organism: Rhaphigaster nebulosa; assembly: GCA_948150685.1. NCBI lineage: Eukaryota > Metazoa > Arthropoda > Insecta > Hemiptera > Pentatomidae > Rhaphigaster > Rhaphigaster nebulosa. The sequence goes on along the minus strand of OX411306.1, from coordinate 69,077,679 downwards.
TTTTATTCAATACCGACGTCATATTTGGTTTTAGCACTGTGAAAAACCCCTATTTTCAAATTTTAGAGCGAAACTAGAAATAGAAATTTTTGTCCAAAAAATTGTGCCAACTGCCTCTCTCTCCCCTTCAAATTTTCATAATTTGAGTTTCGCTTATGAATCAGAAATCCTTTGAACAATTCAAACCATTTGGGTTATTGGCAAAGTTTCTTAAACTACGATAACCGCGATGCTCCTACGTGTTTTAGAACTAACGTTATCCGCAAAAAAAATCAATTTTGTTTTTATATGGTAATGAAATTTTTTCACACAGACCTTCTGAGATAATGCAATGTTTTTTTATATGCGTGAAAAGAAGAAACTTCTTTCTAACGAGTCCAAGAACTTCAATATCAAATACACTGAAGACGAGTTTGCACAGCCCCAAATCGGAACGTAACTTTGTGGCTTAAAAATTTTGAACACCCTGAGAACCATCGCCCAGTCCTTAGAACTGCAAACAGCTTCTGGCCCTCCAAGTTGGGGGAATACTTACACTAACACCCATACAGTACACCATTTCAGCACACTACATACACCCCCACACTACAGACGAAGGCCACCTACATTACACACCCTAGGGCCCCCTCTCTTAGGTAGTCTCCCCGAAGGGGATGCAGGTCTGCAGGCATTAAGGTGGCAGCCCCACCAGCAGACTAGGGCTCTTAGTGAGGGTTGATAGCCCCGCGGGCTGAAAATTAAACTATTGAGAAACCCCACGCAATAGTCTCGGAAATCGATAAACACTCACGGGAAAAACACGGCAAACGTCACAGGTTTGGATACTGGAACATGCTTTCATTATATAGACCCGGAACACTCAATGTACTCCTGAATGAAATAGATGGATACAAGTTGGACATTGCTGCCATCCAGGAAATCCGATGGATTGGCCAGGGCACTCTGGAGAAAAGAAACCACACGGTATACTATAGCTGCAACGATCGGGTACATACCTTGGGATGGGATTCATCGTCAGGAAATCGTTTAGAAGATTGGTCATCGGATTTTAACCAGTGAATCCAAGAATATCAGTGCTGAGGATTCGTGGAAAGTTTTATAACTTCTCAATCCTAAGTGTATATGCTCCGATCGAAGAAACGAATGAAGAGGAAAAGGATGAGTTCTATGATCTGCTTGAGAACACACTGGATTCATTACCTCATTATGATATGAAAATCATTGCAGGTGACCTAAACGCTAAAGTAGGCCAGGAAGATATCTATGTCCCTACTATTGGTAAACACAGCCTGCATGAAATAAGTAATGATAATGGCCGACGACTGACCAACTTTGCTGCATCCAAAAGCCTTAAAATTGCCAGCACATTATTCCCACATAAGAATATCCATAAGGGCGCGTGGACATTACCTAATGGACTCACTGTCAACCAGATCGACCACATACCTGTCAGTGACAGACATCTTAGTAGCATCACCGATGTCCGAGTATTCAGAGGAGCCAATATCGATTCCGACCATTTCCTGGGTATTGCCCATGTTACAGCAAAGATTGCTATTAATCCACCTAGGGCACGGGAAAGAGCGAATAAATTTAATATTGTAAAGCTTAAAGACCCACAGATTAAGGCGAGATATGGAGAATCATTGGACTTCCGGTTAAGGTGCATGCAAAGTACAGATGATAGCATAGGAGATTTCTGGGACAGCTGCCGGAAAACTATTGAAGAGACTGCTGAAGCCGTTCTGGGACCAGCCGTAAAAGAGGCTAGGCATTGTTGGTTCGATGAAGATTGTCGGACTGCCACTGAAGCTAAAAATGGAACCTATAAGATGATGATTAACAGGCGCACTGTGGAAGAATATAGAAGAAAACGAAGGGAAGAAAAGTGCTTACATCGCAGGAAGAAAAGGGAAAATAAGAACAGAGAGTTAAAGGAGTTAGAGGACTCTAAGACCATTGGGAACACCAAGAAGTTCTACACAAATGTTAATAGAACCCGAAAACCATTTAAGCAAATCCCTTCGATGTGTGTGGATGAGCAGGGAGCTCTCCTATCTGAAGAGCAGGCCTGCCTAGCAGAATGGAGAAGATTTTTCGAGAGGCTTCGGAATGGCCCAAGTGTAGAAAGACAGATAAGAGTCCCAAATTCTGGAATCCCAAATTGATGACTTAAAACCACCAGATGAAGACGAAGTGACAGACGCTCTCAACAAGCTGAAAAACAACAAAGCGCCAGGAATTGATGACCTCCCTTCAGCATTGTTCAAGCATGGAGGAAACGAACTCACCAAACTCCTTCACAATTTACTGATAAGCATCTGGACTGAGGAGATTATACCAACGGATTGGAAGAACTGTTATATGCCCAATACACAAAAAGGGTGAGCTACTGAAATGTTCGAACTACCCTGGTGTCGCTTTGCTCCCTTGCGCATTTAAATACTGTCCAATATTCTGTTTCAAAGACTTTTACCGTATGCAGAGCGAGAACTGGGTTAATATTAGTGCGGATTTTGACGTGTTCGATCGACAATAGACCAAATTTTCTGTCTGAGAACCATTCTGGAAAGAGGCGTGAATACAAACTTAAAACCCATCATTTGTTTGTCGGCTTTAAATCAGCCTACGACACAGTAGATCACGCAAAGCTATACGAAGCATTAACTCATTTCGGAATCCCCAGAAAGCTTATAAGATTGATAAGGATAACGATGGAACACATTGTTTGTGTTGTGAAAATTCGGGGCAACATCTCAGAAGAATTTTCAACAAAAAGGGGGTGAGACAGGGTGATGCTTTAGCGTGCCTCCTCTTCCTAATTGTCCCCTACAAGTTTGAGCACGTTCAAGAATTCTCTTACCTAGGTTCGCAGATAACCAGCGATAACCGGATGGAGGTAGAGGTAAGGAAAAGGATTTTGATGGCTAACCTTTGTTACTATGGATTGAAACAGCACTTGAAAAGTCACTTAGTAACCCAGCGATGGAGGGACTGTGTGGACACCGATGCAAAGAAGTTCGGAGTGAGAGACTGGATGGTGGCAGCAAAAAATAGGGACACCTGGCGGTTGCTGTTGGCGGAGACCATGACTCGCTAGCGGGTTGTAGTGCCAAGAGATGAAGAAGAGAACTGATAAAATTTCTTTTTTGTTTTCGATGATATTTTCAACATTAAGGTTTTTTTTTTTTTTTTATACAGACCTTCTAAGATAATTCAATAGTTTTCTATATGCATAGAAAGAAGAAACTCCTCTATTTTTGGCGATTTCAAGAACGTTGACATCGGGTAAACAGAAGATGAGGTACAGAGCTTCAAGCCCACACGTAATTTTGAGGCTTTCAAAGTATTAAACACACTCGGAACTGAAAAAAAAATATTTTTTTCTTTTTGATGATTTTTTCAACATTAAGGTTTCTTGAGGTGCTTAATTCAAATCTGCCATCATTTTTGATGTGAAAAAATCTATAGGGCTAGTTTACTTAATAATTTAATTTAATTAGCCTGAGGTTGAAGGAGTGGAGAGAAGTCCGTCGATCTGGCGTCAATCTCTCCCAACTAGAAAAAAATCTAGAGGCCCTTCTATTGTATTCAATGTTCTGTCGTTGGTACTGTTTTGGAGACTATCGAGTAATTTGATATGCCACATAGTTTATCAGTGTGATAGTTTATCAGTTCTTGTTCTCTATTGTTAAGTTTGTCTTACATTTCGTCTCAGCATGCTATTGGAGCTTTTTTGCAGCCGTGGGCGATGTGTTTGTTAGCATCGGTTCTCCATAAAGGATGACCGGTCTAACAACGCTTTTATAGAAAATTAATTTTAGGCGGAGGAATAGATTTGGAGATTAACAGTTTGTAAGATTCAGTCCTAATCAGCCTAATTTTTCTTGTTGCAGTGGCAAGATAGTATCAGGTACCTGTCGAAGGTGACACCCAGGTACACTATTTTGTTAGCCTGGTCTGGCTATCCATTACCCTTAAAACCTTAAGGAGAGGGCGCAGGGAGGAAAAAATAATACAGTCGGTCTTCCTGGAATTATCTGTTATAATTTACCCGTCCATTTTCGTAGTAATTTCTTCACAGGCCTCCTCCGTTTAGTGAGCTACCATAGATACCAATATCATTGACGCATGCCGCTACTGTAGCGTTTTGATACTTTGCTCCAACAGTTTCAGTTGTGTACAATGAGGAAAGTACTGAGGATAGAACAGACCCTTGGAGGCCTCCACATGTGAGTGCGACGTTTTCGAATTCTGCTTCGTCGACTCATACCCTTATTGAACGCCGCTGTAGAAATTATCACAAGAGAGTGAAGAGCTAAATGCTCAGGGAATTCGTCTTGAAGTGTTTTACATAGAAGAAAGTGAGGCACTGAGTCAAAAAGTGGTACAGCGTCTCGATTTTGGTGGGCAAAACTCATATCAAATTAAAGTTTTCGCGCGGGATCATCATTTTAGGAGTGACTAATGTGCCCCGTAAAGACTAATGTGCTTGGCCCAAATTGGTGCAACAATAGTGGCGCGTCTTATCTCATACTTTCGTTACGGGTGGGACCTCCTCTTATTCGGCCCGCTACACTCCTTAGATATTTCATTTCGGAAGCGGTTAATATTCTTTTATACTTGTCAAGCAGGACCCGCTCTCATTTCCGTACAGTATGATAAGAAGGTGCTGCGTATTGTATATATTTATTTTTCTCTTATTTTCAATCTTTATATATCTGATAACATTTATATTATTTAACTGGCTTCCTATTTCGGTATTTGTTCTCTGATGCCAACTATTATCGCTGAAAACTGGTCCAAAAATTCTTCTAAGGATCCGTCTCTCGAATCTTAGGATCATGAGCTCTTGAGTTCGCGAAATTGTCCTGCATTCAGATGTATAGGTCAGAACAGGTCTTATGAGGGCTTTATTAAGTTGCACTTTAGAGTTTCGTGAGAGGCATTTATTTCTGGAGGGTTTGAGGAGCCCGCAATAGCACTTGTTTGCAGCCAATAATTTCCTATTTATTTCTTGCTGCATATTATTTTCAGAGTTCGTCTGAGAGCCTAAATAAATAATTCTTTTACCCTTTCAAATGTGAAGTTCCGACTTTCATATGGGCGTCCTGCTGATCCAGTCCTTGCTCTCATATTTTTAGTATTTGCCTCATTCACACTGAGAACTACTTTTCGTGCGCCTTCCTTGAGTACAAAAAATAGCTAGTTAATAAACGTCATACTTCTTCCCATTATGTCCAAATCGTCTGCGAAACCAAGGATCTGAGTCGATCTGTTAAATAAAGTATCCATAATATGTACACCTGAGCTTCCAACTGCACACTCCAGGGTATATTAAATAAGAGACAGGCAAGACTATCCATCCTGTCTGAGGCCCTTATATGTTTCAAAATTTCCAGAGAGACCTCCGCCTAGTTGAACAGTACATTTCGCCTTCTTCATGGTCAATTTTACTTTATTTTACTTAACGAACTACCTTGGAGGGAATTCCCTATCCAAGAGTAGATTTTGCTATATCTCCTCCCTTATCATGCTATCCCTAATCCAAAAAAGTAGATTTTGGTATATCTCCTCCCTTATCATACTATCGTAAACCTTCTGAAAGTAAATAAAGAGGTGGTGCTTGGTAATATTGTACTCTCTGGCTTCCTTTAGGATAGTTTTATTGAAAAGATGCAATCCACAGTTGCAATCCACCCTGCTTGGTGCTATCCGGTTTCTTTTTCTGCGATTGGACGGAGTCTCTGATATAATAACCTTGAGAATATTTTCTAGCCGTTAGAAAGTAGAGATATTATTCGGTAGTTCTTGCACTCTGGTATGCCTCCTTTCTTATGAATGGGTACTAATCATCTGGCATTTGATCACTTTGCTATATGTCCATTACAGTATTATACAGAAACCCTTTTACTTTATCTCCTCTATATTTCAAGAGATCTCCGTGAATGCCGTCTGCTTAAAAATACCTATTTTTAAGGTGTTTTATTGCTTCTTCGACCTTCTCAAAATTTCGTGGCTCAAGGTCCCCTTCCGGGATTTCTTGCACAGGCTCAAACAATGATTCTCCGTTTTAATTTAAGAGACCGCTGAATTAATCCCTCCATTGCTTCTTCTCATCTCTACATGCTGCTATTCATGACCCCTGGCTGATACTGACCAGCTCATAAAACTTCCTAGTTTCATTGATGTTTTTATGTTGCTCAGTTTCTTCTAATTGATCACGTTCCCATTGAAACATTTGAAATAATAATTAATGGTTATTTTCAATCATTTCAGACATAAATGGTTATATCAAAAGTTAACGTATTTTGCTACTTTACCATAATTATTTTTCTCACATATTATTTAAAAAAAATTATTAAAATGATTATTTTCTATCAATTAGTTTCGCAGTAATACATACAAGAAAATATTAATATATAACTTATATTGAGGAAAACTCTCGTTGCACTGTTGCCTCTCACAAGACGAAATTTAACATATAAATACTCAGCCAAACCAAATTACCAGTAAAAGCCTGCGTATGGTCACTCCTTCTACACTAGGAGAGAGAAGCCTGTCCAACTCTTTAATGTTTATCACCAGTAGACGGGACCGCGACCAAGACCCATCGGTTGGTTCATTGATCTTGATCAATAGAGCTCTTGGCTGTTTCTTTGGCCGAGTGTATTAGTATATACGCACTTGGGATTGGCCTAATTGGCGTCGGTCTTTGGCTGTTATAAACCTCACATCCACACTAGCCGAATCTATACCAACGAATTGGCCTTCGCCAAATTGGCCTAGTGTGTACGATCCTGAAGGAGATGATTTAATAATGCACCTTTTTTACTTCCTTGAACGAAGTAAAGGAAGTATTGTATTCGCGAAAATTTTCAGTTTTCAGATGAAGGAAAACGACATATAATAACGGAATGAGACCTCCAGTGACAAGAGTGTGTGTTTGTGTGTGTCAATAGATAGATGTCGCGACGCCGAGTGTCTGCAATCTTCGGAAACTAGTAACCAAATTCTACTGAGATACTCACTTTTTGAGCCACGGATTTATAATTTAATAGGCGTACAAAGAAGTCATATGTTGCCCACATCAGATACTTTTTTTCTCTGCTGTTTTGTTATGAAGATGGTACCTATGTCTCTGATCTTGTAAGATAAGGGAAGCTCAATATAATTTTAGCCAATTCAATTCAAAAGTGTATCATTTGTGGTTTTAGTCCGAAGGATATAAATAAAGAAGTCATTAAAGTGTTTCAACCAAATGTTCGGATTTAGTGGTATTTAAAAAAATTAAAAATTCTTTTGCCTGTTTTTAATTGAAATTTACAGTTATTGTTGATATGCAGTAGTAGTACCAAATTGCAAAAGTAATATCGTTTCACAATTTCTTTGTCGCTTTCGTTAATTACTTACCTTAGGGCCTAAACATCATACTCTTCATTAAAAATTATTTTAAATACACTCTCGATGGAATACTCTCTAATTTATGCAGGTAAATCCGGGCACAGGTTTGGCGTGAGATGAGAACGACACGCTAAAATTAGAGGTGGTCTAAAGTGTGTTTCTTCACTGCTCTGTCTAGACCAGTTGTTGATCCATCGTTTTCGTTATTGGGAACCCTCCTGTATCCTGTCTCTATGGCGGAACAATCTCATTCTCTTCTTGTTGTAGGAATTCGTATAATGGAATATTTTAATTAACAGTCCACATTGTAATCTGAAGTTCATTAGATCATATCTAATGATAGTTAGGCCTTCATATTTGTGCTGTAAAATCTTCAGATGAATCATTAAAAATCATCATTAATAATCTTGTTTCCTTTTTTTGAAAATATAATTTGCATTGTAGGAGCGTTAACGATTAATTATCCATTCATTCTGTTCTTGAATTAAAAGAAAATTAATAGCTGAGGTCTTATGAACCTTAATGTCAGTCTTATTTTATCTTTCAGAAAAATATTTTATTTAGTTGTAAATGTTCTTTTTTGTAGTATTTGTAAAGAAGAAGGTTGCATAAACATGCTACACCATTTCTGAGGCCGATTCAACTTCCGATTCAGCTCAAACGTTGAACATTTGTGATTGTACACAACCAGGGTGAGGTGACGTCAACATGGGTGACTAGGCGTTCGCACTAGGCGTCGTCATCCCTCCCACTATAATTGGAAAACCCAGAAAGTTAGGAAATTTGAGAACCTACTTCATTCAAACTTAGAAAATAAAGAATTACTAAAATTTAAAACTAATATCAATACCTTTAAGTTAATAAATTTGGTTTATATTATACGAAAAGAGAATAAATATATATATCTATATATATCTAATGTGGTAAAATAGGGTTGAATTCTTCAATAACTTTAGACCGATTTGATCCTAAAAAATAACAATTTTATTTAGCATTATTTACATTAACAATAGTTTACAATCTGTTCATCAAAACCAAAACAAACAACTTACCTAAAAATAATACACTCTTAAATCAAACTGTTTACTCCTTACAAACATTAACAATTTTAAACAAAAACTAACAGATATGGTACAAACATCTGATCTTAAGGTTACATCTCTTGTCGAGGTTATCCCCATGACCTATACAATCGAAACCTAAAAGTGCAAAACACTTTTACATCTTCCCCCCTCGAAATGGAAGGAGTTTATTACTGTGAACAAAACTTCCATATGAGCGTCTTCTTCCATGATTAATTTCGTAAATCGTGGAAGATATCCGACGAATTACCTTAAATGGTGCTGAACGTAAAGAGTCCAATTTTTTTCGATTTAAGTGACTGCCTATTTCAACTAAATCGCCAACTTAAAAATCATATTCTCTCTTCTTCCGGTCTATTCTTTTTTTATTTAACAAATGATGAGTTCTTGAATTTTGAAATGCCTGTTTACTATCTGCTTCTGTATCTGAGGGAGTATTTAAAGCTGTTGGTATTATTGAAGATTACTTTCCAGTATACTTTACGTATACTTTACGTATACTTTACTTACTAGTAAAGTGGGTAGAACTTGGTTACGCTGTGTTGTACGGTTATGCTCTGTGGTGCATTTTGCATTAATCTTGGTCTATTGTCCCAATTGGGACCAGCAAAGGAACCTTATGAAATTATGTCTCTGGATACTATTGGTATTGTTTGTAGGAATTGGAATTGTAATTGGTATTCCTATTGCAGAAAATCGATCGCCCAAACGTTATCTTCATCTTTTGGTGGGCCATTTCACACGATTTGCATATACCTTACTCTTCTAGAGTCCAGACAACACATGATCTCATCCGATTCTTACGTCTTATTTTTGAAAAAAATCATATTAAAATTCTCCTCGCAGATCAATATCCAGGAATAAATTCAAAGGTTTTTAAAGATTTCCTGCGTCAATTTAATATTACATTCATTCTCACTGCAGTGAATTCTCCTTCCTCCAATGGTTTGAATGAACCCTTCTACATAACATTAGTCAACCGCATCCGTTGTAAGATTAGTGAACAACCAAGTAAGCCCATGGACCATGTTTTGTACTTTTAGGTTTTGATTGTGTAGGCCATGGGGATAACCTCGACAAGAGATGTAACCTTAAGATCAGATGTTTATTTATGCTTGTACCATATCTGTTAGTTTTTGTTTAAAAGTGTTGATGTTTGTAAAGAGTACACAGTTTGATTCAAGAGTGTATTACTAACTTCGATGTTATATATATATATATATATATATATATATATATATATATATATATATATATATATGTGTGTGTGTGTGTGTGTGAAAGTGTTGTGTACTTTTAGGTTTTGATTGTGTAGGCCATGGAGATAACCTTGATAAGAGATGCAACCTTATGATCAGATGTTTGTTTATGTTTGTACCATATTCTTCGATAACTTTAGACCGATTTGATCCTAAAAATAACAATTTTATTTAGCATTATTTACCATAACAATAGTTTACAATGTGTTCATCAAAACCAAAACAAACGACTTACCTAAAAATAAATCGATTTTTAAAGTTAGTAATACACTCTTGAATCAAACTGTGTACTCTTTACAAACATCAACACTTTTAAACAAAAACTAACAGATATGGTACAAACATAAATAAACATCTGATCTTAAGGTTACATCTCTTGTCGAGGTTATCCCCATGGCCTACACAATCAAAACCTAAAAGTACAAAACATGGTCCATGGGCTTACTTGGTTGTTCACTAATCTTACAACGGATGCGGTTGACTAATGTTAGGTAGAAGGGTTCATTCAAACCATTGGAGGAAGGAGAATCCACTGCAGTGAGAATGAATGTAATATTAAATTGACGCAGGAAAGCATTAAAAACCTTTGAATTTATTCCTGGATATTGATCTGCGAGGAGAATTTTAATATGATTTTTTTCAAAAATAAGACGTAAGAATCGGATGAGATCATGTGTTGTCTGGACTCTAGAAGAGTAAGGTATATGCAAATCGTGTGAAATGGCCCACCAAAAGATGAAGATAACGTTTGGGAGATCGATTTCCTGCAAAACCACCAATAGTATCCAGAGACATAATTTCATAAGGAATCTTTGCTTGGACAAAATTGGACTCTTTACGTTCAGCACCATTTAAGGTAATTCGTCGGATATCTTCCACGATTTACGAAATTAATCATGGAAGAAGACGCTCATATGGAAGTTTTGTTCACAGTAATAAACTCCTTCCATTTCGAGGGGGGAAGATGTAAAAGTGTTTTGCACTTTTAGGTTTCGATTGTATAGGTCATGGGGATAACCTCGACAAGAGATGTAACCTTAAGATCAGATGTTTGTACCATATCTGTTAGTTTTTGTTTAAAATTGTTAATGTTTGTAAGGAGTAAACAGTTTGATTTAAGAGTGTATTATTTTTAGGTAAGTTGTTTGTTTTGGTTTTGATGAACAGATTGTAAACTATTGTTAATGTAAATAATGCTAAATAAAATTGTTATTTTTTAGGATCAAATCGGTCTAAAGTTATTGAAGAATTCAACCCTATTTTACCACATTAGATATATATAGATATATATATTTATTCTCTTTTCGTATAATATAAACCAAATTTATTAACTTAAAGGTATTGATATTAGTTTTAAATTTTAGTAATTCTTTATTTTCTAAGTTTGAATGAAGTAGGTTCTCAAATTTCCTAACTTTCTGGGTTTTCCAATTATAGTGGGAGGGATGACGACGCCTAGTGCGAACGCCTAGTCACCCATGTTGACGTCACCTCACCCTGGTTGTGTACAATCACAAATGTTCAACGTTTGAGCTGAATCGGAAGTTGAATCGGCCTCAGAAATGGTGTAGCATGTTTATGCAACCTTCTTCTTTACAAATACTACAAAAAAGAACATTTACAACTAAATAAAATATTTTTCTGAAAGATAAAATAAGACTGACATTAAGGTTCATAAGACCTATATAAGATATATATATATATATATATATATATATATATATATATATATATATATATATATATATATATATATATATATAAATAAAAGCACCCCTATATAGAATATATATATTATAATATTCCAATATTGAAATATATAATAGCACATCCCCAAAGCAATTCTCAATTAATACGGCTGCCAAAGAACCTCCCACTCTTCCTAGTATTGGTAGGAGTCTTTTAATACCATCAGAGCTATGGCTTCCTTTGAAGGAAAAAATTTCCAAGAAATGGGAAGAAATGGGGCAAGCAAACTTAAAAGCATAAAGAGAGAGGTAAAGCCTTGGCAGACATCAGTCGCATCAATCGCAGAGGAGAAGTATCCCTAACCCGAATTGGACATTCGAGACTAACCCATGTTCACATAATATTAAAAAAATTATCCCCAAGATAGAACTACCAAGTAAGATAAACGCAGTGATGTCCCTTCTCAGCATTCGATATTTACAAGCAGATCTATTTATAACGGTGAGGAACCATTAATGTAAACGAACCCTCCCTTTTATTAAAATATTTGTAACCTTTTTACTTATTTATTTTTATTTATCTTCTTTCTATTTTATATTGCTTGTTCAATGTTTGTTTTACTATGTTTTTTTTACAATACTGATCGAGTTAATCTAATAAATATACTTGGCACTGATAACCTCGATAATTTGTCATAAAATGAAACAACCAACAACTAATGCTAATGCTGTCAGCCTGGCACTTGCAAATATTCTTAACGCTTCACTGACAATCTATTATCGAATAAATTTTTAAAAAACAAGAATTGTTGAATTTTTGACAATATTAATTACATAAAAATAACCAAAAATTAAAATTATTTTAATAATAGACTGTGAAATAATACTACCTGTTATTATAGCCACAGGCCACACACTTATTACCCATTTCCATTCTTTCATTACGAAACAAAAACAAAAAATAAAATTATTATCTGGAAACTTTCACAATAATAACTTGTATTAGACAAAGAAAATAGAAAAACGAACTGAAATTCAGCGAAACGTGAGGGAGGATCCCTTGGGAGTGGGAGTAGTATAGTTCCTTATAGTTAGTAGTATAGTTCCTTCCCCGTTGCTCCTTTTAGTTAATTTTGTGTTCGCTCGTCATCTATTATTCCATTAATAAACTGAACGATCAGAAATTAATTGAAGAAATCGTCGAATTCACAGAAACTTCTGGTTTAATCGGCAATGGATTCGTTCCGCTACTGAATAGTTTTTTGTAAGTTAATCACCTCACAATGTTTGTTTGTTTTTTTTTATCTGAAAGAAGCAGGTAAATGGTGGTTAGAATCCATACAGACACGGAGATAATCGGCCCACTATGCAAATGTGAACGGACGAACTGGAAATTTAAGATTTTGGTTTTCAGATTTACTGCTACTTGCACTGGGTATGTTAAATACATAATACATCCAATTTTATTTGAACCAAGGCATATAATGTTTAAAAAATCAAATAGCTTAACATATGAATAATTATCACAAAGATGTATAAGAAGGGATGCATAAATATACTCGTATGTAGGTAATAATAGAATAACATTTGTCTAAATTTGTGCAAGAACTACTTGCTTATTTTTCATATTTTCCTGTATTTTTCCCCTAAAATATTGCGATACTATACCGATAAGATATTACCTTCGTGTCTGTATGGATTCTAAAAATATCCAAAATTACCACCTAGTATAAGATGAGAATAAATGATTTAAACAGTACTTGAGGTTTATTTTATTTAATTTAAAAAAATTATACTATTTTAATTCAATATTGTTAATATTATTTAAATCAGGTCAAATTACCGATTACAAGTAAACTTGAAAAACACAAAACAAGATACCTCGAAGATAAACGTTTAATTACAGCAAAAAAAAAAAAAAAAAAAGAATTCAAAATTATAAGTTCGAAATTCAGGTTTCATCATATTATTTATGGAACATTTTGATATAACAAATATATATTTATAATGAAGTTCAATATTAAACTAGTTTAAAGACTAACTCAAAGTAATGATTATGAACAAACTAAAAACAAGTCTAAAATTGAATATAATCTACAAAACAGAATCCAAAACTTTTTGTTAAAATGATCACGTTGCAGGCTTACTAATACACTAATAAAAATATATTTGATATTAGGAAGTATTATGTGAGCTAGGAATGCAATTAAAAAATAATTAAATTGAGGATACAAATGAAAAGTTGAAACAGTAAAGGCCAAGTTAATAATGAAACAAGCAAATTAATAATTAAAGTTATCAAAATAAAAGAAAAATAATTTACAAAATCCATAAATTCCATGTATTTTTATTAACTTGTGTGAAATAGAGAAATGTGTTTGACTTCTTACAATAATCGTTACTAAAATCTTAGCATTCAAATCCTTTTCTAATTAATTAGGGATTGATAGTTCTAATAGTTCTGATTTATAGCTCTAATCAGCTAAAAATCGTGGGTATTTAGCAGAAGGTTGAATAAAAACAAAAAACCTTAGAATAATCTCAAAAACTTTTTCATATTCTAATATGAAAAAAAAAAATTCTGAATCTAGGGGAAAAACCCTAACCTAGCAACACTGTGAGATCGAGAGTCGACCTGGCCGGCATCTCCCTTTAAGCGCATGCTTACATTTCCATACAAAGATTTTTGCATCATTTTCATAAACTGTGGTATGGCAACTGATTTTAAGTTTGAGGAGTATATATTGAACAAGTATTAAGAAAAAATTGAAGAAAAAAGGACTCATTATATTGAATATTATTGATAATATGAAGTGGAAATGGGGGTGCTGCAGTTCCATAGTTCATTCACGGGAGCCTAAAACTAATCCTTGTTTAGTTTCATAGACTACTATTGAATATTACATATTGAAATGGAAATGTTTCTTATCCAAACTAGACTAGTTAGTGATGTTGGATCCGAGAGATTTCACTAATGCTTTTGCTTTCACGAGTCAAAACAAAAACAATAAATCCTTGTATTTTCTCTCATTATGTGTTTATTCATCAGTGACTACAAATTTTCTGTTAAAATGGAAGCTACTGAAATTATGCAACTATGAAAAAAGAATTTTTGATTGATTATATATTAAAGTAAACTAGATCGTAAAATCGATTTTTAATATGGCTGCTGAAATTGCTGAACACGATTGTATGTCTTGTGGCTGTTATATTTATATTCCAAATGTATTGTTTTACTGTTTAATACAAAAATCATCTGCAAAAACTTGCGAAAGCAACACAGTGTTATTTTTTGTACTTGAAGTTCCTCCGGTCAACTGAAATATTCGGGTCTGTTTGTGAAATGATTTGACTTAAACAATTGAATAACAGAATATTGTTGAATAATGCAAACTGCGTTACTTGTGCTAACTGTATCAAGTTGATAAACGAAAAAATTAAGAAAAAGTTGCAATTTTCCTATAATTATGCAAATTTTTCTTTACAAAAAATTTTATTTTTAGATTTGGCCGAAAATTTGAATGTAAGGCTTTTTCAAAGAGCTAAAACCAAATCTGACAGCAGTTTTGAATACAAAAATTCTGTTAATCACTACGTAGACGAATACTAGTTTCATTACTTATAATTCAATGAACCCTTCAGATCACTTTAAAATTCAATTATTTCATTTTAATAAAAATGGATCACTTTAAAATTTAATTATAACACTTTAAACACGGTCTGGTACATTTAAATTAAATTTCTATTTACTGTCTACATTCCGAGCAACACTGGGTTAATAACCATGTACATAGTGTAATATAAAAACATTATTTTGATCAAGAAATAGTAAACATTACACTTATATAAACATTTCTTCCCTATAATAATACCATTTAATTACATATAAACAAATTTGGTCACTCTGATATTTAATATGACTTTCTTTTAACTACAGTAATGTTATAGCGGTGGTTTAAAAGTGTAATATCTACTAATTTTTGATCACAAATAATGTTTTTATATTATAATATGTGCATTTTTAAGAACCCACCCTTGCTCAGGACGCCATGATAAATTGAAATTTAATTTGAATAGTTAAGGCGGTTTAAAATATAAAAACATTATTCGTGAAAGAAAAATGGTTAATTTTAGAGTGATCCAATTTTTTTTAAATGAAATAATTGAATTTTAGAGTGGTCCGAAATGCCCTTTGAATTATATGTAATGAAGACAGTATTCGTCCTACGGAGTGAAGTATATAAACTGAATTTTTTTATTCAAAATTGGTGTCAGATTTGGGTTAAGTACTTTGAAAAATCCTTATATTAAAATTGTCGGCCAAATCTTACATAAAAATTGTTTGTATAAATATTTTGCCATCCCCTTCAATTTTTTTTTTTAATTAATAAAATCTCCCATAAATCACGAACCTTTCTAACGGTTCAAACCAGATAGGGTCATCGAAAAAGATTCTTTAAACACGCGATTTGCTTTAACCGTGGTGTTTCTACGTGTTTTAGAGCCAACGTTCTCCGGGAAAAAAAACTATGCAAGATTCTATTTTTATTTGGTAATGAATTTTTTTTTACACAGACCTTCTGGGATAATGCAATGTTTTTAATTTATATGGAAAGAAGAAACTTCCTTCTTTCTAACGAGTCCAAGAACGTCAATATCAGATGCACTGAAGACGAGTTTACAGAGCCCAATATAGGAACGTGATTTTGTGGATTAAAAATTTTGAGCACCCTGATAACTGATAATTTTTTTTTTTTGTTTTCGATGATATTTTCAACATTAAGGTTTTTTGGTCAGATGAATAAAAATCATTTTTGGTGCGGAAAAATCATTAAGGCTAGTTTACTTAATAATTTAAATACTTTTTTAATTTATTTGACCAAAATTCAATTATTTTTACGCTAATATGTGTGATTGCAGCAATGTTCGACAGTGTACGGCGACAGCCCTTGACATTTGTATACGATTTTGAGCGACAGACTTCGTCCTAATATTTTGTCATTGCGACAGGTTTAGTGGTGTTCTTTCTGCATTAATGAGTCTATCAATCCGTTACAATCGATACAATATCTATCACAGAAGCCTTGTCGCACATAAAATCCGAACGGAAGTAGATAAAATGCAATTTTGAGCAACAAGCATCTTCCTAGTGGGCACGTTTCCATTCCCTTCATGTTTCCATCGTTTACACCTTTTCGTTCAAAAACTTGCAAAGTTTTTTGCAAATTATGGCCCATTTTACGAAGCCAGGTCTAAAGTTTCATCGAAAATTCTACAACAGCTCAGGAGAACAAGAATGTGATTTTTTTTTTTACTTTGGTGTTTTTAACTCCTGGACCATTCTAAAATAAATTGCCGTTGTAATGTCCTGAACTTTTAAAGTGTTGTAGAGTGAAAGGTTCGGTATTTTTTTCAGCCACTTAAGCGATATTCTCTTCGGTTCAACGCAATAGATATTTTAAGGTATAATTTGTTTAAAAATAATATGAACAAATAAAACTATGAAACGATTTGTATTCTTGAAAACCTGACGAGCGTCCGGAATACGTTTTTTGAATTTTCAGCAATTTTATTGGTACAAAAAAGTTACAATAGAAAACATATGGGTGGTGCTTAACTTCGTAATTACCTATAGAATACTCGTAAAATAGTGGCAGGTAATATAAATTATTCATTGGGGAGATAGTTTTAAATGATTAAAACAACTTTGTCCGGAATATTTCTAGCACGCTTAACGATTTCGCAAAATGGTGGACTAGTGGTCTATGCAACATGATGGCTGGAAGACGGTAGATGAAGTAGGTACTTCAGTAAGTGAATGTCAGTTTAGATGTGTTTTGGGTTTCGGTGATAGCCTGTAGTCTCGAAAAGACCGTTACTAAACAATAAATATGGCATTTATCTTTATTCAACCTAACGCGCGTAACGCATATTATTTAATAAAAGAAATAATTATTTACCACTTTTAAAACAAGTAACATTTAGAGTTAAGAGGCTGTAACTAATTCCTTTTGAGAAATTTTTTATTAGAATATTAATATTACGCAATATTTAAAATTTTAGTTTGAAAATTTACGATAGTACTCTAACGCGCGTAACGTTTTGGAAAGCGAGCCCTCGTAAATTTTATTTTAGAAAGTGTTCCAGACCAAATAAATTTTAAATATATTCATAAAATGATGTGTTTACTAATCAGTATTCATATATGTTAGATTGGTACAAAGTAGCCATTTTGTTTACAGTTAACAGTATATTTGTTTTTTTCTGGCCAAGTTTAACCGTAGAGAAGGAAAAAATTGAAAACCAGAATAACATGGTCAGTGTTTTTTAATTCATTGTCATGAGTGTTAGTGTAATGTTTTGAACATTCATTCAATTTAGAATGAATTTTCCTGAAAATAAATTTTGCTAGCACAATGATCTCATAAGCTCGATTTTGCTTTAGTATATATATTTTTTAGAGCCTTTCCATTTCCGGAACCCCCATAATGCATGTAGACATCAATCTTCTGTATTCTACTGCACGAATGTAATAGCGGCTGTAGTATTTCCTAGGAAAATCATCAAAAATGGGGGGACAAATTGATTTTTATTGCTTGATGCCTGTAACACTGAAAAATAATTTTGCCATTTTCCAAACTTCATAGCAAATCAACAAAATATCAAACACAATATACTTCAGTTGAATCTTCCACGGTACTTGTACAAAACGTTTGTACAAGAATTGAAAAGAAAATTTTCAATAATTTCAATTTTACAGTTTTCTCAGCCACCAATAAAACTAAGTGGCAGTTTATTTGAGAATGACTTACATTAGCGTGTAAATTAAGCTGAATTTAATTAAACCTTACTTAGGTAGGTAGTTAAGAAAGAAAAATGTTATAAAGATAAACAATAAGTATATTGCATCTCTATTTTAAAATTGATATATGTTTAGGACGATCAACGGAAAATAAAGAGTGGAAAATAGTGAAGTGGTTTTTTTATTTAGTGCAAAATGTAGTACATACTAAATTTAGCTAACTTCATCAGCTTACATTTTTCATATTTTATTCATTTTGTGACAAGATGGATCGCAACAAGAATAAAACTAGGAATATTGCTATTCACATTGATGTTGAAGATGTAAGGAATTTTTATTTATCCTACATTTGTAAAACATGTGAATCTAATTGTGACAGAAGTAATTAGTGTTTGTTTTTTATTAGAATTGTATCTTCAAGTTTTTAAAAAGTTAAATATCAAATAATGTTTGAGCTGTACTCCATCAGCTGATGGTGTTTCATTGCTGAAGAATTTTTTGATGGTATATTCTGTAATTCGTCCAACTATTTATAAGATAGTTATTATTTTATGTTTCATTTTAGGAAAGTGAGGACGTGTTTAAACATATAACTCCATATTTAATTATTGATTTAAATCAACATTGTTAAATACTATACTTTCTTAAGGAAACAGGTACCTACTTATAACTATTGCTTTAGAAAACACCTATCTACCCTTACAGCTGTATTCATTTCTTCTGTGATGTAAATCCTCAAATGAAACGCTGCAATATTTTTTAAAGATCATTATTTAAAAAATCTATTGAACAAGT
Source organism: Rhaphigaster nebulosa (assembly GCA_948150685.1). Classification (NCBI taxonomy): domain Eukaryota; kingdom Metazoa; phylum Arthropoda; class Insecta; order Hemiptera; family Pentatomidae; genus Rhaphigaster; species Rhaphigaster nebulosa. The sequence goes on along the minus strand of OX411306.1, from coordinate 69,058,649 downwards.
CGATAGCTTGTAGATTTTTAACATATAAAATTGAAATAAAAGTTTAGGTATTAAAATAGAAGTGGCAGTAACGAAAATGACCAGGTTTAAGTTCTTTAGAGATTCGATACATATTTTTCAGGTTATGTGTTCAACAGTAATTGATACATGTTGGGAAAACTGTACTGGTTACTTCTGATTTTATAATAGTTTAGTTGGTAAGTATGTGTGAGTTCCTTAAGGGATCGTTGGAAAAACTGTCTTCTTGTAGTGAAAGTTGTATCAATTCATTAAAAATTAATGGAATAGAACTTATGTTAAAAGAAATATTCTTTGTTAAGAGTCGGAATCGATTGAGCCGAAGAGGGCAGAAGAGGAAGAAGAGCAGGGGTGCGCACGCGGCCGGTGGAGGGGGTAGCATCCCCATCCAGTCGTTCCCCGTCCTCCTTCACCATGCCTGCTGGAGGTCACCCCTGCCTCGGAGGGTCCCTAGAATTGGTAACTTGCAATCTCCCATTGTTGAGTTTTTTCTTGTTCTTTCAGTTACGGTCTTGGTAAAGATTGCTTTGGAGAATCTGTAGCCGTTACTACTTCTTACAGCTCTGGTGTTTCGCACCTTTACTTTGACGAAGAAAGGCGGCGGCGCTCTTTGCAGGAGACACAAAGCTAAATTAGATCGATGCGGAGGAACTAGGGGCGCTGTACTCGATCTCGTGGCATCCACTGCTTTGCGTGTTCTTTTTTAAATGGCAAAATGGTTTTCATTGTCGTCTTTCAATTGACAGGTGTTACTACCAATTCTTGACCTCTCTCATTGTTTTTCCATCGTTTAATTTTAATCCTGATCAATGTAAATCATAAAGTATAATAGTTTTCTTTTTTATTGAAACTTACCTTCCAGAATCAAAAGACAGATCAATTCTTTGAACATGTGTATTTCTAAAAAATATTCTTAGCATTTCTAACCTTGAAAGTAACTTTTTCTGGTACATTTTTTAAAGGAATAGTACCAAATTATAATCATTTAAAGGAATATTTAAATTCAGTCAGCCAAAATGAATTCAATGTACTGATACCCTTCATCATTATTTTTTTAAAGATTTAAATGTTACTAATTTTTAATATTTGATTTTAAGTTTACAAGAAGCTGCTAAATATTTTACTATTTCCTTTCTATTAATTTATTTTTGAAAAAACTTTAATCATTCAATTTGTGCTGATTTTTTTTTTTTCCTTTTAGTATAATGGCTGCTCCTTCAATGGTAAGCCGTGATGGTGAAAATGTACTTGTAAAAAGTGTTGATGCTGTATTTGGGGCCAGTGATGATGGTGAAGAGAGGGACGATTCTAGTCAAGAAGGTGTCAGTGGTACAGAAGAGCCATCAGAACTTCCTCAGTGCAAAATCAAACGGAATTATTCTTGTGCTTCCTGTGATTATTACACCCAAAACCCACGTTTCTATCTTTACCACCAAAAACAGGTGCACAAAGAAAAAATTAAGATATTTGAATGCCCTCATTGCCTTTATGCTTCTAAGCATAGCCAAAAACTCCAGAGACATATTCACATGGTTCATATAATCAAGAAAAAATCATCCAAGAATAGGGTGGTTAAACCAAGAACTGAGAAAGTCCGCCGTAAGTCCCAATCTCCTCAAATTAAGTGTGATCCTGACCAGAATGATGGTGAAGGTGAAGAGAAATCAGAACCAATGTTTGCTGCTGATGGAACTCAAATTTATAAGTGTTCTGTTTGTGATATGACAAGTAAAAGCCAGACATTAGTTGCTAGGCATGAGCGTGTAGTACATTTAAAAAAAAAATTTTTTCGTTGTGGCAAGTGCAATTATATGACTCATATGAAAGCAAGATATACAAAGCATGTGAAGTACCATTCAATGCCTATGATTAAATGTGATATGTGTGATTTCAAGACTCCTTACAAATGGAATTTGGATCGTCATAACAAAAATCATCAAGGTGATGGAGCATTCAAGTGTGTTATGTGCAACTTTGCTGCTGATATTAAGCAAAGTCTTACTGTCCATGAAATGAATCACCATGTTCCACCTGTTGGTCATGTTGCGGGTAATCGAAGAAGGCTGCGGGTTGGAGCATCTGATACTATGGGCATGATTACTGAAGAAGATGGTATCGACCAAGAAGAACTAGACTTATTGAGGCTCGAAAGAGAAGGTTCCATGGATCAAATAGAACAGGTATTTATTTCATTATATTCTTTATATAACAGTATTATTTTAATTATGTAACAAACAATCTTCTTGAAGTTAATACTTTTTAGGATAAATAAATTTTGAGATTAGTAACTTTAGCAAGATATGACGATTGCACAATCAACAAAATTTCATTAGTCAGTTCTGATTTGTGTGTCTCTTGTGTTCATTTCTGCTTATTGCTATTTTGATGAGCTTGATATCTTATGATGATAAAGTCATGGCTGTTAACACAACAATTACAATGCATGCAACAGCTACAAATTGTTAAAAAAAGTTTAAATTGTTTAATTAAGTCAATGATTGTTTATGAGTATTTCAACCACTGTGATCATTTTACCCTTGTTATATTATTTAATAGGCATTTTGAAATGTATAATTTAAAGACTTCTCAAGAATGGACTTTTTTTATTTGGGGTTTAACATCCTTACCAACTCCAATTAAGGCAGAAAGGGCAGGTTATTGCGGGTTATTCTACAGGTTACTAATCTATTCTAGCCATAGTGGAAAGGTCGAGAAATTTCAAACCTGCGTCACTTCAGACTCTAGGCTGCTAAGGTGACACCTTTGCACTCTCGTTCGCCTTCTAGAATGGGCTGGAGTCCATCACAACAATATATATCAAAGATTCAATTTTATAAATGTTGCATTAAAGCAATAAAGTCATTCATGTTTTAAGGCTTGATATTTGGTTCCCTCAGAAAATGGTGCTCATTGATGGTAAATCATTTGTTACTCAAATAACCACTATATGTTGATGGGATATTTAGTTCCCATACTTCTTAATTGTTGGTACTGACATAAGTGATTACCACAGACTCTTAAGTATTGCATGAACAAAATCAAAACGAGAACATCAACCCATTCTGGATTTTTTCATAAACTTAAAGTTCTATATGGTCATGGTGTGGGATCTGTTTGTCCTAAAAATATTTATCTGTGATAACTTAAGTTTAAATTAATCTATTTATTTTATAATAAATAAAGGATAGAATTTACTTTCAAATAAAATATATTGTACAACAGATATATTAAATGTATTATTTCTCTGAGATTTTGTCTCTTGTGTAACATGATACTTTTTGACAAAATCTTTCCCATAATTTGTTCTTTCTTTACTCTTTTAATTAATCTAGGGATAGAATAATATGTTCTTAATAAATGTCTAAAGAAATTAATTACATTTGTCTATTTATCTATTATCTTAAACTATATTGTCAAATGGTTAGTTTGTGTAAGGCATTTTTTTTTAACATTTAATTATCAGTCTGTCTAGTGAAATAATCTGTGTATAGATTTTGTTTACTTAGCAATTAGTGGATCCATGGTTATTGTATTTTTTAGATATTTGAATGTCTGAATAATTATTTTACTGAGATGTGGGATTAGCTTTTAATTTTCTATTTGATAGTGTTATTTTATACTACATAGTTGTATTATTTTAACTTATATGGTAACCATTAGTCTTTTGAAATTTTAAATTTATTGATATAGGATTCATGCTGTCTGTTGCCCATATTTTATGCTCCTCTGATCAATCCTTCAATAATTTATTGCTAGCTGGTTAAAACTACTTCAATTGCACATTTTAAGCAATAAAATTTACAAACAGAATCAGTTTTAAAAATTTAAAAACAGATGAGTATCAGCTAATATCTTATGATTATAAATAACAAAATAAATACCATGAGACTATGAATTTTTGTATTAGCATTGGCTTTAAGAGTATTTAGCATATCAAAAATAGCAACATTAATTTCACGGTATTGCTAGCTATTGCTATTAATCCTCATTTCGTTGGAATGTTTTGTCTAGTTTGCGATGTATCAATTGAGAATTACCTAATTTAAATAGTTTTTTAGTTACCGCTGTCTATTCAGCAAAAAAACCTAACTTTAAAATAACACAAAATTTAAGTTTATTTCTTCCCTATTCGGAGTTGAACCATAACCCAAATAAACTTGTTGCAAATGAGGTGAAAAATAACCTTCTGGCCTACGGTCTGCAAAACCCAATACACCGTGTGTGTGTGTGTGTGTGTGTGTGTGTGTGTGTATATATATATATATATATATATATATACATATATATATATATATATATATATATATATATATATATATATATATATATATATATATATATATATATATATTATCCTTTTCAGCGTATTTTTGAAGTCAGTTTTTTTTTTTTTCAACTTTTTCTTTAATATATAGCAACATTGAATATAAATATTATTATTTTCAGAACCCAGGTGATTTTCTTCAAACTCAGCTGGATGAAGTATCTCCTCCTCCCCCTCCACCTCCACCGGTGATGAAATTTAGTATGAGGCAAGTTCTTGTACCAGTGGGTAAAATGTTGACTGACAAAACTCAGAGTAACAACAGAGGCCTCATTCAGATTCAGAAGTATAAGTGTAAAACCTGCGACTTCTCTGGTAATTTAGGAGAAGTACAAAGGCATGAGGCTGCAGTTCATGGTTTGAATGATTTTCCATCAAGCCTTGCGCCTGTGAAGAAAACAGCACGTCCTATTCCAAATCTTATACCTATTCAGGGACAATCACTTCTCAAACCAGCTTCAGAGAGAAAAGGAAATGATACAAATGAGTTCAATAATAGTACTCTAAAAGACTTTGCTTTGATAATGGATGAAGCAAAACAGCACGAGCTGTCTAATGGCTCTTTAAATGGTTCCGAAAAATCTGATTCTCCAATCCCATTTGATGATAAAAGACATAATGATTCATTTAAGAGAAAAAATGCATCTTTTTTTGATAAGCTTAAAGAAAAATTGATGACTAATGCATCCGAAAGAGATCTCACCTGCCCTACTTGTGGTTTTGAAGCAAAATGTCTTTCAGAACATCTGAAACATCAGAAATCTCATAATGATGGTGAAGAAGAAAGCAATGGAAATTTGTTTCAAACCGAACTATCTTCAACAAGATGCCAATATTGCCGTCATCGATGCAAGACATCAGCAGACTTGAAGATTCATTTACAAACCTGTTCAGCTGTACCTAATAACTTAGAAGGTCCTCAGATTAAAACTGAACCTGAAGATCTTGATGAGTCTGACATGAAAGGACTCCATGATGAAGAACATGAAGATAGTATAGCCCACCCTATGGAAAATAAAGTATTTGTTTGGAACAATTTCAGTCCCAATAGTGATGTTAAAGCCCCGGCTCCATTCGAATTAAATTTCCATCAGAGGCATGAGGAGAGATTAGCTATAGAAGCAAGTCAGTTGTATGCTTCTAACACTAATGGCCGTTATGAAGAGCAAGCATATTATCAGAGAGAGACAACAAGGAAGGTAGGTTGAGAATTCCAAAGACCATTATTCTTACACTAAGAATCTTGCTTAATCATTAAGTTGGGTTAAAGTTGACCAAACCCATTAAATGTATGTTTTTTTCTTCAAATAGGTTATTGTATTACATTTTGAAAAATTAAAAATTTTTATTTGAAGTTGATAATTGGATGGTTCTCAGCTGTATTAAGAAATATTGGATGGAAGTGACCACTTATCATTGCTCATGAGCAGTTTAATTTTGGGCAGGCACATATTATTATTCGTTATTGGTATTTATACCCTCAAAAATAGTTAGTAAAGCAATATTATTGATTACAGTAGTTACCTCTATTCTAGATTTGCAGGAAGTGTTAAAATTAGTGATTAGTAAGACAGTTAGGACTTTTGTAACTATTAGTTTTGCACCTTCATTTTCATTTGGTTTTTAGTAATTTATATTTATCTACACCATGATATATATCATCATTAATATTTTTCTTTATCGTTCAATGTTTATCCCCTTGAGTTAAATAACTGATATTCCTCTTGATATTGTGAATTCAAATTTAGTAGTTGTTTAAAAAAAAACAACACAATATTCAAATTTCAAAAGAGTACTATATAATTTTATTTATTGTTAGTATTATTATTATTTGGGAGACTGTCCAATTCATTTGGAATAGTTTTTTCAGCACAATCTACCACTAGTTTTCAATGAATTCCTGTTCTTAATATCAACTAGGATAGGATTTGAAAACTTTAAACTGCTTTAATAAAATTTATAAGCTATCAGGGATTTTCCTGAACACCATCCATTTTATGAGGTAATCACATATTTAAAGTCAGTTTTTAAAGATTTTTTTTAATGAGCTGTTTTATATGTTGCTTTTTTAAATCTTTTGTATTTAGTCCAGTTCATTTAGGTTAATATCTATAAATCCATTTGCAATGAATGGATTTCAATTTTTTTTTTATATATATATTTCATACATCAAAAAGTAAAATGTTTACCCAGTAAAAGTTTCCTCTTTTTTTTCATATTCCTATGAAAATTAGATTTTTTGGAGTAAATTGTATTTTTTTAACAGCTAATGCTTATCTGTTCCAAAAATATATCAAATTTACCTAGAATATACTGCAAATGTCCTTTAAAGTAGGTATTAAATCATTTCAGGTGCATGCCACTGGAAACTCATTTTATTCTAGACAAAACCTTAAGTTTTCGCACATTTTCCATTTAGTATTCGATATCTGGAAAAATACATAATGCGCGAAAAAAATTATTGTATCTTTTTTAAAGTAGGATAAATGTGCGAAAATTTGAGCCCTAATAGAATTCTTTACATTCACTAGTTCCTGAGATTCAGTTTTTTAAAAAAACGCACTTTTTCCGAAAAACGAGTTATCACCATTTTGTGGATTTATTTTAGCAAATATTATGGAAACTGTTCTTTCTATGAAGATGATCATTTTAAACTACTTTATAGTGCATTTAACAACCAATTTGAGTGGTAATAGAAATCTGTACTTCTAATAGCTCCCAAGTTATCGAACTTTTGGTAAGATATGACTCATTTTGAACGTATGTTGTGTAATGTCAAAATCGTGTAAAAATATTTATAAGCTTCTCTAAGGTGATAAAAATAATTAATATTAATCATATTTTACAAAATGAAGTGATAACTCATTAATAATCAATTTTTCATTACTAAATCAATGTATGTTCTAAGTAAATAAGTTGGTAAATAAAAAGGGTGTTTTAAATAAATAGAAGATTGTGTTTACAAAATATATCAATGAAATAAAACAGATTACATTAGTACTAGGATGACCGACCACTAGTTCTGCGGTGCAACATTCCGGTGTCTGGTCCTTGTCTCCCACCAGCTTCTGCCAGTTGCCAATTGTCTTGTGCTACAGCCATCCTATTCTAGCTCTGAAGATCATCAGAACATCATTTGTTAAGCCATCAGCCCACCTCAACTATGGTCTTCCACGCTATCTTGTTCTGAAGAGTTGCTTGAGTATTGTCCATTCTGGCAACATGGCTGGTCCATCTTAGCCATCCTTTTTTCATGACTTGCAGCACATCCATTTCTTGAAAGAGATCAAAGAGGTCTTGGTCAGTACTAACTGCTCCAAATATTGGAGGCAGAAATTTTGTTCAGTTAGGCCTCCCTTCTCTGCGGTCCTTAAAATATGAAATATGATTTTTTTTTTTAAATTGAAAGTCCTCAAAATATTTTTTTAGGTTATTTGAGGACCCAAAAACTCTTCCACTCATTTAAATTGTATTTAAAAATTTACTTTTTAATATATTTCAAGTTAAGCTGGGAAGGCACGTGCCCTCTCCCCCTCCTCCTCCACCAATTCTATGCCAATGGAAATCAGCCTCCTCAGTATCACGATCCAAAAGTAATTCGACATTTTCACAAGCCTGGCCCTCATGAGATATGCACGAACTGTTGGTAAATTAATATAGAATCTAATAATGTTGTTTTTGCAGAAGATATTGATGTATTAGTGTTATTATCAGTTTTACTATAATTGGTAGAGAAATATATTTTTGAAAACAAATTTATAAAAACTTTGAAAATCATAATAACGATTATATATATATTAAAATAATCAAAATATATATAAATTTATAAGTTTTTCAAAAATATATTTCTCTACCAGTAGGTGTAAAACTGATAATAACACTAACACATTAAAAGGGTTTACATTAAAATCGTCGTTTACAGTAATCCAAGTCTTGGGTGTTTATATTTACACACACATATATATTTATATTTTTTTTTCTCTTGGTACTATAGACCATGGAGATCTCTGGCCGTGCGATGTGGTATTCTTATGGACATTTATTTCTTGCGGGAGTGCAGTTCAACTACCTTACGTTGCTACGAACCATGGTTTCCATGGTGCAGCGACAGGCTATCCTTAGCTGCATAACTGGTTCCTTTGGGGCCATTAAGGCAGTGTCCTTCCCACTGACTCACTCGGCTTCAAGGACAGTGAAAAACCGATCAAGATCCACGGATTATGGCTATTCAGGGTCAGCAGGCGCACGGGGACCTATATTTATTTCCCTGAAGCAGACCATCCATGGTCACTACTCCTATGCCCGGATATATCTATATTTATAAAATAGCTGTGTCCTTCCATAGGTATAATGTTGTCATGACAATGATGCATATTTAAGTTGGACATGTTTTTTCTTAGCAATTTATTTATGTTTACTGCTCTGTTCTTATTGGCCGCAGCTTGATATTATAAGGACTAAAGCCTTTCTCGATAATAAACGGTCTAGCTAACATAAAAATAATTTTTCAAATCCCACTGATAGTTCCTGAAATTATCGCATTCAAACAAACAAACTCTTTAGCTGTATATATTAGTATATATATATGTATATATTTTTCATTAAATTAACGGTTTTGCAAAAAAGTGGAAACTTTTAATGGGTGAACAGAAATTTTTTTAATATCTTAAAGATTTTTAAATTCTGTATTTTTGATCCATTATCAATTTCTCATTAGAATTTTCTTCAACAGCTCCTAAGAAGAATTTAGCTTAAATAAACAGATCGGCCTAAACAAAGTTCAAATAAAAGAATAATTTCCATCTTAAAATGTTTCAAATCATCTATGCAACTCCGTCTCGCTCCTTAATCATACCCCTCTAAATACTATATTCCCATCATCTTATATTTCTTTGACATTTTAATGTTTGTGAGCTGCTCTTTCATCTAATAAAATATTATTTTTTAGTCACTTCCATTTTAAAATGTATAATGTAGTACCAATATTAAAATTGGCATTCCTTATTCAAAATATAAGAAACAGATTCAGATTCTCATTTTAACACCATTGATAAAGAAGGCGAATAATTGTATTTACTAAATGGTATAAATGTAAATCTGGCATAATTTAAGTAAAAACTAATTATTCAACATAATAAATGGACCAATTGATATGCATATGTTATTTATTTTTATTTACTATAGTCTCTTGGCATATTTTATGATATACTTTTATTCAGATATTTTTCTTTTTAATTTTTTTGGTTTCTTAAAAATATATTTTCTTTTTACTTTGAACTTTTAATATGTTTGTTTAATGAAATTGTTTGTTTTCATTTTAGTTGCTTAATATATTGAAAATATATTTTTTCGAAGTGAAGATTTATTTATCGCCCAGTAAATTTAGGATTTGATATGAAACAAATACACAAATAGCTGAAAATTTGAGGATTAGCTCCTAGAACCTATGTAAAATGATTTCTGAAAAGTCTCGTCATTTTCTATATCTGCTTCCATAAAAAATGGGGGTTCCCTAGCACTTTTTTCTTAGAAATTTTTCTGTTTTTTCTCATTTCTCAGAGCAAAAACCATAATTTTTCAATTCTGGAAAAATATATACTCTGAAAGGATATTTTTTTCGATTAATACCGAAATTTATCCAATAATGACATCATAAATGAGCTGTATTGATTTATTTGGCATAAAAATCTGAAATTTTCAAGATTCTAAATCTGTTTCCTCTCACAACTTTGATAAAATTAGCAAATTAAAAATAGTGATTCTAATATTTCTTCTAGTCCTAAGTGCGAGGAATATTTTATTTTTTTTTGCAAATTTACGGAAAAATGGTTGATATATTTGATTTTTTCTGAATTGGTCATGATCTCAAAGTTGAATTTTTCTTTGATAATTTGATATGTAACTATAGTTGTTTCTAAGTATGACAACTTTAATTAAGATAGCTTTCTTTGCTACAGAAATTAATCAGATTCTAGAAAATGTCCACATTCTCCCCACCTCACTCGATGGTATTTCCATTGAGTTATTTGCTTAACAAAAATATTCCTATCTTCATAACAACATTCTATTCCAGTTGTATTTATATGTTTTGAGTGTTTTTTTTTTTTTTCCTGTTTCCTTCTGGTAGTTACAATCCCATTGGGAATTTATTTATTTAATGTGTATACGCGCATAGGCATGTATGTATGCCCTGCAATAGTATTACATGTATTTTGAGTGTATATTTGTGTCCATCTTTGTAAAAAGATTTAATTGAAAATCAAAGAATGCCACTTTTTCAATTTATTACCACAAAAATATTTAAAGTAAAATATCGTCATCCTCATTATAATGCCGCTTCAATTGGTGAATTATCAACAGCGATATCGAGGTTTTATAATTAAGGTGACAATATAGGTAATACAATAAATGATATATATTCATTGGAATATTAATTCATACAAAGCAGCAATTAATAAATTAAATGTACAAGCCAGTTATTCAACATCATCTTCTTCATTGAAACTATTAGTAAGAGTTGAATTTTTACATGTCTCCCCTAAACAAAAGGTAAAAAACTTGGAACAGTGTAGATCTGTGTAAATTGCGGGACGTTTCAGAAATCTTTTACACATATCTAGGTGCTAATCCTCAATATTTCAGCTATTTATGAATTTATTTCATTTGGACATTGTTTTCAATCTAAATTTGCTGGGCTATTATTTATGAATATTATTCATTTTTTTAATAAAAGATATTTTCAGAATTTGTTAAAATAATTTTAATGAATCTATTGCAGGTATTCAAATGTCCGAGCTGCTCATTTTGGGCTTCAACAGCATCAAGATTTCATGTTCACATTGTGGGGCATTTGAACAAAAGGCCTTTTCAATGTTCCCTTTGTCATTATAGCTCTAACTGGAGGTGGGATATCACGAAACACATACGCTTAAAACAAATGCGAGATTCAGCTCATGAAAAAGCTAAAGTATTACTGACTGATGAAGCTGGTCGCCGAAATTACTCTAAGTATAACAAGTATCTGGTTCCGATATCAAATGAAGAGTTTAAGAAAGCACAGCAGCCTAGGCGAATTTTACCTAAAGACAATATGGATCCTATTGAGCCTAAAAGAAGCTCCAATAAAAGATCAATAGAGGAACAAAATGACGAAGAAAGAATATCAAAGAAGAAAGTTTTCACTGAGAATAAGAAGACTATGTGGAAATGTAAAAAATGCTTTTTCAGGTATGAAAGATTCTAGGTTTTAGTTTTGAGTAATTTTACATCTGTGAGATAAATTAGTTATCTCTTTAATTTTATATAATTATTCTTAGTAAATTTGTTATTTTCTATTTATTATAGCATTAACTAGTTGAATGACAGTTAAATCTCTACTTGGGAACATGCATTATTTATTTTCAAAGGAATTTTTACTTTTAATGACTCCTGTTTTTTTATAGAATTATTGAAGAGTAGTTATACCGACTTTACCCCTGTATTTATGAAATTTTGGAAGAAAACATCTCTATGTTTCCACAGGAATACATTGTAAAATTTATGATTGATATGAGAACCCCATAAGCCAAGCAAATTTAAATTTAAAGACCCATATATTGTAATGACTCGTATTGCCTTAATTGATAACTTAATTATTTTCAGAGTCACATTTTCATTATCTGTCTTTTTTACATATTTATTGATTATTATTATTTTCTTTTAAGTTGATTTGATTTGAGGAATCCAATAAGTCATCCACATTTAAATTTAAATACTTATTGGTAACCTAATAGGTTCAGAGTCAGTCACATTTTAATTATCAGTAATTTTTGGTTGCCTTCAACTATAACTTTAAACTGTTTTTTGTCATTTGAGGAAAATTTGGTCTCGATTTATGGGACTACTTAGATCACCGATTCAGTTATTCTTGGTGTTAGTATAAATATAGACCCAATTAGTCTTAGTATTACAATAACAGTATTAGTTTAGTATTACAATACCTCTAATACGCGGGGCTCACATTTTGCTCTATATCCTGTCAATCAATCCTTTCACTCCAAACCTTATGGAGTGGATTCCATAGAATGTTTTTCTGTGTTAATGATTAATTGTCGATTATTTCTGGCAGATTAGTTTAAGTCATCTTCGCCTTGATGTCTGTGTTGCCTTGAGGAATGCAGTTATCGTCTGCATAATTGATGTTTTCAGCTGGTCCAAAGACCTCACTAAATTCCTAATACATTTTTTATATAATTTTTGTTGTGGACCGAAGTAGACAGAAGTGGATAAAATAAGCAACCATCTTGACCCACCTTATTTTATATGAATGAATCCAGTTTTCCTTCATATTTCACATCTCTTAGAGCCATTAAATATGGTCTTGATCAGCATTATAATTTTTGCATGAGCACCATTTCACTATCCCACTATATAATCTATGTCTATCCACACTATCAGAAACCTCGAGAAAGTCTATGAAAACCAGTTGTTGCAGGTTTTGGCACTCATTGGATTGCTTATTATCGCTCTCACTATGTCAATCTCTCATTAGGATCAGTTAAACGTGAATCCAAATTGCTACTTCTTAATGTCCTTTCCAGTTCGTTTTATTTTCTGAAGAACTATTCTTTTTTCTCTTCCTCAAAATTTAGTAATTATCTAATAGCATTATTTTTATTTTTATTTCAATTAATTTTTACGTTGTTATTTCATTTATTTTATTTTATTTTACTTTTTCATTTGTCTCTTATATTATGTAATTTAGTGTAATCTTTTTCTTTTTTATCTTACTTGTAATTTCTGTTTTTATCATTTTTTACTGTTACTGGTATTGCCTCTGTCTTTTTTCATTGTTGTTATTTTGTTTTCCTTTTAGCCCTGAAACCTAAAAGGCCTAAAACTTAGGCCGAAACGTATTATAAGTTTACTTATAATAGTGTAACTCTTTGACCACGCCCCCTGACCAACTTCTCCCTTTAAATATACATATATGGTCAACAAAAACTCCCTCCTTTAATAATTATCCTTTTGATCTTTTGGGTGAGGGAGGCAAGACTTTCTGCATACACCTTTGCCCATATAATGAAACCAGAAAACGTTCCCCTGCTTGTTCTATGCTCTGGTAACTAACCTGTGATTTTTGGAAAACACTCAAAATTGCAGCAAGATAGGGGTTTTTGGAAAGTGTTTTCACAAACATCCATTTATGTTGATCGAAGAGGACAAAATTGTCTCATAGCCACTTTATAGCATGTAAGAACATGATATGCTTTTTAAAAGTTTGGTTGTTAACATCGTGCATTGGAAAGTATGATAAATGTTGTCGCTTTCTGGTCAACTTTTTTTTTAAACTGAAATCCAACAACTAAGTGGTAAAGAAGATAAATTTGTTGGGCCTCTGCTTGTTCAGATACACCAAATATTAATGTGTATTTTATGTATTTGTATACCTATTCCATGAAGTTTAATATCATGGATGGTCATAATTAGCGTAACTATGGATAGTTTTTATAGAAGTCGGGTGTGAAGAGTCTCAGTTTCAGCAGACTATAGTCGCTTAAAGGTAGATAGTAGAGAAATATCTTATAGAGATAAAGTTTAAAATATTTAATTTGGTAGAGAATGGTCTTGTTTGAATATAACAATGAATTATGGAAAATATCTGTCAGAAATCCTCAGATTCAAGTTCAGAGACCCAAAAAACTAGAATGTACCAAAACTTTCGTCTACAACAAACCTTTTCCCTTTTCTGTTCTAGTTTGTCTGGACCATCACTTACGTAATCTTAATTTTAGTGCACTTTTTTTCTATTTCTTCTTCAAACAACTGCCCCTCTCCCCAAAAATTTTTACTACGCAGCTTGTGTCGGAACCTCCCCTGACCAAGATTAATAGTTCACTTCTATTGTGGTATTAAGTGGTTTAGGATGAGCTATTTTATTAGGTGTTTGGAGCAGTATTGAGAGTGCTTAGTAGCTTATCTTCCATTGATCACAGATATGTTGTGACTTCAATACCAGAAGAGTAGACTAAATATGTCTGTGAAGGGAATCTTGGATGAACAGCTATGTTTCTGGTCTCTCTCCACTTTCTAGTGTAGAGTGGAGGTTCAGAAACCGTATGTATTTTAAAGTATATATTTTGGTTAAGTTTCTAGGTTCTGGAAGGTTTAGTAATAATGAAGTCTACTGATTTTTCATTAAAATGTTATTAAAAAAGTGATTAATAAATTGCTTAGAGAAAAAGTGTCTAACTTATCATAGCCATGACAACTTCATTCCCCTGGAATCCAAGTTTACTATAAAAACTTTTTAATAAGAGTGAAATTATTAGGTGGGACCAACTCTGCTCTGGTGAATTTTGTTACATTTTAATATTTTAGGAGAGTAAGAAAAATAAATTTGGATGAAAAAGTTAGTTTGTGAATAAAATCGGAGTATTAGAAAAAAAAATGTGGAATTGTGAAACTTATTTGATTAAAACTTTATTGCCGTTAAGATAAATTTACTGTTGCGACCCTGTCCCTTGAAATTTTCTGGAAGAAATGAGATTGAACAACGTGTTGTAGGTTATTATTATAAAGGTAAATTTATATTTTAGGGAGTAATAACCTTAAAAAATAGTGGTCATAATCTTATGGTCCATTTGTTTCCTCTGTTTCTCTTAGGGCTGTAGAATTAGCTTGCTGTTTAAGTAAATATGATGAGATTTAATATACAATAAATGTTGTTAATTAATTATTTTTCTTATTTTTTGTTTAATATTAATATATTATTTCAGACTTATCATAATTTACATAAGTCACATCCATGTTAAATTCCTTGATGGAACTTGGAAATCAACATAGTGTTGTAAGCTCGTCCCCTATTCTAGGGAGGAATTTTAATTTAAACCATATTTAGCTAGTATACCAATTTTTTAAACTACATGGTTTAAAACTAAGTTTTAGCAGTAGACATATGGAATATAAATTTGTTAGCAATCATGATTTCCATAGAGGTTCTCACAAAAGATTTATATGGGTCGTGGTGAAGAAGGGTTTCCTATACCTTGATGTAACAATAAAAAATGATATGATATGATGGTACTCATACATCACACAGCTTTCCCTTACCTCTTTATAATAATAATCCATTTTTTAAAATAATTTTAGATAATTCACATAAGCACTACCCATTTGAAATATTTTCAGCAGCATGCACTTCTTCAAATTTTCTCTCACAAAAGTACAATAAAGTAATTTTTTAAACAATTGCAGTACGACAATTCTGGGTACTATACCTTTTTGGTTTGTAAAGTTATAATAAGAAGAAACATTACAATAATCTTTTTTTATTAATAGAAAATAAGTTAGATAGGCATTCATAACCTTGCGAATTGAATAATTGTTCTGATAACGTGGTTAACTTCTTCAAACATAAACCGTTTTCAACCTGGTAAAATATATCTCCTTTTTTCCTTCTTTATTAAATTATCAAATTCTTTCATAGTTTATATTTATCCATTTTTTATTGCCACTGGATATGGCAGACAGTTAATTATTTCAAATAAATAAAATTAAAGGTACTTTAGAGGAAGCCATTTTAAAAAATTGGCATTAAGTTCTATCAGACTATTTCAATGAGGATAAGACATAGCCAATTTTAAAGACCATTCAATTATACATTGATATAACGAGTTTATTCGAAATTGTTCGTGCCATTTTCGAGAAAAGTAAAAAAGTGTAAAATCAATTATACGAGTGGCACTTCCGGTAAGTCCAATGTACTATATCTTTGCTAATACTAGTCTGATTTAGATTTAAACAAAATTTTGTTTAGAGAATTTGATCGCCTTTCATATGATTTTTACATAATTACCATTTACCAAGGCATACTTTTTGAGCTATACACAATTACAATTTTCTTTTCGTTATAACTTTTTTATCGGTGATGTACTGCATATAAGATAAGTTAAAGGGTTTTAAGGAGAAGACTTTCGGCAAGTTTCATCTAAATCTTTAGAGACATTTTCGAGAAAATTGTAAAAAAGTGTAAATTGATGATGTAAAGTTGCATTTCGGTTAGTTGATTATGAGGAAAAATTACTGTAACATCCCAGACATATACCTACCTTCAATTCATAATTTCTGTTTCGTATAAATTTTCATTTTTGAGCTACGCTATTCACACAAAGACAGGCCATTTTGTGAAACTTGGTTATTGGACTCAGAGAACCTCAAAACATGTATTTCTGTTGAAAACTCGAATTCCAAATTTTTCACGATTGCAATACTTCCTCTTACTATATATTTCATATGTAGGTAAGGGAAAGTAAAAAGATATTTATTTAGGTATCTATGTTTTTATTTTTTAAGTTATTCTGGGTTTCATAAAGAAAAACAGAAAGTGTTTTCAAAGATGCTTTGCTCATTCATCTTCTATCTTATATGATATGCTTATTTATATGTGCAGGAATAGTGATCGAGGGGTTGTTCTTGCTCATGTTAAGGAACACTATAGGAACATCCATGAAAACAAAACGCCCGCTAAACAGGATGAATATCACAGCTTTTCTAATGAATTAGTATGTATTTTCAAATTTTTGCAGTTTTGTGAATAACCAATAAAAATACTTAACTTACAACATTTTATTTTAGTCCAGTCCCATTGCTAACAATAAAGAAGAAAGTGAGGATGATGCAAGCCATCAGCCAAGCTTGTATGATAATGAAGAGAATGTTGATTGTAAGTATTGAATCATTATTAAAGTTAAATTGTATTCACACATTGGTTTTTTTTCTGTGACTAAACTGAATTGTTTTTTGTTATTTTTTTTTATTTACCACCATACACAAAATAATTAATGGGTACAAGTAAATGAGCTGTACTAAAGTGATTTTTAAGAGAATCAGCTGGACTGAATTTACGGAAACAACCCATTTCTGACAAGAACTTCACTTTTGGACAATGAAATATTATTTCTTTATTTAGATAGACTCAGGTCACTTCAGGAACTCCTTCAACTTGACAACTATGGCCTAGACTTGGCCGATCTGCAAGAAGTGAGGTGGAAAGGAAATGGACTTTTGGGGAAGTGGTTTCATGCCGTCTACTATAGCTGCCATGAACATCAGCATGTGTCTGGAATGGGCTTTGTGGTGAAGGAACAAGCCAGAAATGTGATAATAAATTTTAAGCCAGTGAGCCCATGGATTTGCGTCTTGCGGTTGGAAGGCAAAATCCATAATTATACCCTCCTTAGTTGCTGGGCTCCCATCAAAGTGTCACCTGATAATGAGAAGGAAGTATTCTACGATCAGTTAGATAGAACTCTCGGTAGCTACATGAAAAGCAATAAAGGTAATCATGGGAGAGGGCTTTAATTGGGCGAAGATTGGCAGGGAGCAGATCTTTAGTCAAATTATAGGAATGCATAGTCTCCATGATAATATGAATGAGGATGACCGAAGGCTTATTAACTTCGCTGCAATTAAGGACCTGTTTGTTGGAAGTTTGCTATTCTCTGGAAAGAAAATTCACAAAAGGAACAGGGGTCCTCTTCAGACGGAAATACTATGAACCAGATATATCATATTCTGATCAGTAGGAGGCATAGGTCCAACTTAATAAGTTGAAGGTCATATTGAGGTGCCAGTATGGACACAAACCATATGACCTGATTCTGGATACCACTAGGGTCCAGAATCAGGTCATATGGTCTAGTGGTGTCCAGAATCAGAGCCAGAATATCCCATGTACGAAAAACCAAGGTAAAGAAGATGGAGAAGATGGCTACATCCAAATTAAAGGAGTTGAAGGGCTTACCTGTCTAATGTTTAACTTAGCTCTAGAAAAGTAATGTCACCATTTTTAAGAGTAAAGTTAAAATTTGGTTTTGCAGATGACCTAGTTACACGATGTTTTGAGTCACTCAAGAATGCATTTTTAAAACTGGTGGAAGCTATAGGAATGAGTGTCAATCAGGAGAAAACCAAGTACATGCTTATTTTTGGACCTGAAACAGAAATAAAAATGGGAGAACCGGTATTAATGGATCCATTTACATTTCACAATGTAGATCATTTCATATCTGCTCTACAAGAATCTCATCAAGCTTATCTTTACTGAAGGATCGGAGATATGGATCCTCACAAGCACGGAGGAGGAGATCCTCTTCTTTGAATGGAAGATCCTTCATCGCATATTTGGACCAGTTTAGGTCAGCGAGAACTTAAGGAGGACCTATAGTTTGTTTGGAGATATTAATGTGATGAGGCACATCAAGCTTGGAAGATTGCGTTTGGCTGGTCACGTTGCCAGACTGTCAGTGAAAGAGATTCCCAGAAAGTTGCTGGACAGAAGAATTCAACTGAACAAGAGGATGGATGGGAGGATGTCATCTGGGATACCTCAATCCTGCTCAACACCCGCAACTGGCGAGCGACTATACAAGATCGTTATCTGGCAAAGGCTTACTAAGGAGAACAAGGACCACGTCTATCTTTAGCGCTATAGAATTAGTTAGCTACAAGAGTGATTTTATTATAAAGAGAAGTTACTAGGGAGTTTAAATGTTAGCTTTATATAGAGGATAGACCTATGTTACTGCTTTGAAAGATATCTGCAAACTGAGGAAAGAGGGATGAATAAACAGAATAATTATCTTCAACTTCCAATATTGTAACAGTAATATAGGAATAGACAATGTGGGTGTATGAAGGCAGAAGGACAACAGTATGTTGAAAATTTGGTTTGAAATGCAGATAAATCAAAAAGGATGGGAATAATTTTTAATTATAATTTGCTCATTTAAAAATGTATTTATATTAAGTGAAACTATCTTACTTTTTATTTATATTAAGTGTTCATCTTACAATTTATACATATTAAGTAGAATTACAGGGTGTAGCAACACAAAGCTAATGTTGAAAAAGCATAATTAATAAAATAAAAAAAACAATAAAAAAATTAAAGACAGTCGAGTATTTATTGGACCATTGGATTTATTCCCTAAAGTAATGAAAAATGACTTGAAGCACAATGGAGATGGTTATGTTTTGTTTACACTCCAAAGTTCTAAATTCGGGTAAAATGAATTTCCCTATACTTGTTACTGATTTTAATACTGAGGGTAGTTGCGTTCGTTATTATATGGTTCGCATATATGTTATATGACGCACATACTAATCGCGTTGAGGGATTGTGGGTGATTGCCAAAAGAAAAAACAAGATAATGTGTGGTACCTCAAGAAACTACTAGACTTCTACTTGTGTTGAGTTCATGTGGATGCAAAGATATAGGAATGTTGACCATTTTCAGAAAATCATTGAGGAGATGAGGCATTTTTATATTGCATATTTATTTTATGGTTTAACAATGAATATAAATATTTATTTATTGCATACATTATTAATAACCTAAAATTTAGCATCATATGTTAAACTAGTGATCACATAAATCACCGGTTAGTAACTGCGGTACTCGAAACGGAAAAGATCCCATAGTTTACATTCCAATTTTTTTCTTGAATAATTTAGTTTAGAAGTGAGAAATAAATTTAAATATAATAATATTTAAGTTTCATTAGAATTTGAACTACCAAAGACCAAAAGCTTGGTATAACTACTCTAATGATATTGTAGAAGTAAATATTAAAAACAAGAAGAATTTATTTAGCCCAGTACACAAATTAAAAAAAAAAAAAAAAAGATCCGCTATATTGAAAATATTCAGTGTTATAATAGCATTTTTGAGAGCCACATTTTTCCTTAATAATTTGCTTCTAAAGCACTTATGAAGAAAAATTATTTTTACTATATTAAGGAAAATGAGATTGCCTTTAAATTGCATTTGCATCATTTTCCAATATTTCAAGCTGGAGCCATCAAAATCAACTTACTGATGTGGAAATGGCAATATGAATAGTCACATACCAGTTTCATTTTATCTAAATACCTCATTGCCTTTGCATTATTCTGGAAAAAGCTTGATAAACATTTATCAATTTCTAGTAATTTGAGTGATTTTTTTTCCATTTACCATTTGATCTTGTGAATATGGTTATAACTCTACAATGATTTGTGCTTGTCCGAATCCAAACATATTATACTAGAGTCAACAAAAAAATCAATATGGTTAGTGGAGAGATAGCTCCTACAATGTTATTCGTATTGATGAATGTATGATTTTACTTTATATTTTAGCTGCTTAAACTTAAAAATAAATTGTTTTTTTATGGTTTGTGTAGTTATAAACTCCTCCCTACATTAATGAATGGAGACAATATTATTTTTAATTAAACCAAATTACATATCTGTTTGTGTATTGGAGTGTTACTTTAGATTTAAAATATTTTAGCTTTGAATATTATTGTGTTAATACTTTTATTTTATTTAAATATTATGAATGTAATTATGACTTCCTTTCATGTTAGGTCCTGATTTCATGTGTGAGACATGCCCCTATTTCTGTGATTCTTTAGCTAAATTAGAGGATCATGCTGAGAGGCATTTTGTTACTCAAGGTAGTAATGTCAAATGCCAGTTTTGTCCTTACTATGTGGAAAATACACAGTGAGTATTATGGCTATAGTAATTATAATATATTTATACATATACACATAAATATGTTTCACTAAATTAGTTTATTAGTTTTATATATTTCATGGGAGACATTAATTTTAATAAATGTTTCCAAATGAAATAGTATGAATTCTGTTTTTAATGAATTACATACATAAAAAATTCTAAAACTAATGTAACTGTAATTGTACATTTCTCTTATTCTTAGGGGACTAGGGGTCCCAGAGTAAAATTAATTTTCTTTCTTTTTAACAATAAATCAGTTTAATAATCGATATAATTGATCATATTGATTTAGTTTTCTTAAAATTTTGGCACCAATTTGAACAAAACTATCTTATTACTTTCAGTATACCTCAGAAGTTGGTTTTAAATTTTTTTTTTTTTTTTTTTTTTTTTTTTTTACTATAATTAGAACTGAGAATGAGAATAAGAAAATTTCTCATTAACTCACTGATAATAACGTACATATATATTTATCAGTAGTAATTTATATTTTGTATTTTTTCAGGCAATTAATGGAGCATCTGGATTTACATGAAAATTTAGACACGGCTGATGATTCGGTAATAAATCTGTGATCAAATTCTATATCATACTGTGTACTCATTATTATAGAGGAGGTATTTTCCTCTGGAAATATTCTTCTAACTGTTTCAGAATTCACCTTCAAATATTGCTTAATTTCAGAGAGATATTAGTTGTTTTTTTCAATTTAATTTTCTAAATACTCAGAGTTTTTAATTTGTTTATGATGAGCACCTTTTTGAACACAAGATACAGTTAGATTTTTTCTGGCATTTTTTAAAGTTTACATATAATTGGCTGGCCCTATCAATGAAACAATCTTGGAATTAATCATTCTGTTTCTTTGTCCTTATCTTTAGCATACAGATCAATCCCAATCTTTTAAGTAATCTTTAACAGAGTTTTCCATTGTTTTAGTTATCTGAATCTTCAAATCTTTCAGCATGGTGTTGAATTTACATTATTTGCATGAAAGACTGGAAGACCTACTACTGCTTTAACTGTAATGACAGTCTTACCTTTCTAACTGTGATGCATAACATGCAAACAAATAAATACTTACATTTAATATAATAAACAATTATATGTTACATTATATAAAAATCACTAAGAAACAAAGCTTCAAGATCTATACTAAGCACAGTGTTGCCACAATAATTTCACCAAATCCCTATCGATTTGTATAATGCTGTCTTTATTTATGAACTTTTTTTTTCCTATTATTTCTGTTGGCTTTAAAAACCTTATATCTATGCCTAATTCCAATTTTCCAGAAGTAGTTATTTTTCTTATTTACTTTTTTATTATAATATACCACTGTTAAAGGCAAAAATTAATAGTGCTAAATATTTTATCGTATACATAAAATAAAAATATTGATACTTTATATTATACTCAGACCAGGATCCCAGTATTTCTGGTAATTAGTCCATATGAGGTACAGTTGAACCTCATTATTCCAACTTCCACTTGTCCGACTCTCCGGATAGTTTGACCTGGTTCTAGTCAAACATAATAAATAAGTTGATCAGCTTACCAATTAACAAAAATGCATTCATAAAAATAATTTAGAATTAGGGCCTTTTTGCTTAACAGTGCATATATATTGATGGTTAAAAGATGCGTGAATAGAACAGCAAGAGCCTGAGGATCGGGATTATGAAAAAAAAAAAATTATTTTTTTACTTTCTTTCAATTGGGATTGGGATAGCTCAGTGGGTAGGGCACTGTGCTACTAATATCAAGGTCCTGCATTCGAGACCAGTTGTGGCAGATAATTATTTATTCTGTTTTCAGCCGTGGATCGGTACTGTGGGATCAAGAGAACCTCCTGGGGCTCACCCAGTCTCTATAAAAGGATACTTAGGAGAAGCTTTTTAGGGGAAAAACCTGGCGATTGAGCGTGATCTCGGCCAAATCACCTCCTTGCATCCGTTGGCTTAGAAATAGTATGGTCCTTATCAAGTACTGAACCCAAAACCCTTCACGGGTTGCAGTGGTATAGGTTTTTTTACTTTCTTTCAATGGTATCATTACATAAGTAATAAGGTCCATAAGTTTACGGCCTGAGGAAGAAGGAAAGGTGAAAGAAAAAAAACTAGTGTTATTTTTTTTCTATATATTCTCCTCTTAAGTTCTACACACTTAATACAACGCTTAAGCAACATTTCTATATCATGAAATAAATAATTTTCTTTGCTAGAAAAATGTTCTTCCACCGCTGCTTGGATCTCTTCGTCTGTGTTAAATCTCCTCCCTTGTAGGTCAGATTTAACTTTGAGTAAAGGTAGAAGTCGCTAGGGGCCAAGACTGGGCTGTAACGTGGTTGGAAGGTTTCTTGGACTCCGCAGTCCTTCACAGAGGCTTTGGAATTCAATGCTATGTGGACAGGGGCATTGTCCTGAAGAAGCCGAACACCTCTACTCAACTTCCCCCACCTTTTCTCTTTGATGGCGTCTCGTAAGCAGTGAAGTAGAGATTTTCCATTCCATGGACTCCCTTTTGCTGAGTGGGTCATAATAAAGAACCATTGTCTCATTCCCAGTTACAATTGAATCCAAGAAATTTTTTGGGTCAGCATTATACTGCTGAACACGTTCCTCTTTTTGAGCATCCGAAAGAATTTTTGGAACCCATCTTGCTCCTATGCAAATGTTCTTTAATGATTCTCAGAACACTTGTTTTTGAAAGCCCAACCTTGCTGCTATTTCTTTGGTGTTCAGCCTCCGATCAGACAGCAATTCAGCTTCCACAAATTGGATTGTTTCAGAAGTGACAGATTCCAATGGGCGACCAGGACGCGGGTTGTCATCCAGACTTTCTCTCCGTAATTTAAATGATTTTTCCCATTCTTTTACAGTGGAATACGAGAGGGAGGATTCCCCGTACACACCAGCCAAGCGCTCTTTAATTTTCACAGAAGTAAGACCCTCTTTACACAAGAATTTAATGACCGCATAGATGCCTTCAAGTTTAGATACGGACTGACAGGACTGAGGAAGTGCTGGGCATTGTTTAAACACTCAGATGCCTTCAAGGTAAGATACGGACTGACAGGACTGAGGAAGTGCAGTTGATGGGTATGAAGAGTGCAGGCATAGACATGCACTGTGGGCAAGTCTCAGCCTGCTGGAAGCAGGGGAATGAGGGCAGGCCAGAAACATTTCAATCTTCTCCCTCATGTACTTTGGCAGTATTAATTAGTAAGCTATTACTAAACTTTCTCTATAGTTTAGCCAATTGCTGAAACAGCACGTCCAATTCTAAAAAAATTTCAAGAGATGCAAAAAACATATTACCATCCTCACTGTTTGATTTGGAGGATAGATTTTTTTTTTTTTTTTAACGGTTATATCAAAACTATCTGATTAAAATGACAAAACTAATAATTTTCACCATAGTTTGTGATTTCACTGTTTTTTTTGTTGTTTTTTTTTTACGATTATATCAGAACTATCTAATTACAGTGACAAAACTAATAATTTTCACCATAGCTTGTTTTTAAAAAATATTTAAATCCAATAGACCTGTGTGGTTTCTGAAATTCTTGCAGGTATTCTGTATGTTTGAAGTCAATAGGTGATCATATATAAAAATAAATTATATAATGTTGCATATACTTGTTTAATAAAGGATAAATAATGATAGCAAGCATAAAATATAGCATTGAAAATCTCTTTCGTCTTTTTCTGTGATGGGAAGGGCAAATATCTTTGAATAAAATTTATTTACTTCTTTAATTTTTTAAAGTTAATACAGACACAATTCTGTGGGTATACTTTGCTGGGTTCTTCAGAAATAGTTCCAACTTCGATTATTATAACAAATATGTGACATTCCAGCACATCAGCACTTTTTTGCTTCCACATCATCTAGTTACAGGTTCTTTTGAATATTTAAATTCCATTAATTGTAATATGGTGAATGTAATTTTTTTTTTTTCTGTATGGTTTCCATACTATTTGTTTTGGCAGATCTTCTTCTTACGGTAAAATTTGGGCCAGGAATACTGCTAATTTTTATAATTAATACATCATCAAATGATAAAGATTTAACTTGAATTTCATTCTTGGCACTTGATTCTAAAATTACGTTTTAATGTTGCTTAAGTGTAAAAATACGATCTTCCATTCACATTTTTCTTTTCACATGAGCATTTAATGGCCGATCCAAGAACTCACATATATGAATTATAGAATACATTCAAGCCCAGGACATGTGTGCTTTCTGAAATTCACATCAACTTACAACTGTTATAACTACTCAGTTTTTCAAAGGACATGTACGGTTTCTGTACCTATAAAAAGTGTATGGGCAAAATATGTTAAAATAAAAACTTCAATATCAAAAAAAATTGGATATATGATGTTTCTGCAATTCGCGATTCAATTTATTTAAGTACCAGTTGATTAGAACCTTTTCCATGAAATACTAACTGATGTCATTAGCCTTAAAAACTAAGAAATTCCTAGAAAAACCTTAAGAATGATTTCTCTCTCTTTGCCTCAGAGGTCAAATTCCTTATTGTTTGATGGTTCTTACGATAAGAAATTTGCATTCAAGCACAATCTTACATTTCAATGTACACTGGACATTGATTGACTTCCTTTGATTGAACCCAGTTAATTTTTGGTACAGAAAATTAATTGTGAGCAATGATATCTTTGTAAGAATACCTTTTGGTACTTAGGGTTATCTATATGCCATTGTGAAATACAGGTTATCAGTGTACTGTTACATTTATTTTACCGTAATTTCAATTATTACTACTTTAATTAGATCAGAGCTGTCGACTTACACTCACTCAAGAAATTTACGCACCCCCAAAAGTTCCTTTTCAGTTGAGGTCAGGCTCATACCATAATTTAAATTATTACTGCTTTAAATTATTACTACAACTTCTCCAGATGACCGAAAAGCAATTTGGAATGACTGCCAGGTAAGAGTTTTAAGAGATAATTACGGTAAGGTCACAACCTCAACTGAAAAGCATCCGAAGATGAAACAATGTTTTACAATGGCGTCTAGCTAACCCACCTATCCCAAGTACCTACCTTTTTTAAAAACTAAAATTAAAGAAAAGAAGGAAGATTTTCTAGTGTAATTCCAGATGCCTTTTCAATAATTTATTGATATATTACTGTACATTAATTCAATTTACTCTGTGAAACCTCAAAAAAAAAAATAAATAACTTATATGTTAAAACAAAAACAAATGAATAAAATCTTAAGATTGAAAATAAGATAATATGATACAATTGGTTTCATTGGTATACACAAAAAAAAAGAACATTGAGAAAAATTATCATAATATAAATGTCATAAGAAAAAATGCCAAATTAAAAGAAAAAATTGTTTAATTAGAATGAACATATTACTAGTTGCACAATTAAATTAATGATCGTATCACAAACGTCAGGCGAGCAGTATGGAGTATCTTTGATCTAGCTGTTGATGTACAAATAGACACTTTCATCAGTAGATTTTTGAAGCTGAAGTACAAATCCATTTCTGTTGGAAACGGTAGTAGATTAAAGTCAGATTGAAGAACGAAGGCGGCCTCCAAATTGCCTATAGCCGATCGTTACATCGGAAAATAAATTGTATAAATATAATGATTAATGATAAAGAATGATTGGAGCCTTTAGCAACTTGCAAAAAACTTCATCAATATTCTGATTATAAAATAATAAAAAATCAACTCACTACTACATTTTAAGTCCAATACACTCGCTTATATGCAGTAAGTTCTTCGCAGCTGTTAATTTAATTATACTCTAAAACAAACTGTATATAACAAAACACGATGAGCTGTTTTTCCATCTAGTGATTTAACTTCATAATATTAAATTTAAAATTACAATTTACTTTATATCTAATTAAATAAAAAGATTTCATAATTTTTGTCCTTTTTTCTTCTGCTAGTAGATTATTCAAAATCTTTAAAACCAATTTTATTTTTCAAGTATTAATACTTAATACATTTTACCATATGTTTATTATTCAGTTCAATTACAACAAATTTTTATGACAAATGTGCGGCCTTAACACTTATTAATGATGTTATAAAGTTTTTAACTTGTTTGGTCTAACTTTCCACGTAGACCATATTGGTTTGGGAAGTAGGTGCTAATGTTCAAACTCAAGATCTAACTACCACCAGTCCCTAACCAATCTACTACATCAGCTCCTATAAAAAAGATAAAGATCCACAAAACCTCTGGATATGATCTCACCTTATATTTCATACTTGCCTATTCAATTGTATTCCTTGCACAACCCACTTTCCTCTGATGCCGAACACTTCATCCTTTTCCTAAAACCTGATAAATCTCCCAATAATATCTCATCCTATAGAATATTCCCAATCCTTTTAATAAAAGTGTATCATAAACTGCATATCACACTTACTTGCTCCTCAAAACTGAAATCATATTAATAATCTACTGACTTATTTATAATGAGTTATTCTGAAATAAACTGAAAATACACTGAGATAAGTGTTAGCTATTGCTAATAATTTAAAGTTATTTGTTAATTTATCTGATACCCCCTTGTATTTATATCATGTATTTTAACTAGTAAAGTGAAAAGTAGTTTATTTTAAATGAAACAAAAAATAATAAACAGATAAATATAAGTGATAACATGAATTGCCAAATAAAGCCAACAAAATTATATTTAAAAGGCTCCCATATTTCAATAAAAAATCTAAGCTAAGCCATTGGAATTGTTTGTATAATAATTTATTTGTTGCTTTTGTATGCCACTATTATTTTGTTTTCTTTTTGTTTCAGTCAAAGAATGTAGTGTTTGCCTGTCTTCAGTGTCCATATGTTGGGACCACACACAAGCAGTTAATCTACCACAGAAAGTGGCACTTTAAGAATTTACCTCATAAATGCTTCAAATGCAATTACAGTACGCATACAAACATAATTCTCTCTTTGCACGTCAGATTGCATAGAAGGACAACTCTGCCAGAAGGTGATCCTGTTAATACTAAAAATTCTGAAACTGTGATAGCTGCAGATATTAGCGGTATTGATACATCTGGATTTTCTGACATACCAATGGTTTGGGTTTCCAAACCCATGGGTATTTCAAAAATGTTCAAGTGCAGATTTTGTCCACATGTAAATATGAGAAAATCAAATATTCAAGAACATGAGAAAATGCATGCATCTAGAAATCAAATCAATTCAAACACAGCGCAAGGGAGCAATGGTATATCTGTTCAACACCATTGTCCTGACTGCAATTACATTTGTAATAATGCTGGTGTTCTTTCTTCTCACATGAAAGTTCACCAGGCTTTTTTTGGCCAAGTTTGTGGTGTTGTTGATCACAAAAAATCTGATGAAGAACAGATTGAAGAAATGAAAAGGAAAGTTAGTGATTATGAAGCCTGTTTGAAACAGAAAATTGGAGGAGAGGAGCCATCCAAGGAATCTCAGGCAGATGAATCTGTAGCAGGTAGTGACAATGAATCAAAGGATGGCCTTGTATTGCATTTCTGCCCTGTCTGTCCTGCAAGATTCTTATTTGTTAAAGAAGTTGTAATTCATTTGAGATTCCATGACCTCAACTTGCCTTTTAAATGTGAGTCTTGTAGCTACACTGCTAGGCAGAAGCAGCACCTCTTAGCTCATCTTAAAGTGCATACTGATGAGTATCAAGAGCGCACAACTGTGCTTTGTAGTATGTATTCTATGGACAAAAATTATCCTAAACCAAAGGTTGCTGTTGTCCTTGGAGACCCTGTGGAATCCGTGTGGAATTGGAAATCAGAATCCGTATGGGTGGTTGTAAAAAATGAAGAAGAAGAAGATAAAAAAAAAGACTCTGAAGAAGGTAAATCAAAACCACTTTCGTGTGATAAGTGTCCAGCAGAATTCTATAAACAGTTAGCATTAGAATATCATAAAAGTCTTCATGGAGGCCCAGGTCAACATAAGTGTAGGTACTGTGACTATGCTGTAAAGACATATGGTAACCTAATGAGGCATGAAGCCGTTCATATAAATGGTGAATGTGCAAAGTTGAATCAGAAGTCAGAAGTTCCTGCATCGGGCACTGAACTTTTGAAACAAAAAACAGAAGTAATGAAAGGCTCTCCACTGAAGCCTGTTCCTGCACCAACTCAGGAAGATCCAGAATTTGGCTCGCTAATATTTGGAAACCCAGATTTTGTTTATCCAGCTTACATTAAAAATGGGCGATTACGAGAAAAACGTTACAAATGTCATAAATGTCCATCTGCATTTGAAAAAAGAGAACAGTATAAAATACATCTTTCTCTTCATGGTTCTCAACAGCGTTACAACTGTGAGAAATGTGATTATTCTGTTAAATATTTTGCTAATTATAGTCAGCATTTGAAAAAACATAATCTTAGTGAAAGTTTAAAGAAAGAAAAAGGTATTGGAGCAGGAGATTCAGTCATTGAGGATCGAGAGATTGATGAAACTGATGAAATATCTTCCACAGAAAGGTGTGGGAAAACTTTAAAAATGTCTGTAGCTGATCAGCAGACAATGATGTTATTGCAAAATAGAAATATTACTAACACAGTTACCAGAGATAACATTAATGGTGATGTTATCAGTCGCTGCCCATACTGTCCTTATGCCAATAACAGGAAGGATGGTGTTAATAGTCACATAAAATGCCACTCTAATACTAAGCATGGTCCATATGTGTGCAAATTCTGTGATTATAATGTTCCCCAATTGCATTTCCTAAGAGAACATTTAAAAATACATTTTTCAACTATTAAGTTCATCAAACCTGATGCTTACATGAAATGTGACCGCTTAGAGCTCTGGTCTGAACCTTTAGACTCAAACCATAATACTGATAAGAGATTAATTTTCAGAGATCAAGGTCTGGATAAAAAAGATAGATTTGTACCCCTAATTGAGTACCCTGATGATTTTGAAAGCATAAAAGGTCGTGTGTACATAAATCTTAAAACTGGTGAAGAGGAAGTGGAATTGGATGATGAAGAGGAAGGTGTTGGTGAAGATGAGGGAGAATATGAAGAAATGGAGACTGGTGATGTTACCAATACAGAAGAAAGAATGGAATTAGAAGAAAATGTGCCCTCACTTACCCAGGAACCAACCAGAGCAATTGAAAATGGTGGCAGTCCCGTATCATCAAGTACAAGTGATCCAAGTGAGGACAACAGCTGTGATTCAAGTACGACTAGTGGAAGCACTGTAAGTTCAGAAAGAACTAGTGTTACTAACGTTTCACAAGACTGATTGACTATACTTACCTGTTCATTTAAATTTCTGTATATACCATCTTTCTTGTTAATTGTCTTATAGATTTTCTATTTTGATTAACTACTAATTGACTAAGTGAGAATAAATTAAGTTTGGAAAATCATTCTTTCTTGTTAAGTTTATTATTATGTTACCATTAATAATTAATCAGATTTTTTTTTAATGAATTTTGGGATATTTATAAAATTGAATAAGTATTTTGTGGTATATGTATATATAACTTCTTTTTTTTTTCATCACATTCCTAATGCAATTGTGATGAATGCTTAATAGTAAACTGTAAATATGTGTATACATTTATTTTATTGTTAGACTGAATTATTTAGATGTAAATATAATATTATTGAATAAAATTCTATTTCTTTTATCTGTTAACCTTTCTCTCATAATGCAATGGAACTTACCATAACCAGGCTCCATTGGGGATGGAACTTTGTTGGTTTAGTAGAAGTGTTAGAATATGAGAATTGTGTAAAATAAAAAGTTTAAAAATGAATACAAATATCCGTGTACAGAAGCTTTAATTAATGCATATAATAAAATTATAACATATTTAAACAAAAAAATGTAAAATTATGTTATGTAATATATTACAGCGGAACTTCCCCTAACCATTGGGAATGGAAATTTTGTCAGCTTATGAGGGTTGTGAAGAAAAAAAGCTTTACAATTAAACAAAAGTAGGAGTTTATATAAGCTTGTATACAATTAATGTAGATACATAATAATAATAATTTAAATTGTTTAAAAATTAAATTAAATTGTGTGACATATATATAGGAGATAGTAATGAAAAATGGGGAAATTCTTTGTTGAGATAAATTAACTCAAATGATAAATACGAAACAGAGATAAATACTGTTTATGTATAGTAGGTTTATGTAGTAAATATCAATAGAGTTTTTAATTTTAAATAAATAGTACAAAAAGATCATTGACAATGAATTTTTCTTCTCCGCTATCTCCCAACAGAGTGTCCCACTTGAGAGCAGAAAGTATCTGGCCATATTAATCATACCCCTTTTCAGTTGTTTTTCTACTCTCACAATCTGGACTGTTTATCATTCTGTAAGTAACAAATTTGTACAAACCTTGTACACAAGTCACCTGTGTAAGGATGTTTTCCTAGCCTAAAATAGTTATAAATCGACTCAGGTCTACTTTTTGCCAGTGTCTATCTTATTTCTAGTCTCCTTAATTAATGAAGAAAGTGACATATTTTATAACATGGATAAGAATGCAATTATAGATTAAGTAGCCTGGATTGTTCAAGAACTTGCCAAAAAGCTGTTTGATTAGGTTACTTCTTGATTTATATTGTAAATAATTCATTTGGACAATTTTTTCTTTTGATTATAAAACGGTAATCACAGTAAAAAGCAACTTTTTTCTTTGCATATGCTTGGCTTACTCATTAGTGTTTTTCCTAATTATTTTATATATTATTGAGGTATTCCAGTAGGTTTTAGATGATGGTTCAGCATAGGTTAAGTTATCTAAATCTAAATATTTCTCACTCTCATTTTCCAGTAATAAAGTACTTTTTAGAGATAACTATTTTTTCTAGCGTGTACCAAGTCAGTGGCAATTATTCCACTTGTGCACAAAGGCAAGTGATCCCCTTAGCTTTATAAAAGAAAAAAAAACAATTTATAGTGGTAAATATAAATAGAAAATATTTATTTAAGATTGTTTTTCCACGGTTAAAGGTTCAGAGGACGTAAAGAATGGGTTGTCGATTCCGATTGACCTTCTGGTGATTTTGAAAAATGGTGATTTTGGCGAGCTGAGGGCGATCTTGATCTTCTTGTTGATGGTCTTATTGAAATGCGTCGTACTGGAGGCGGTGCCATGAGCCGGCTTTCAGCCAAAGGCGATCTCTCCGATATGGCTTGGAATTGACTGAGACGTTCCAGAAAGATCCTTATTGGTTAACGATGTGTCCAAGTTGCCATCCCTTGCTAGCATTTTGCGGTTTCACATATAAGTCTTGACCAATTCGAATTTCTGGAAGTTCTTTGGTTTTTTGGTCATAGTGAAACTTCGACTTTTTCCTCTTCAGCTCGACCCTTTCCTGCACATCCTATACAACCTCTGGGACGAGAGTCGATGAGCAGCTGGTGCTCTAGCTCGTCAGCTGGATGGGGCTAGAGTCCATTTTTTCTGACGGCGTATTTCTCCATTCAAGAAACGCCGCATGGAAATCTATGTTGTCGCACTTACATTTCTTGAGTAGAATTTTGGCAATCTTGACGATGGACTCAGCTTTACCGTTTCCTCGGCTGTTGTATGGCGCCAATGTTGAGTGATTAAATTGCTATGACTTGGCGAAAACAGCGAATTCTTTTTCCGACGAGAGGTGTTGCAATGTCGTTCATCAGACTAAGGGAATTCCATGACGAGCAAAGTTGCACTTGCAAAAAGCAATGATGGTTTCTGCCTTGGTGTTAGGGATCCGCTCAATCTCAAAATAATCTGAATAGGAGTCAACCAACACAACAAATTGCTGAGAGTCGAACTCGAATGTGTCCAGATTGACTCTTTTCAATGTCATGGTACATAGAATCCTGTGCGACTTCCTAGGTTCTTTTGGTTGTGCAGCGGCCAGTTCTTGACATGTTGGGCAGCACTTGACGATATCCTTAATTTCGCTACTCATGAACGGCCAAAACAGTATGTCGCGGGCTCTTCTGAGAGACGCATTCTGTCCCAAGTGACATAGATAAATTTTTGCGATAAATTCGGCAGGCAATGACTTTGGCATAACGACCTGGCTTCCTTTGTGGATGACGCCATCTTAAACCATGAGTTCGTGTTTATAATTCAAGGATTCGAAGAGACATGGCGGTAGCTAGTCCAGCTTGTCCTTGTTTTCCGGTCACCCGGACTTACAAGAATATACACAAAGTGTTGTCGACGGAGATTTCCTGTCGAATACGGCGAAGGCTTTCAAGCATCATGTTCAGATTATCTGCCATTCTGATGGACTCGAGTTCTGGATAGATTGGGTCACAGCGGTACACTTCTAAAAGCTGATGACATATTCAAGATATTTTATACAAATGGCTAAAAGATACTTGTTCCGAAGTATCACTCCAATAAGACGGGTGGGCACAAGATCTTATAGCTTCACTGTAGAAGGCCAGGGCCGCCGTTATGGACGTAGGTAGCTATCTGCCTCGGTATCTGGGGTACCCTGGTTCAGCCAGGTCCTCCTAGATAACTTGGTCGTCTACGTCAATGGCTGCCATCAGCTGAGTTCGGGCTCGGACATCGAAGAATGCCTCATAGGAGGGTACAATGCCAGAGGGAGCACGCTAAAAAATATTTGGCTAACAAAGACAATTTTTATAAGGTAAGAAAAAAGTCTTACAAAGTCATAAGTGGTGTTATTATGCGTTACAATTATAATTGTCATAGTAAAAATTATTTTCTTGAGAAAAAATTCCAAACCGACCCTCCCTCACTGATCTCTTGGAGGGGCGGAAAAATTAAGCTTGTCTCCCTCCCTGGTTCATAATAACACTTATAGAGCTTGAACTACTTTATATTTGCAGCTACAATTATTCACGTCACTCTGCCTGCCTTCTGAGAAAGTTTGAATAATCAAGTCAAAATTAAATAATATGACTATTGATAACCTAGACTCAATAGACAAAACTCTCTTTTCTCTTTAAGCTATAAATAACATACATATTTTATAAATTAATTTGCACTGCCAGAGTACCCTAAGAGTACATGATATGGTGGCGGGCCTGTAAATGTCAAACATAACTCCAATGGCGGATCCAGAGCGTAGCGAAGAGGGCTACCACTCCGCACTCTTGGGGACCCCGCGTCATAGAAATATTAATTAAATTACTTATACAATACAAACGAATTTATAGACCCTTCTATTCGATTAGTATTCTACATCTTCCAAACTACCTGCAGTCCTCCGACCTAACCAAGGGAGGCCTCGCAACATCGAATCATCCAGAGTCCCAGAAGAGTCCACTACTTGATTACTCCAACGGCAACGCAAACAGTTGTTATATCAATTATTGTTATATTTCTGAGGAAGGTACCTATGGGGATCTACTGTCGGAAACGCTTAGTATTCCACCTACAGTGAGGCTCTGAGATCTTGAGCATACCCGCTATATTGAAGGCATTTCCGATCTAGTACCGTAAATCGGATACTTAAATGATATATTTTACATAATGAAAATTTGATAGCACTAGAGAGCATGCGCAAAATCATATGGAAGTTATCGTTATAGAATTAAATTAAAACCCATTGTGAAACGTTAATGTATTTCAAACAGTGGAAAAAATCAGGTAATTTTATGTTTTTTGATACATATATTGTTATGTTAGATTCGTATGAGTGTATCATAGGTTACAATGCCAGTCGATCCCGATTGAAAAATTCAAAATTGATTTAATTAATTTTTGTTTCCAGAATAAAATAAGATGTCCTAAAGAATGTTGTTTAATCAATTCTATGAATGTCAGAAAGACAGGGCGTCTTCGTGAAAAAATGATTGAGGAAAGCATCATGTCTGCAAATATTTATCAAAATGAATAGATAAGGCCCGAGAAGATTACGTCCGAAAAATTCTCCAGATTTCGATGAAGATTACGAAGAACAATGTACTGAAGAAAGTGGAACAACTTATGCTCAGTTTGATGGTACTAGTGATTTTGATGACGATTCAGAGATCAATCGAGAACATTGTGATAAAGATAACCACACACAGTGAAGATTTTGATGAAGATATTGGTAATAGAAATCAATCGTTCATTTTAAGAGAATAAACCGCCCTATGCCTATGCCGATTTATTTCGCTCGAAACGTGTGCAGAGAGCTCTATTAAAAATATTTTAATCAGTGAAATCAAAGAAGCAAATAAAGACAGACTCTACTCGTTACCGAACACGAAGAAATCTCTTGGAAATTTCAGTTACCATGAGACCTCCAGAAACAAGAGTGTGTGTGTCAATAGATGGATGTCACGACGCCGAGTATCGTTTTTAAGATTCTGCAACCTTCGGAAACTAGTATCCAAATTCAGGATTACTTTTTGAGCCAGCGATTTATAGTTTAATAGGCGTACAAGGAAGTCATCACAATGTTGTCCACATCAGTTATTTTTAGACATCTTAAAAAAGACATCTAGTTTTTGACATCTATTAGACAACTTAAAAAGATATCTTTTATATGCCATTTAAGATGTCTAATAGTCATTCTAAAAAAGAGAGGAAGTCATGTGTTGTGCACATCAGATATTTTGTAATATTTTAAAAAGAGATTATTAAAGGTATATTTTGAAACTTGTTCAGTGAACTTATTTAGTAGAATCAAACAGAACACGCAAAATTCTAAAGGGATTTATCCCGGAATAAATAAAGAGTTTGTTATTATTGCATTCATATACATTTCTGCTTTTATATGTATATATATATATATATATATATATATATATATATATATATAATTAGTTATATGAGTAATAAATACCATTTATGCTTACATAAACAATAAATAAAGTAATTAGGGATTGATACCATTATGCGGATGTCTGATGACTGAATAAATAACGTGATACAGAGAGTTAAAATCCTTAAAAACGGAAATATAATTATGAATAGTTTACTCGCGGAATCTTGAAATCGAACCCGAAATTTCAAAACACTTTACCTTTTGACTGCTTAGTGATAGATTAACATAAAGGCACCCTCTTGGATTCTTTTCAAGGGTTTTTACAAAAAAAAAAAAGGCGGAATCACGCAACCTATGATCGCGAGCTTTTGGCTATCCACCAGGCGATTCGGCATTTCCGCTCTCAAGTTGAAGGCCGTTATTTCACTATATGGACCGATCATAAGCCACTTCTGTTCGCATTCCAACAGAAGCCAGAGACCTCAACGCCTATACGAATTCGGTGGGTGAATTTTATCAGCCAATTCACCACAGATATTTGTACAAAGTATTAAAAAGGGACAAGAAAACATTCGTCCTCCAGCTACCTGATCCTCCAGGTACCCAAGACTGTTACCATCGACCGGCTGAAGCCAGCATTCCTGCTTCCGGATCAAGACTCCAGTTCCAGCCTGCCGGACGCTCCAGTGGTAACGACTAATGTACACAATGACTAGGCCGAAGCTGATCAGGCTCATAGGCCGGGGCTGACACGTAGTGGGAAAGAAGTCAGGCTTCCCGGCCGTTTTCTCGACGGAATCATTGGGGAGAGGTGATATAGCGATGGACACCGGCTATGAAGCCCACCTATTACTGCCTTTAATTGTTATTCTTATAGCGGAGTGGTTGCGATAGGCACCGATAGATGGAACCACTCACGCGTTTTTAAAACTGCTTTGGCCACTGGGTCACTTTCTTTGTATTTATATTATGTTTGCATTCTATTTTAGCTAAATTCATATTGCTGCGTTTGTTTATTTTTGTTATATTTATTTATGTTAATTTGATTATTATTGATACCCAGTGGCTAACAATCAAGTAACCTCCTACTGTTAATTAATGTTGTATTATTTTTAAGATAACACATGTTTTTGTTCCGAAGTTAATCTTTTTACTTCCTTGCACGAAGTAAAGGAAGTATTGTAATCGCGAAAATTTTCGGTTTTCAGATTTCAACGGAAATATCTATTTTGACCATCTCTGAATCCATTTTGACTAGTTTCGTCGTGACGTCTGTACGTACGTTCGTAGGTTCGTACGTATCTCGTATAACCCAAAAACGGTTAGCCGTAGAAAGTTAAAATGTCGTATTTAAGATTACCATATAATCTAGTTGTGAATCTCTCTTTTTGGTCACTGCATGATTACCGGAAGTAGTACTTTACTCGAAGGTCATAATTGATTTTTATAAAAAATGATATTAAAATATTAGGCAAAACTTTTCAAATTTGGTATTTTTGGTTCTACTAAGGGTGAGTTAACAGGGATAACAGAACCTGCAATATATTCGGTATCCGAAGGTGAATTGTACACCGTGCTTCTGCAAAAATATCCTAGTATTACTAACCCCACCGCCTTCGTTAAGGAGCCTCTACATTTTGTCATACATCATATCAAGACGGATGGAGCACCGGTGATAGCAAAGGCGCGATGATTGCATCCCGAGATGCAAGACGAGCGAATGATGCCCTCTTGTATCATCTGTTCGAACTCCCGTTTAGCAGCCGGTCATAAACGAAATGTCGGCGGTTGACAGGTCTAGCGCCAGGTTCCGTCTCAGCTACCGCTAGTTCTAGTTTCCCGACGACTTTGGTTTACCCTTCCAGTTGCAAGGCGCCGCGCACTTTTAATACATGAAATTGGTATTGTTGACCTGAATCCTTTAAATAAAAAACAACCTTCTAGCTCTAGAATTCTAGAAACAAGAATATGAAAAGTCGTTGACTGCCAGATCGGAGAGGAGCAGTATGGGTTTAGAAACTCGAAGAGTACACAGGATTTTCACCTTGAGGCAAGTCAGAAAAGTCCATCGAGAAAGAGAAATAGCTTTCGGTCTGCTTTGTGGATCTGGAAAAGGCCTTCGACAGAGTAAGAAAGGACGATATAGAGCGAGTGCTTTCTGAAAGACAAATAGATGTCGGCACGATCTTGGCTATTAGAAGTCTCTTTCGCAAGACACGAAACATTATAAGGACTGGCAACCACACCTCTAATGAGTTTGAGACCTTGTAGGGAATACGTCAGGGATGCAGTTTGAGTCCCCTACTTTTTGCATTGATCCTGGATCGGGCGCTGAGGAGTGCTATATCCAGGTTGAGAAGTTTCCAACTTGGATATAGCAACTTGCAGTCTACTTTCTATTTGCAATTGTTGAGCAGACCAGGGGTAGCATCAGCGCCTGTTGAGCCGATAGAAGAAGAAGAAGAATAAGTCTACTTTCTATACAACGCTCGCATTTGACGGTGACCTCGTCATATTCCCCGCTAATGACAGGTATCTATAACATAATGTGAATATCATGCAAGAAGAGCTGTCAAGCATTAACATGGCTATAAATCCAGGGAAAACAAAATGCGTGAGAGTAGGGAGATAGCCCCACCAAGACAGTCCCACCGAGTTATGAGAATATTGAGGTTAAATGGGCAAATCTTGGATGAAGTTCAAGATTTCAAATTATTAGTGCCTTGCTTAATGAAAGCAGCTATATCGACGGAGAAGTGTCGCAAAGACTGGGAACAACTGAAAGAATGTTCCACTCAATTCGGAAAGGTTTCCTCCACACATGAGAGGAAAACAAAAAGAGGAAGTTGTCCATCTTCAGGCCAACGTTTCTGCCTATCCTTTCCTACTCCTCGGAGTTATGGACCCTCACCTCAAAACACAAGCGGCAGATCTAGACAATGGAGATGAGGTACTTGAGAAAGGTTGAAGGGAAGACGAGGAGAGACAGAATCCGCAATACAACAATCAGGTCAAACCTCGAGGTACAGCCATTGGAAACCATCCTAGAGGAGAATAAACTGCGGTGGTTTGGGCACCTCCTCAGAATGAATACGGAAAGTACCGCTGGAATTACATACGAAACAGAAGTGTAGGGAGCAAGACCTCGGATATCCTGGGAAGAAGGTGTACAAGAGGCTTTCAGGAAGCGATGGCTGCACTGGAGCAGGAGGAGAGATCTGGTACGGGAAAGAGACACGTGGTTCAGGCTATATAGAGGGCATCCTTGCACTGCACAATGGTAGAAAAGAATAGAATTATGATGAGAATGATAATACAAGAATAAAGGATAAATAATGGACTTAAGACTATATATTTATAAGAATAAGGTAAATAAAATATTTAGGGTTCAAGTTGATTGGATTTTATGGGAAAATTTAGATAAGTTTAGAATGACTGGTCTGGCAACACTGCTTTGCGTGCTGTAACGCTTGAACTGTAACCTATTCGAAAATTATGAAGAGGTTATATTTTTGTTTACCTAATTAACACAATGCCCTATGCCAATCAGCCTTCAGTCCATGTGTCAGATTTAACCGACGACAATGTTAAATTCCAGATAGAAGATACAGAATTAAGGTAGTTTGCCTGTTGCATTTTCCTATAACATAAATTTTGAACTATTGATTATAATTAATTTAATTTAATGATTTATAGTGTTGCAAACAGTCTTCGGAGAGTTTTCATTGCTGAAACGCCAACATTAGCAATTGATTGGGTGCAACTGTCTGCCAATTCTACTGTTTTAAGTGATGAATTCATAGCTTCAAGAATTGGACTTATCCCCTTAACTTCTGATACTGCAGTGGAAAAATTGATCTATTCCAGGGTAAAGGAGTTTTGTATAAATTGTTTTGGTAATTATTGGGATCTCACGCTGCTTTGAATAAAGCTGTAATGTTTTTATCATATGAATGCATTGCGTACTTAAACTTTATTCTTATCTTCCATATTCATTTTTATTCATTATAAAAGTGAGAATTGCATTTATCTGATAAATATAGTGAAAGATTACTAATGAAAATATAGTAACAAGTATTTTAAATCAAGAACTGAAGTCTGGTAAGATTCAAATTATTTTAATGATAAGGTGTATGACATTAAGGGTAAGAATAAAAAAAAACAAGTAATGCATGTTCTCAAAAATGTGTGTACCAAGTTTTTGGTTGTTTTCAAGATTACATAAGTAATTGAAAAGTAAACTATCTTTAGCAAGAATATAGTAAATGTTGTGTATAGTGATGTATGTTAGTTATTTGGTCATTCGGAATTGACTCTTTTATCTCAGCATAATTTTTTTTTTACTATGATTTAATTAAGATTCTTTAAGGAGATGGAATTTTTTCAGGATTGTAATTGCACTGATTTTTGTCCATCATGCAGTGTTGAATTTACTTTAGATGTCAAATGTATAGATGATCAAACGAGACATGTGACAACTGCAGATTTAAAGACAGCTGATCCTTGTGTAGTCCCTGCAACATCCAAAAATAGAGACGCTGATGCTAATGAATATGGTGAATCAGATGGTAATATAAATAATATTTTTCAAAGTAATATTTATTTAACTTCTGTCAGTTATGATGTTTGATAATTGTTTTCAATTATAATTTTTCAGATATTTTAATCGTTAAGTTGAGAAAAGGACAAGAGCTAAAATTAAGGGCTTTTGCTAAGAAAGGTTTTGGAAAGGAACATGCAAAGTGGAATCCTACTGCTGGTGTTTGTTTTGAATATGATCCTGATAACTCAATGAGGCATACACTGTTTCCAAAACCTGATGAGTGGCCTAAGAGTGAATATACTGAACTTGATGAGGATCAATGTAAGTTAGATAAAAATTGTTATTGTATATCTCTTACTCTCTTATCCATTGTGTTTTGCTTCAAATATCACTACTATATATTATTACGGTAGTAAAGTTCCCTTTTCCGGCTCTCATGAGCGATGGATTTTGATGAGTGAGGTATCAAAAGAAAGGGAATTTCATGGAGATGTGACGAATTTCAATTTTGTTTCTTAAATTCTTACTAGGGCTTAAATAAAAGTGATGAAAAAACTGGGAGGTTTCAAAACTTTGAAGACCGAGAGTTGGCGGATCGAGACGGGATAAGTTGGGTTTTAAAGATTTTTAAATCCTACGGAGCGTATTGGTCCAGCGTTTTAAAGCTTAAAAACCCACTGTTTTTGAGATAACGCACGATATAAATCCGCACGGGCCTCATGCCATCTTGTGTACGTGCCGTTGTCATGGCAACTTTATACATTTTAAAGCCAGTTGAGACTGTTAACAAAAACGTTTTAATAACTGTGAAAATGTTTTGTAAATAAAATATTGTTTTTATGTTTCCATGAATGATAGAATACTGAGAATAATAGAATAATGTTAAACTGAGGGGATACTTTCCAATAGGGCAAGTTAATTACTTATTAAGTATTACCTATTACTTGAACGTAGTCATTATAAACTATTATAAAGTTTCACCAAATGTGTTTGTTAAATAATCTTTCTTGATAATATTACATTGTTTATCGCTTATACTTCGATTTCATTAAGGATTCATTAAGATATGTAATGTGAGAGTTCTCGCTCGGGTATACTAGTTAATCTTAATTCTGTTAATTTTTATCTTATTGCACAAATGTTTATCTATATTCTCATTGACCTACTGTTTCTATAAGATTTATCTGTTCTTGCTAGGCAGAAAAAATTACATTGCTTCACTAATTATGGTAATTAGTAGCACTAATTTATGGTAGCAGTTCTTAGTAACTTTGGTCCACAATATTATAGAGTCACCTATAAGTTTAGAAATCTTGGTTTTGATTGGTACCTTCGATACCTTCAGAAAAT
The DNA here is from genome assembly GCA_948150685.1 of Rhaphigaster nebulosa. Classification (NCBI taxonomy): domain Eukaryota; kingdom Metazoa; phylum Arthropoda; class Insecta; order Hemiptera; family Pentatomidae; genus Rhaphigaster; species Rhaphigaster nebulosa. Next base: position 69,017,129 of record OX411306.1, on the reverse strand, counting down.
GTTTCATCTACTTCATTATTGTTCATTTATTTCAGCCAGCAAAACCCAAATGCATAGATCAAAGTACTAACGGTAATAAATTATACATAATTATATTAATCTTAATCACACTTTTATTAATTAGGGATTGATAAATTATTTGCCACTTCTATAAATTTATATTTATTGAAAACTAGTTTCAAATGTTATAAATTCTTCAGTTCTAAAAACATACAAAAAATCAAATATTTACTGCTTGTAAGCTCTCTGCAGTTAGTATCTTAATGTTAACCACCCTACATCTCTATTTCCTTTTAAACTTTTGGTAATAGTTCTGCAGAGCTGCTGGTGGACAAGGTTCTTGTTCTTGACAGGTGGGGATACAACTTTAGAATGCAGCCACCTTATCAGAGCAGTCTCTGCACTACCCTCTCTAGCACCATTTGTGATAACTGCTTTGTATTCAGTCATAAAATTTATATTCATTGGAATTATTACTGCTTTAATTAGATATAAATTAAAATTATTAGTGCTGTCGACTTGTGTTCGCTCAGATGAACAAAACCCCAACAGATCCATTTCAGTTGAGGTCAGGCCCTTACCGTAAATCAAATTATTACTGCTTTAGGTTCAACTTCGCCAGATCACTGGAAGTCAACTGCACTAATAATTTTGAATGATATCTAATTAAAGCAGTGATATTTTAATAATTCCAATGAATATGAATTTTATAATTGAATACAAAGCAGTTAGTTACCACAAATGACGCTAGAGATTGTTAGTGCAGCGATTGCTACTGATAAAGCAGTTACATTAAAAGTTGTATCCCCACCTGTCAAGAAGCCACGCCCACAAATAGCTGCGGAACTGGTACAATTTTTTTTTAACATTGAAACAGAATTTAAAACAAAACATAATCTTTTTAATATTGTTTTTTTTTTTTTTTTTTTTTTTTTTTTTTTATTGGTCTGCTTTCCTTAGACCTCCAGTTCTCCCTTCAATTTTCCTCTGTCAGATCTTCTTTCTTCTTTTTCATGCTACTGTAGAACTTATCTCCTTTATTCTTTTCTCTTACCCTTTCTTGGTTCGTGTTGTTCGGCCGTGGTTCTTCTTTTCTATCCTGTTCAATTAATTAAAAACAATTATTGTCTTGATGTTTCAGGACATTCCTTACCCTTTGCTGCTACTAATGAGCTTTTAGCTTCTTGTACTTCGTAGGATAGCTTGGAGTGGAATCTCGGAGAAGACTTGTGCCTTCTTCTCTTCTCCATGGCTCTATTTTTTTTGTTTGATTTTCTTTTTCCTTCTCCTTCTGACCTTATTTCTTATCTCTTCATCCAGCAGTGGATTGTGGTATTCAATTTATGGAATTTGGTTTTTGAGGAACGGCCAAAGAATACTTCAGCCGAGAGGAGGAGAGGGGGCTCCAGTTATGTTATGAGGGGTCGTTCTACAATGCAAAAGGTATACAAATTTATATAATTCTTCCTTCCAGTTCCAATTTAAATTTTGTGAGATTTTTAATCGGTTTAGCAATGGACCTATTCTGCTTTTCTGCATCTCCATTTGCTTCAGTATAGAAGAGTACATAAGTCTATTTTCATGTTTTTTTTGCAAAATATGAAACCTACAAATTGACTTCTATTGTCAAATGTTATGCTAATGGGGATTCCGTGGTGCGCAAACATCGGCTTTAACTTTTTACCATTTTTTAAGGAATTACAGTTTTCATAATTTCTACTTCATAAAATCGGCTGTAATAATCAATAACAACCATTCAATTTTTTTCATTTTTTAGTGCTTCTTCAAAATTAATTCCAATTTCTCGCCATCGTTTCTTTGGTAAAGCTCTCCTTCTTGTTGGCTCTAGAAGCGGTGCTGCAGAAACTAGTTGACATCCCCTACATGTTTTACAGTGTGTTCTACTTCAGCATCCATATTGGGCCATCATATTTTAAGCCTGAGTGCTCTTTTCTTCGCCACAATTCCTGGATATCCCTCATGTGCTAGTGCCAATGCTCTAGATCTGAGAGAGCTAGGAAGTATAATCCTTATTCCTCTGAACAAAGTCCATTTGCTTCACTTAACTCACATTAAATTTTTTCAATAGGTTTTGACTTAGGTCCAAATATAACTTCTACAGGCTTATGGTTGGCAACTAGCTTAGGGTGTTTTCCATAAAGGTAGGGATAAAACTTTTCCACAGTCCAAACTAGTGCTAGTCCCTCTTTTTTCGATTTCTACTCTTCTCTTGTCCACCTCAAGCTCTTTGAAGCATAGGAGATTATCCATGGCCTCTCAGCGTTTTCTTGGCTTAGAACTATTCCCAGACCAACTGGACTTGCATCCACTTATATATAAGTGTCATCGTCATTGTTTCAATAACTCAGCGAGCTCACATCACTAACTGTATCCTTTAAGGAGGCTCTATTCTTTCTGTAAATATTCGCAAATAAATATGCGATCTTTTTTTTTATTAGAAATCTTAAGGGTGCTGAAAATAGTGGCTAAATTAGGAGTAAAACAACCAACAAAATTAACCAAACCTAAAAAACTATGCATTTCGTTTACTGTTTTGGGAGTTCTAAATGATTTTACAGCATTAACTTTTATCATCTACCAGTGGCACTCCTTCAGCCATTAGTTTATGCCCTAAGAATACTATTTATGTTTTCTATATTTCACATTTTTCTCATTTAATTCAAATCCATTTCTTTCTTTAGTCAAGTATTAACTCAACATTATTCCCGTAAATGGCAATGCCATCGTTAAAATTCAAGCATCCCTCACATACTAGAAGAATTTGATCCATCATTTTTTTTAATAATTCGGAAGCTGTCTTTAGCAAGGTACAAGGTATATGCATGAAAAATATATTTCGTTTCAAACTTTTGTTTGTTTTGGAACATTTATTGCTATTGACTAAAGCCTAAATGTTTTTTTCTTTCCAAATTTTTGCTAAATAATAAGTTTTAATTAGACAAAAATGCTGTAAATACGTGTGAAATTTAATATATCTAAACGCAATGGTATTGGTTAGACCACAGTGTGACATCAAATTTCATATCAGCATAACTACACTATATGGGTTGTTGGGTACTTTCTTTAAGTAATCGACGATAAATTGAATTATATCAGGGTTTCTTTCTTGAAGTGTTGTGTGAAATCATTAATTAAAATGATGATGGAGGATTTGTTAAAGCACAGTTGAATAATCTTTTGTGAGTACGCAGGATTATGATGTCATTTTTTTTTTCTTTCGTCAAATCCAGATTTTATATCTACTGAATTTAAAGGAGTAAAAGCTACAAGATAATTTTGTAATTATTAATTCAGTTTTGAAGCTCTCCCATAATAATTTGGAAAATTAAACATAACCTCTAAATGTAGAAAAAAAATCTGGTGTGGTGCGCGCATCACACAACTTTCCCTTACCGTCCTATAATAATTATCTTTTTATTATAATTTTAAAAAGTTCACATAAACAATGCTTGAAATAAACTCAGCAGCATTCACTTCTTCACATCTTCTCCCACTTCAGTACAATAAAACAGTTTTTTAAACAATTTTAGTACAACAAATCTGTACACTACCTATATACTTTAGCTTCGTCAAGTTGCAAATATATTTTAAAAGTTTCGGTTTAGTTTTCATGAAAATATTTTCTTTCCATTAAATAATATGAAAGTAGAAATTATTAAGTTAATTTCCGCTTCTGTATTCTTAAATTACTTTATTACAGAGTATATTGTTTATAACAGATTGGCGGGAGAAGGTTCGTTCGCATCCGTCTCCTTTCAGATGCGCTCGGTTATTCATCTAGGGTCTTGTTCTCCTCATAAAATACGCTTTATCTTTGCTAATACTGGTCCGATTTTTATGATTCTTTTATTGTTTTTTAGATAATTTAATTACCTTTCATACAATTCTACACATAATTTACCGTAAAATGCATACTTTTTAAGCTATGCACAAATAAAATATTCTTTTCATCATAACTTTTTTCGCTGCATTTCCTCGGTGATGTATTACATAAATGAAAAGTTAAACGAATGTAAGAAGACATTAGGCAAGTTTCATCAAAATCGTTTGAACCGTTTACGAGAAAATTGTAAAATCCAAGATATAATTGCAACTTCCTGTTAATCCAATGCGCTGTATTTTTGCTAATACCGGACCGATTTTGATGATTATATTTTTGTTTTTTAGATAATTTAATTACCTTTCATACAATTCTATACATAAATTACTGTAAAATGCATGCTTTTTAAGTTATGCGCAAATAAACTATTCTTTTCATCATAACTTTTTTCCCTCCATTTTTTCGTTGATATACTGCATACATGAAAAGTTAAAGGGCTGTAAGGAGAAGACATTAGGCAAGTTTCATCAAAATCGTTTGAGCCATTTTCGAGAAAATCGTAAACAATTGTAATATCCATGAATAATTACCATTTCCGGTTAGTCCGATGCGCTGTATCTTTGCTAATACTGGTCTGATTTTAATGATTCTTTTATTGTTTTTTAGATAATTTAATTACTTTTCATACCTTTTTTCCCTGCAATTCCTCGGTGAATTACTACATAAATTAAAAGTTAAAGATCTTTATGTAGAATAATTTAGGCAAGTTTCATCAAAATCGTTGGAGCCGTTTTCAAGAAAATTGTAAAAAAGTGTAAAATCGATTATATAAAGTGGCACTTCCGGTTAGTCGATTTTGACGAAAATGTTGCTGTAACATCACATGCATGTGGCAACCTTAAATACGTAATTTCAGTATCGTACAACTTGTTTTTGAGCTAGATTGTTCACATAGGCCATTTTGCGAGACGGTCATTTGTACTCAAGGGATCTTAAAACGTGTATTTCCATCGAAAATTCGAATTCGAAAATTTTCACGATCACAATACTTCCCCTGGTACAACTACAGAGGAGCGGCGCACTATCAGAAGAGTCTAGAGACTGAATCGAGTGTCGTCTCACTAGAGATCTCTGGGTCCATTCTTGTTAACTACGTGCCTGCTTTTTCAGCACTTTCGTATAAATTGGTTTTATGCTCATCGCTTAAAGCTGTTTCACAGTTTGCAAATTGATCTTAATTTGGATATAACTGTTTGTTTGTTTTTTTAAAGAAAAAAGTTACTTTTTATTTTAATGTACTTAACATCTTCCCCTTTTTCACATAAGAATATAAGTCTTTCACTTATTTTTATACAATTAAATAATGTTTTATACAATCAAGTAATGTTTTTTTAAAATGATCTTCATAATTCAAGGCCATGATTAATAAACATTTGTAATAATTAATTTCATTAATTTAATTATCTAATTATATATTAATTATCTAAAAATAAGGTAAATGAATATGTTCATAATTAAAAACCATAAAATTACCACTTTACTATCGCAATTGAATTTTTTAAATAATTAATTTAATTTTCTACAAAAATAAATACTGTTAATATTATCCATTATGATTATAAATGATTAAGTTCATAATTAAAAAACATGAAATTACCCAGTAACTATCATAAATAGGTGCAAACTAGAATCTAACAAAATTAAATCACAATGGGTGTAGCAACTCCGAATAAAATTTGTGCGACGTAACAAAGCGGGGTAAAATATTTTTTTTTAGGGAGAGACAAAGTTGATATTCGTTTTTTGCACCCCCCAAAACTACTGAATACGAATTTTCATAGCAATCGAAAAATTGCTTGTAAAAGAAGAGCTTTAAGCGGTGAGCATAGAACCAAATTTATAAGAAAAAGGAGGCACGTAGTTAACAAGAATGGACCCAGAGATCGCTAGTGAGACGACACTCGATTCAGTCTCTAGACTCTTCAGATAGTGCGCCGCTCCTCTGTAGTTGTACCCTTCCCCTTACTATATACTTTGTATACAGGTAAGGGAAAGTAATAATGTTGTGAGCAAATGCAGTCAAGTATATGAATATCGTGTAAATTAGTAGGTAAATATGTTTTAGTTGTTAGAATTATTATACATTCAAAATTATTATATCTAATATTTTTGGTATAGATCTCGTATGGCGACTCATTGTTTTGTATTGCATATAAGTTTCTGTATCCTCTTCTAACTAGACCAAAGACAAAAAATACTAATTATATTCACATAAAAATATTTCTATTTCTTTTAGTTCATTATTCTGGTTAATTGTCTCTTGTTTAGTTTTCTACATAAACGTTACATCATCTGCGAAAGCCAAGCACCTGATTTTTACTTCCATGTACAAAATAAAGGAAGTATTGTAATCGCGAAAATTTTCGGTTTTCTGATTTCGACGGAAATATCCATTTTGACCATCCCTGAATCCATTTTGACTAGTTTCGTCGTGGCGTCTGTACGTACATACGTTTGTATCTTGCATAACTCATAAACGGTTAGCTGTAGAAAGTTGTAATTCTGTATTTAGGATTGATGTAAAATCTAGTTGTGAACCACCCTTTTTGGTCACTGCTTGATTAACGGAAGTGGTACTTTACTTGAAGGTCATAATTGATTTCCATCAAAAATTATATTAAAATACTATACAAAACTTCTCAAATTTAGTATTTATAATTTATATATTGATTTAAATAACATACTAGATTTGGTCTAAATTGGAAAACCGGAAGCAGTACTTTACTTGAAGGTCATATTAGGCTTTCATCAAAAATTATATTAAAATATAATGTAAAACATCTCAAATTTTGGTAAATAGACTTTTATGTCGATATAAATATATTTACTAGATTTTGGTTAAAATTCGTGAGCCGAAAAGGATACTTTACTTGAAGGTCTTAATAAGCTTACATCAAAAATTATATTTAAATTAAAAGAGAAATTATATGTTTCAGTAATAAAGGTTACAAACGCAATTTGGTTTCCAATCCAATTAAATATTTTTATTACTTGTTTTAAGTAAAATTTAGTGTAAAATACTGGTTTCCTCCCCATTTATTAGATCAACAAGTCTACAGCATGAGAATAATATATTAGTTATATGGGTTTTTCCGCTTAAAATGTCGAAACTGTCGATTTCCAATGCTTCAAAATTTCGTATTTACTTTTATTATATAATCTAGTTGTGAAGCTCCCTTATTGGTCACTGTATGATTACCGGAAGTGGTACTTTACTTGAAGGTCATTACTGATTTTTATAAAAAATTATATTAAAATATAATGAAAAACTTCTCAAATTTGGTATTTAAGACTTACATATTAATATAAATAATATAATAAATTTTGGTTAAAATTGGCAAACCGAATTATAAAATTATGTTATATATTATACATGTTCCTTGACAATATTAGAACTGTTTATGTCACTAGCATCATTGGAAGGAGATATCCCTCCCCTCTATCCCCCGAAAGGCACGAAAAAAGTAGGTATTTGAAGTAATGTTTTTGGTAATTTTTAACAATAATTTTTAACATCAGATATTTATGATTTTAACCTTACCTATCTAATTGGAAATAAATTTAATAATTAGAATAAAGGTACATTTTCTACAATTTTAGTTAATGGTATTGGGTCTGGTGGTTTTCATCTAACCTCTTTTTTCATCTTTTACTAGAGCTAAATAATAGCTCATCCATATTGATTGATTTATTATAGAATTAATATACTATAATTCAAAATAAAAGTAAATAATAATACATAAAAAATAAGAGAAATTATGATCCAAAATAAAGATACATTGATGAAAATAATTTAAAGAATAAGAATGATTATTTGATGTAATAAGATAGCTTGATACTTTGGAGCTCAAAATAGGACCTATCTCCTCTAGATTATGAAGCTAACTGGTTCTAAACAAAGTTTCGAATAAACCTCCTTCCTCCCTTCTGGTGGTCTTCATTTTCGCCAACCCTTTTCTATATCTATATAAACGATTTATTAGGATATAAATTGAAGATTCCAAGCGCAAAGCCTTGATTCTCTAAAATACCGGTACCAACACACAGAGTATGTGATTAATTTCAATGTTTTCAATTATTATACATTCTCTTTTATTTTATTATTCTATAAGTTAATTATTTTA